>OY796880.1:37285712-37718253 GCA_963680785.1 Diplosoma virens
CCCGATGTTGGTGGAAACCCAGTTATTATATGGGGGATTGAACCATATAACTTTTCTTCTTCTCTGTCGAAGTTTATTCCTTCCTGCTGCACGTTCAAAAGGGAGCGGCTGGATCTTGTGTCCGCTTTGCTTAAGCGCCTCTTCATACATAGGTAGCGAACGGTAGCAATAGATAGCAAAAATCTGCAACAAGAATGTCGTCAAACTCAGCTACAGCTGCACCCCCAATATGGCAGACATCCTTTCAGCTCACAACAAGAAGCTCCTTAAGGCCCACAATGGCAAATCAGAATTTAAACCCTGTAACTGCAGGTATAAGCCGTCACGCCCAATGAATGGCAACTGCCGAGACAAAGCAATTGTCTATCAAGCAACTGTACAAGCCAAAGACCAATCCAAAAACTTTATCGGACTTTGCGAAACTGAATTCAAAGCAAGATTCTATAACCACAACCATTCCTTCAATTCGGACTCCAAAAGAAATGCAACAGAACTTTTGAAATTCATTTGGTCCTGCAAAGATTCTGGTATAAATCTTTCTATTTCTTGGAAAATAGTTTGCCACGCAACACCTTACCAACACGGGGGCAAAGTATGCAACCTCTGTCTGGCAGAAAAATATGCAATCTTAACTGCAAATGATGACGCTCTGCTGAACAAACGAACCGAATTGATCAATAAGTGTCGGCATAAAAATAAATATAAATTGATTAACGCCAAACTTAAACTGTGATTTTCTTTCAGTTTTTCTTTTTTTCTTTTTTTCGCCGTGTACAACGTTCTACCTTAGCCGATACTGGAACCCTTTTTAAATCTTTAAATTTTGAAATAATATTTGTATTTGTAATTCTTTCGCGCGCTTTTCCTTTTTCTCGTGTTTTCTCGCCGATCTTAATCAGTTTAGTTTAGCAGAGCCCGTGATGGGATGTTCCGATCTAATAAGCGTTTACAGTTTTTAAGTTTTTTAAGTTTGTTCAGTCTTTCCAATTGTTTTTTAAGTTTTTTCAGTTTTTTCTATTGTTTTTTTCTATTGTTTTCAATTCTTTCTGGTAGTTTTATCTTAACTTTATTTTATTTTATTTTACTTTTTAGATACCCCTGATGATCCCTTTTATGGGTGAAACAGTTTGTTGGGTTTTAGCTTTGTTTTTATTTCCGTGATTTCGCTATATAAATCATAAATATTCAGTATCGTATTTAGTGGAGGGGCTTTGTGCCATGGTTCCCCTCCTTGGAGAACAGTAATACGAATAATTAAAAACAAATTCAAAGTCAAGACTTTTATTTTATCACTTGAAAATAATTTTTAACCAAGCATATTTGATTGTGTTTGTATGTCCTCCCCTTTTAAAAATCCTCGGTACGGTACTTTACATATACAGGGTGTGACTGAAGTAACGCCAAATCGTGGAACGATTATTTTATGGCTCCAATCATCTTTTAAAGATTATTCAGAATCTATGATTTGTTTGACTCATTTCCCAGCCGATTTCTATGTTTCAACTTTTTCTATGTTTCAACTTTAATGTTTTACATGTATATTTTAGTAAAATTTCTCATTTTTGCGTTACTTTTGCCACACCCTGTATATATGTCACATAGGTTATAATATATATTATATACATCTAGTTCCTTACCTTTTATCAAGACTTTAAAAAACTAAATTAAATGTATCTGTAATAAGAACGTTTCAAATTTAGCTTTTTAGCCTAGTACCGCAGTGTACCGCAGGTGCGAAAAAGTAGCGAAAAAAAAACTGCTCTAGAGTACAACATTTAGCCAAAAGAGTGTCGCTCCTAGTTGTCAAAGCTCAGTTACTGGATGTTTGTAAAAAATGGTAAGTGTTCCTCAAGAGAGTAAAAAGGTGTTCAGTGACATCGCGCAAAGTGTCATTCTAGACCCTACTTTTAAAGCAAGTATGAGCACTGCGACAACAAACAGTATCCAATAATTAACAGTCTCTCTGAGCCAGCAAGTCGTCTCAGCAGTCGGGAAATGCAAAAGAAAGTTTTTTGCGCAGTGCCAAGCGGTGGTGACGGAACGTAAGCAATTTGTCTAATTTTACACCAAGATAAATCGGAACTGAACAGAATGGTAAAAGTCGATTGTTGTAAATTTTTAGCTTAGAGTTTTTCATAATCTGGAGATTGTGGAAAATAGATTATACGTATAGATGTTAAAAAAGAATTAGTCTTGATTGATTTCGGAGTAAAGCCGTTTTTCTGCACTCTAGACTCTTTTGCTTACTGTCGCCGTCAGTAAGAGTGAAACTTCTGTTCCGACAAGTACTACAATCATTCAAACTATTTACTATCCAGCAGAAACCTTAGCAGCTTGTAGTTAAACGCAAGTTTGAATGCAATAGAGAAATAAACAATAGCAGTGTCATATGCAGCTCTCAGATCGACAAATATGGCACCGATCTCCTTCATAACTCCACGAAAATCCTCAATGTTTTGCATTAACAAAATGACTTGCTCCACGGTTGATTTTTGGCGTGAAAACTCAGTCTGTTTTTTAAAAAGCGATAGGTCAATTAGTTTGATGCAGGCATAGGTAAGCGCTTGAATTTCTTGTAAAAGACATAAAGTTGGTATTTTTGTCAATAACTGTTTGTATCTTCAATAGCCTTCTTTAATTTTTGAATCGGAACTATAGTCGTATGCAAAAGTTTTAGATTACCTACCAAAAATTTCCTTTTTTTTATTTCCAGCATTGTGATGTAATCTGGCTTGTTCAAGTTTGCATTGTCTTATTGCATCAGTCTAGTTAGCTGTGTTTAGCAATACAATGCTCAATGAGTGCTTGGTTAAAGAATATTTGTGCTGTTTTTTCAATATATTACAGTTTTTGAAAAAATTGGGCCAAAAAGTTAGTTTGTCTAAAGCTAAGAGAGCTCAAATTGTAATTATTCACGAGGAAAGTTTTTCTCAAAGGAAAATTTTAAATGTCCTGTTGCAAAACGGCTGTTTATCAAGCAATTTCTAGATTTCAAAATTTTGGACTTTACCATGAGAAAAAAAAGGAATGGAAGGCCAAGAAAAACAAGCCCTCGTGATGACACTTTGATTTGGCGAATAACTGTTTGGTCTTCAACCAGTTCTTGCAAGAAAATACGCGCGGCACTGCTTGTTAAAGGCACAGATTTTATTGTACAACAGTTTGTAGGCATCTTGTTCATGATTTCAACCAGAAAGCGTTTAAACATGCAAAAAACGTTGCTTAACTCCCGCCAAGAAAGGAAAAAGGTTGGACTTTACCAAGCAATACGAAGACTGGGATAAAGCAAGGTGGAGTAAAGTTATTTTCTCCGATGAATCCACAATCTGGCAATTTGTTCAGAGAAAATGGACAGTAAAGTACACGCCTGTTGGAACACGGTTTAATGACTGCCATACACAAGCTGCGGTAAAAAATCCTCCCGGTGTCATGATCTGGGGACTATGTCCAGTAATGGCACAACTGGTTTTTTTCTTATACCAATCGAAACGACAATGAACGGGGTCAGGACAGCAAAATGTTGGAGGACAAGCTCGAAATTCACATGGCTATTCATGAGTGCAATATGTTCATGAAAGACGGTGCTCCTTGTCATGGTTCAAAGTTAATGAGTGATTTACTTACAAAGAAGGATATCAAAACGTTGGATTGGCCTGGTAACAGAGTATATCTCAATTTAATTGAAAATTTGGGGCAATAATGAAGGACAAAGAGGCAGATAAATATCTCACAAGTGTTAAAGAACTGAAAATAGCAAAAAAACGCGTATTGGCGCAAAAGATCACAGCTGAAAACTGCAAAACCTGATCTAATGCATAGCATTTCTTTTCACCTGCTAGTTGTTATCAAGAACAAAGGTGGATATAGCAAATGCTAGATTTTTACAAGAAAACTGGTTAATGTAACTCACTTTTAAGTTGATAAGCTTGCTTTTTGACATTCAGTGTTATTTCTAATGTATAGCTATTTTATTGCAGTACTTTGAATAAACAAACTATAACATAAAAATAAACAAATTCGTTTATTGCATATTTTAGATAAAAAATGCTAGGTAGTCTTAAACTTTTGCACTCGACTGTACAAGCGCTCTTCCGTAGATTTTTGAAATTTGAAGTTGACGCAAGCAGGAAGAGAAAAAGTTGTCTAATCAAGCCTTTAAAGCACCTTTGACAATTCAAAAGCGTTGTCGTAATGAGTGCCTGCGTAGTCGAGTTTATTATGATGCTGTATTATAACAAACTCAGTTACAAACTCAGTTAAAGGAGAACGTTGAGGCATCATTATCCGATACTTCTTGTCTACGTCAATGTCAAATTGTGCTAGCCTGCAACCTACAAGCATTACTCCGTCATGACAAATGGGGTTAATCTTTCGCATAAATAAAGGCCATATATGTAAAGATGTTTTCGTAAACAAATATGAAAACTGCTGCCTCTGGGTTTATTTCACGATTTCAATTGCTGCATTTTGCAAGTCCTCGACAGTTATCTGTTTACGGATTCTTAAATTTGCAAGAAGAATTTGTATTTCAAGACCCAAGCTGTCAGACGCTTCAATTTGTATAGATTAGAGCAACAATTGATAAGCTTGTCAATTAAATTTAGTTTACCAGAAACGCGAGATTCTAAGGTGGAGCAAACAATCTGCTCCTTAGCCGAAATAAACTCTTCTGGCGGAGTGAGCGTGACAATGTATTTGTAGGCCACTTGGTGCGGAGCTTTGTCAAAAACTCTGGTTCTTTTAACCATTTTTTCATTTCGCTAGAGTTAGCTCGTATGCCACGAGAAGCAAGATCAGCAGGATTCAAATTCGACGGCATATGGTGCCAACAATCAAGTTCAGTGTTTTGTTCGATGACTGCTAAATGATCTGCCACCAACACAGAAAAACGTTTGGTATTATTTTTTATGCTATGAAGTACGGCAGTAGAGTCGGTCCAAAAAAGTAAAACTACCAAAAACATAAAGCGAGTAAGAACACCAACAAAACTAGTGGCTAAACCTGGGCCTTTCATTAGCTTGTCATTTAAAAAGTTTTTGAATTTCGACGCACAATCTGAAACTACTCTAAGCTTTCCAGGCTTACGCGAATTGACTACGGGATGATGGGGTAGGCAACAAACAGTGGATGCGTTTTGCATACCTTTTCTAGTAATTTCTTGGGCATAACCTTTTCTTAAGTACAACTCAATTATTTCTCTAAATACCTTTCTCAAATTCTCGTCTTTAACCAATTGGTTTTTGGGATTAAATAATCGTGTTTTAGCGAAAGATAAATTATCTTTAAGCTGCTTTGGACATTCTTCCTTGCACAACAATTGCAGTTGGTATTGTCCTTTTTCATGACATGAATGCAGATTCCATCACGTCGTAAGCTGCTCTGTCCTCCTCTGAATTTGGAAGCTTAAATTCTGATGTACTCTTTTCAAAATATGACTTCCACAAATGCTTAGTTACTTGTAGCAGCTCATTATCTTAACAACTAAGACGGTGACGGCAGCCTTTCACTTAAATAACCGAGAGGCCAAACGTGAGCTAAAGGTCTACAACAATGGTAGACTTTTACCATTCTGTCCAACCCCTACTTATCTTGGGGTAATACTGGACAGATCGCTCACGTTTCGTCACCATTTAGTGGCATTGCGCAAAAAACTATCATCGCGCGTCACACTGCTGAGGCGACTCGTGGGCTCGGGATGGGGTGCTGGTGCTAAAGCACTACGCATAGCCACCTTGTCCCTAGTATACTCAACAGCTGAGTACTGTGCGCCAGTCTGGTGTCGCAGTGCTTACACTCGTCTCATTGACAATGTCTTGAGCGATGCCTTGCACATAGTTACTGGATGGCTGCATCCCACTCCAACGGACTACCAACCTGTACTCTCAGGCATCCAGCCAGCTGAGCTTCGCCGACTGGGAGCGACACTCTCCTTGGCTTACCGTGGATCTCTGGACCCCGATCATATCTTGCATGGTCTGTTAAGTGGGTCCTCAGATACTCGCCAAGTGAGACTAAGATCCAGATGCCCGTTTGTGCCAGTTGCGCGGAATCTTTTGGACAACCTTGCCAGACTTGGCATCCGCGCCTCTGAATGGACAAATCATAAATGGAAAACGGAGTACTGTAAAAATGCTTCCAGGCTCCGTGCTTTTGTGCCCGAGACCAGTGCCAGGCCTGTTGGGATGGGCTTACCCCGAGCAGCTTGGGTTAAGCTTAACCACCTGCGAACTGGTGTTGGGCGATTCCATTCGTCCATGCACAAACGGGGTCTCGCTCCTTCACCGAATTGCGAGTGTGGCACCTCTGAGCAAACCGCAGACCATGTACTAACAGTGTGCTCTATACATCGGGCACCACATGGAGCACGAAGTCTGACGGTTTTGAATGACGAAACTCGATGCTGGCTTAATGACATCACTGCCAGCATCTGATCCAGGCAGTGCTCTGTAAAAGGATAAACCCTCGGCCCCAGTCCTGTTTGTGTCTGGCCTGGAGTAAATGCCCTTCAAACGACGACGACGACGATCTTAACAACTCAGAAAGTTAATGTGAAAGTTTGCTTGGGAAGAAAGCGTCATTGAGTGACCTAATAGCGACCACCCTAAAGAGTTTTGATAGCGTAAGGGTGCCTTTAGACCCTTTTTAAATGTTTCCTACACAAAAAATTTCTGGAACGTCCGCATTTATTAACATTTGAATTGAAACTCCGGGTATAGTGTCAAATCTTATCTCTCTAAGAAGTTGAGATTGAGAAGGTTCCTTTCTAGACAAAATAGAGGTAGCTTGAAGAGATATACTTTCAATAGATTACAGCAAACGAGTTATCGTTATTGAGAGCAGATGGTTCTAACTCGTACAATATACTCTTGTACACTTAGGAAGACGCATTTATGGTTTTAACTTGAATACTGGTTTCAGGACAGCTAAGGTTTAATGTCTCGAACAGGTTTTCATTGTAAAAAAGTATGGGTAGAACCTTGGTGTAGAAACGCATAAGTCAAAATATTTTTACTTTTGTAAGATACGCGAACTGGAACAACGCATGACTAGGCAACTCCAGAACTCTCAGTATGAGTTTTGTTGCCAACTAAAGTGCCAGAAACATTAATATTTTTAGTTGCATCGGAAAGCGACGTAGATTTCTTGCATGTATGAAGTTTTTGTTAGCGATAGATCGATACAGCAGGGTATTGTAAAATGCTCCAGAACAGCCATCGACCCCACAGGTATTTGTCGTTTTGCATGTTGGTGTCTGATGCTTAAAACTTAGGCACTTGTGACGTAACTTCGTTGATTTCACAAATTTATAACGTTCGTGTAAAGATAGGTGTAGGAAACTGGTGCAATTTAACAACTTATGTGCTGTGTCTTTGCAGTACCAACAAGACCCTAAACCATCTTTGCATTTTTTTCCTTCGTAAACGCTACGGTTGCCTTATAACTAGAAGGCTTTGATTTGAAGTTAGATTTATCATCAAAAATTCTGAGGCCAAAAAAAAAATTGGCAACGTCAGATTTTAGTTTCAGGAACTCGACCAAATCGGAAAATTTTGCTACGAGGCCCCTAGTCTTTTCCATCTCCAGTCTACTGACCTTTTCACCCATCGCTTTCTTAAATCATAAGCCAACTTTCCTACAAAGACCGTTAAAGTATTTAAAGTATCTAAGCTCGTATATCGAGGGATATCTTTAGTTATCACGAGAGTTTTTCTATAGGAGTTTGCAAAAGGATTTTAATTGTTGACTTGCACCATTTTTAAGTGTCGGAAATTCATTAAGTTTTTGGTAGCAAGCATCACATATAATTCCAAGTGAACCGTACTCCTTAATATGTTTTGTTTAGCTTTTTCATAGCATGCTTCATTGCCGGCAAATGGTTTACTTGGTTTTGTTTACTACCTGAGCAATGTTGCAGCAACAGACAAAACAGCATTCGTTCATCACAAACCCTTGGCTCAATGTGCATTTCAAAATTATTAAAAAAGGACTTGAATTCAAGAGAATTTCCGTAAAACTTAGGAAATTCAGGTCTGGGCAAAAACATAATGTCATTGTTGGCATTAGAAAGCCATGGTTAATAGGGAGTATTAGTAAATGAAGGATATGGTCGGATAGATAAATGTTGCTGAACATTTGAAGGTGGTTGGGAAGTACTTTCATGTAAAAACGCTGCATTTTGATTCGCTTTACATCTTTGAATAACTAGAATTAGCAGTTGATGCAGGTGTTTCAATAAAGTTAATTTTCTTAGTAGTCGTGGAAGAGATTGGCAATTGAGTTTTTACACTAATTAAAGGAGTTAATAGGGTTTAAGAATTTGGATTAGGAATCGAGGTACCCCTGTATTTGTTATTTTCAACATCTTTCCACACCTGGTACTCCAATTTGGCTAAAGCTGTTGTATGTAGAGCTTCCTTTTGTTGCATCTCTATCTCAAGCTTTGAGTTACGCTGCTGTTTTTCATCCTGTTTTCTCGTATGATTAGCATGCAATTTGCCGACTTAAGATTAAGAGTAGTTCCAGTCGCTTAACAGTGAGAGAAGAGGATTGTGAACTTCTACTAGATTTAGACGAGCCTTTACTAGAAACTCAATATTAGGAGTTGTATTTAGCTGAGCAAGTGGGCGCGGCATTAAAACGGGTCGTATTCTTACTTGAACTCATAATCCCTGTGCGAGTAAACCAATCACTTCTTCGCGCATCGAACTCGCGTTTATTAATTGCGACAGTACTTATGGTTTGCAAAAAAGCCATATTACTTGACATCAATTTCATTAATTTATATTAAGAATCCTCTACTTTAGTAACACTTTCATTTAATGCCTTGATTTCAGGATTACGCAACGACACTATCTTCTCAGCGGCTAAATAATTATCGTTTCATACAGATTGCAAGTTTTCGATACCGTTTTCTACGTAAATAGTCAAACAGCACCAAACTTAAAATCAACACAATATATTATTAACAATAGTAAATTAATTTATTCAGAGTACGTATAATCACTGTTTAAAGTTTTAACACTTCCAATTCTCTATACCGGAGCGAATAAAGTTTAAAGGTTCAAATACTGTTTTGTTTTTGGTCTTCAAACTTCTTAGAAATGTCCTTGAAGACTGGAAGTGAGATGTGTCAATCGTCACAGTAGATCAAGGAAACAAATATAACTTCGTTTCTTACAGTTTGAGGTAAAGAATTTATCAAAGATCTTATCCAAACAGTATTATCTTATTCAAATAGAATCAATGTTTGAAACAATAACTTTCAATTTTGTTAAAACTCTGTTAGTGTTTATTTTAATAGAATCAACAATTGAAGCAATAAGTATCAATTTCTGTTAAACTGCATGAATTCCGGTAGGGCAGAAATATAAATTAAAGAAAGATGTTAATTTATTCCGACAATCAGGTTGCACTGGATTAGGTTTAACAAAATTGTTTCGCACTGAAACACTTTAGTAAAATATACAGTACCAGGAATACGCCTAAAAAATGTTCTCAATTACAACAGTTTCCATAAAAGAATAACAATTAAAATTATCTATCAAGCAATTAAACTGCATTTTAAGCTTGCCAAAAGGCCAATTGTAACAGCACAACAGTCATCAAAAAGGCGCTTCGCGCATACTTCGATCGAAGCGCGGTAATACGGTGAGTTCCCGTCTTGGCGACGCAACACTCGGTTTCGTCAATTGTTCTTCCCAAGAACATAGTGATCTCTAAAAAAAATAGATCTTCATTTAAAATCTGTCTTTGATTTCTCGTATTAATGATCTCCGAGGAAAGAGACGATAGCATAATGCCACGCACCTAGTAAACACGCTACTGTATGCAATTATTTTACTAAAATTTCTATTTGTACACCTAAAATGGTGCTTGAAAAACTTGTGATATTAATGGCGTATCTAAAGTACGGCAATAATGGCTTATGCCATGGGCCCCGCTTTGACAGGGGCGCAAAAAATGCTTGGCAAAAAATAAAACTTATCACTTTGTAAAATTTTTTAGTTTGGCCAGTGCTGTTTTATTTTATTTCTGAAAAGTTTAAAGCATTAATAACTATATATTTACTGTTTTAAAACATTTATTTCATGGTTTATCTTTCGTAAAAATTTCGCCAATATTATAAGATCTTGTAGATTAGATATATCTATTGCATAAATTATTAAGGGGCGCACATTAAAATTTTGCTATGGGCGTCATGGTACATAGATACGCCACTGGATTATAATTATTGTTATATAAATAATAAAACAACAAATATGCTACAAATTATTTAACAAAAGCTAATGAGCTTTTATGAGCAATTACCCATGAACAATAAAGTGGATATTAATCTTAAATCTATTTTTCTAAAAATATTCGGCTATACCAATAAAAAATTTTTAATTAATAGATCAGTTTTTTAGAGGTGCTTTAGTTATTATTTTACGTACAAAATGAAGTATTTTGTAATTTTTTCTACGATAATAATCAGTTTCTCTGTACTTTCTCTAGGTAAGTCTGTAATTCTTTCAACCATAAAACAACAATTTTTGTAATTATATCTATGTGTCCATGAACAAATAACTTTTAAGCAGGTATTGCTGATCTTTTATGACATGTTTAATTTAATTGAGATGGGAGTACGATTTTTTTTATTATGGATGAATTTAAAATTTTAAAAACTTGTCGACCACAAATGGTCCAAAATTTTCCGAATAGATCAGTGATAACTAAAAAAGTCTTTATTTTAAATTAGTGAAAAAAGTATTTTTCAGCTACATACTATGTCAACTGATGACCAAAAACTGAGCACGATTTTTGTAACTGTTCAATAGGATTCAGGTTGGTGGAAAAGCGACAAACAATAAACAATTTCCAACTTATAAATCGAAATGATTTGATTAAAAAGTTGAAAATTGTTTATCGTAGGTGGCGTTTGACCACCGACATACTACCAGTATTATATACTACTGACATACTATACCACCGATATACCGACAAAAGGAGGGAAAATTGCCTCCGACAAAAGCAATGAGAAACCGGTTCTGTACACTATATGGCAGAGATTACTTTTTTTTAGTCTTTACCTTAACTTTGGGAAGAAAATGGAGATTCTGGACACTGATTCAAAGTGCTGACCTTTTTTTAGTCTTTACTTAAATTTTGCGCTGAAAATGGTTGCGATTTAATGTTTTATCCATTTAAATCAGAACAAAATCATGGAGTCCTTAAACGTCAATAAAATTTGAGCAAGATTGCATTGCTTCTCCAAACATTTTTGGCTGGTACAGCTATGAACCTTAACTACAAACACCAAAAAAGGTGCCTTTTTTAAAAATTCTTTCCTTCCGCCAAAAAATTTTTCGGCATCTCTAACTGTCAAAATGAGGTCAAACTGAAGACATTTTTTTGTCATATTTGACTAGGCCAGAAATTAAACCCAGAAATTCTGCGCCAGGGGCAGGAGAATCAACCTCTGAACTAATTGTACAGTAATTTAATTTCATTCTATTGCAGAATTGAAGATAAAATAGAAACTAAGTTTGTTAAGAGAATTTATTAAAAAAAACTGTCCCTTTCAATAGTTTACAGAAAGTACTCGTCATTTTTAATGTTTAAATAAAATTTCCTAAAAGTGAATATTTTTTCAGAAAAGTAATAAAAATATTTAATAGTTTTTATAAAATAGACATCGCAAAAGCAAAGAAAATTTGTTAATTCTGTATTCTAACCTCAAAAAAATGTATTGATAAAGTAAATCCAAGCATTATATGTTATTAATTTTCTGCCTGATCTCAATGCTTGACCATAATTTCGGGTTCTGGATTCTCATCAGAGTCTGCCTTTTTAGGGATGATAAGCATAGCGAGTAAAAGAGGAAAACCTTTCATCATATGGTTACATAGCAGCATGAACAAGATTCGCATCCTGAAGGCACATTGCTTAAACAAAAGCAGTGGAGTTGCTCATCGCGCACATTGATGACCTACGCTTTTAAAATCCTATGTGAGAAGATAACAAGACAGCGCTAAAGAATGCAATCTACCGCATTGTGCGTCCCGTGAGCATTCCGTGAGCGTAAAACATAGTATCGACTTTTGAACCATCATTAAAGATAGCTACTCAAAGGTGATAAACAAAATTAATAAAAAGTCATCGGGTAAAATAAAAATTCATTGTCTTCTTATCATTTAAGTCCTTAGTATACAATGTTGCTTTTTCGGTGCAGCAATCGGTAGGAGCCACAAACATAAAAAGTTGTCACTATATTTCTTTTAAAAAAATAAAGAAATATTTTAAGCAAAATTTTCCAAAGTTACAAATTACATGCAACTAAGTACCTTGATTCAGCTTTAATTATACAGTACTTTTAATTTGGTGTACAATTAAAATAGCGACTGTCAAGACAGCGACTGTGTCAGAATATAAACTAATAAAACAGCGACTGTCTCAGAATAGCGATTGTTAAAACAGCAACCGACTTTTAAGCGCTATAAAAGTTTGATTACACTTCTGTCGTTGTTTCGACGGTTGCTGTTTTGGCAGTCGCTTTTTACAGACACTATTCTGGACGTTTACCTTTAATTCATATTTTAATACAACTAGGAAAAGTCGTGGATATTGGATCTATTAACTTCAAACCTCTACAACTTTGTTATGTATTACTTGTATAAAACAACTTTTTGTCCTTTTGTTGAGTACCACTCAAAGATATTGCAGGCAAAATATTTTTTTAATTTACAAGTAATTAACGAAATATAAGTAGTTAATTTTTTTGTTAAAAGGTCCAATTTACACATTCCATGTGTAAATTGAACCTATTTTGCATGTAAATTAGTTATGCTTCTTTTTGAATAGACTTTTGGTGGTACAGAATTTGAAGATGGCGTGAAGTAAAAGATTTTTCTTCCCAAAGCTTTTCATCTGACACTCTTCAGGGGAAATCGTCAGAATAAAGCAGAAATGAAACCGAACTTGGTTTTAAAGAGGAAAGCAGATTTCTTATTGGCTGAAAAAACTTAGATAACGAGAGAAAAGATTAAGAAGTTTTCAAAAAGTAGACGAATTCTTTTTGTTTACATAGAAGGGGATTAAGAGGTTTAATGAAAGTCGCTTCAAGAGCAGAAAGGTGAAAAGAAGAGCGACCTCGAGCGAGAATAGAAAATTTTTTGTTGTTGTAGTGAAGAGCGCATTGGGCATTGTCATTGTCAAAAAAATGTTGACCAATGGCGGATTCGTGAAATTGTTGCGGGCTTATGTTGGCCTTTCAAGAGCTGGAAAGGCTTTGGCGGTTGTGCGAGGCAGACGATTGGCGATGTATCTAAGAACGTGTTGTTTGATTCACTCTTTTAATATTTTCAGTTTAAAATTTATTTATTTGACTTATTGTATTCACTTATACCTAAAAGTAGCGTAGAACCGACTTCATATAAAATGGACTTAGGTCCAAACTACACATCGAGTAATAGGTCCAATTTAAACAAAACTTACTAACTTAAACCAATGTTGAGACTATACCTAATATTTTCACCTTAATTTTTTATATAATCCTCATCTGCATTAAATTTACTTTTTATAACCCTTAAAAGTTTCCAGTTGACATCGCTTAATTTTAATAAGCACAACTCAAGTGCAGGAATGAAGTTTTAAAAAGATTCCAAAATCTAAACTTTACTCTGTATTTTCCAGCACGTGCGACTAAAGTTGAAAAATTTTTTTCTGAAAAGCGATTTCTGTACTACTTTAAATAATTTCTGTACTACTGTACCTTAAAAAAAACGTCTTTCCAATTGTTTCAAGAACATTTTTATTAGTATACAGTAAGTTTGAATTACGCAACGGTCCGGTTTTTACGACTTTCCCCTAAATAGTTTTATTGGAATGATTTTTATTACAGTTGCAAAAACCGACTTTAGTTGTGAATCCATGGTAGACATTCGTCAATACATTAAGTAAGAATGGTCAAGTCAATCAACAAGCAATTGCCGACAGACCTGTTTCGTTCTTGTTTTTTTTTTTTTTGGGGGGGGTTGTGGGTTTTGAGACTTTTGTGAAGTTTGAGGGGTTTGAGGGTGATCCAAATCTGATAAGGTAAGGAGTCTCAAAGCAAGACGTCAACTATATATATACATGTACATACACATATATATATAGCTTGTTGTTGACCCCAGCTGAAAAGTTGAAAACTTAAACAGTCGGCACAACTTTTTGCTTGTGGTATTTACACCTCAAAGAGCCAGTGGACCTGAACGCTGGTTGAGTAGTTCAATGAAAACAATGCTAAACCCTGCAGTTCCATTGCAAATATTAAGTAAGAATGGTCAAGTCAGTCTACAAGCAATTGCCGACAGACCTGTTTCATTCTTGTTAGAACTCGTCAGGATAAACCACCGCCGCCAGTATGCCGTATGCCTTTGCGGTGTATCGCAGTTACGCTGGGAGTGCATTGCTTTCATTGAATTCGTCAATACATCGGCAAAATAGAGCTGGTATGCCAATTTAGTGTAATTAAGTAACTGATTCATTGAATATTTCCTATGTTTAACGCGTTGCCCGCGATAGCCCATCCGGCGTGTTTACAGTGTGGGCCACAGATTCAAACTTGTATACTTTCAATGCCAAAGCAGACATCAAAGCTGGAAGTTGTTGTGTGCAGCTGCACAGTTTCGAATAAATATATTTTTTCTTGTAGTTGTATAAATTAGAGCTTTTCCTAGCAGGTTGGATGAGTTCTATTATAGAACTTTTTAATTTGGAGCAGAAATATCGTTTTTTCAAAAAGTACGTTTTTTATAGGCGTGTACCATGTATATGCAGGCCCAGATGGTAGGTGCTTTCACGCAGCCTGGGCCGCGAGTAAGTCTGCTCATTGATTCTAAAATGACAGACCGAAACCGAACCTATCAAAACGGAAGGGTATCCACCCATTCCGATGTTCAGTGTGGGTCTGCTAATCGGCAAACGTCCTTTTCAGGACGGGGCAATGCCAGGATAAAACTGCCCTTTTCAGGGCACATTGCCAACAAGTTCCGAAGACCCACTATTCTTCAGCTAAACATCGAAGGCCTCACTCCAAGCAAGATGAATATTCTTCATCACCTCGCTATGCAGTCTGAGGCATTCGTCATCCTACTGCAGGAGACCCACTGCACTGATGCAGAGAAGTTGGTGCTATCAAACTACCAACTAGCTGGGTCTTCTTTAAGCAGGAAGCATGGCCTTGCCACGTTTGTCCACGAGCGACTGAGATACACGCTTTTGGACCAATCTCCACCGACATCGGAGATTGAGTGGTTGTGTGTGGACGTTGATGGCTATAAAATAGTCAACGTCTACAAACCTCCACCAACGCGATTGCGAACCCTGGATCTCCCAGTGTTTCCTCACCCCTGTCTTTATGCTGGCGATTTTAACTGTCGTCATGCTGACTGGGGTTATGACGACAACAGTCCGGACGGTGAGTGCTTGGCTGTCTGGGCAAGTATTAATTGTCTTGCCCTCCTATATAATGCCAAGGACGCTGCCAGTTTTTATTCCGGCCGCTGGAACACTGGCACCAATCCAGACCTAGCTTTCGCTAGCGTAGGTTCAAACAGTCGCTTACTAGATAGATGTGTCCTTGAGAAGTTCCCCAGGTCACAACATCGAACCTCGCTTATTACACCACCAAGGTTTGCTATGGCAGTGCCAAGCATGCCTGTTAAGCGATGGAACTTCCGCAAGGCCAATTGGAGTCACTACATTGCTTTGACGAATAAATTCGCAAAGACTTTGTTGCCGCCTGATTCACTTGATGTGAATGTGGCTTACCAGGACTTCTGTAACACCTTTAAAAAAGCAACCAAAAAGACTATTCCACGCGGGTATCGAAACAACTATGTTCCGTGTTGGGATGCAGAGTGTGAATCCCTCTATAAAACCTTTCTGCAGTCTGCTCAGGGAGACGACTCAAGTTTGGCTGCTACAGCTCTGCTTGCCAAGCTTGACAGAAAGCGGAGGGATCGATGGTCCGAGGCAGTTCGGAGCATTGACTTTTCACACTCTAGTCGAAAAGCGTGGAGTATTTTGAACAACCTTACTGGTAGGTCACGACACTCTCCTCGTTACTGTCCCGTTTCATCCGATGCTATTGCATCTCAGCTGGTTAGAAATGGGAAATATGAGGCTGTTGATCGCAAGTCATCTCGACTTGTCTTTCAAGAAGTG
This sequence comes from Diplosoma virens, assembly GCA_963680785.1. Classification (NCBI taxonomy): domain Eukaryota; kingdom Metazoa; phylum Chordata; class Ascidiacea; order Aplousobranchia; family Didemnidae; genus Diplosoma; species Diplosoma virens. The sequence continues at coordinate 37,301,901 of OY796880.1, forward strand.
TCTGACCTTTGGAGGGCCACAACACCAGACGCAGTAAATATCTCTGACAATTTTTCACAGAGAGAATTTGCTGCTGCCCTTCAACACTTAAAACCAGGTAAAGCTCCGGGACCTGATTCCATCTGCCCCAAGCTTATACTCCATGCCGGAGCTGCTTTGAAGTCCTGATTACGTGACTTCCTTTCTTTTTGTTTGCGCCGACTCAAAATTCCCAAGATCTGGAGAAGAGCGCTTGTGGTCGCGATCCCAAAACCAGGAAAGCCCGTGGGGGATCCAAAGAGTTATCGACCGATATCTCTGCTCTGTGTTCCCTACAAGATCCTCGAGAGGCTTATCTACGCCCGCGTTGAACCGTTAATCGATCCACTGCTCCCTAAAGAGCAGGCTGGGTTCCGACGCGGGAAGTCAACCGTAGATCAAGTTGTTCTGCTAACCCAGAACATCGAGGATTCTTTCGAGACTAAAAAGAAGGCCGGTGCCGTATTTATCGATCTGACAGCTGCTTATGACACTGTCTGGCACAGTGGCCTTACCTGCAAGCTGCTGAGACTACTTCCGGATAAGCACATGGTCAAAATGATTATGGAACTTGTCCGAAATCGAAGTTTCACCCTTACCACCGGTGACAGCAAGCAAAGCAGGCTACGCCGTCTTAAAAACGGCGTTCCTCAGGGATCGGTCTTGGCTCCCCTCCTATTTAACATCTATACGTACGATCTTCCTTCCATGATTTCCAGAAAGTGTGCATATGCTGATGATTTAGCATTGTTGCACTCTTCTGGAAACTGGAAGGACTTGGAGGGGACCTTAAGCCAAGACATGTCCACACTGTCAACGTATCTTCAGACTTGGAGGTTGAAGCTCAGTCATACTAAGACGGTGACGGCAGCCTTTCACTTAAATAACCGAGAGTCTAAGCGTGAGCTAAAGGTCTACAACAATGGTAGACTTTTACCATTCTGTCCAATCCCTACTTACCTTGGGGTAATACTGGACAGATCGCTCACGTTTCGTCACCATTTAGTGGCATTGCGCAAAAAACTATCATCGCGCGTCACACTGCTGAGGCGACTCGTGGGCTCGGGATGGGGTGCTGGTGCTAAAGCACTACGTATAGCCACCTTGTCCCTAGTATACTCAACAGCTGAGTACTGTGCGCCAGTCTGGTGTCGCAGTGCTTACACTCGCCTCATTGACAATGTCTTGAATGACGCCTTGCACATAGTTACTGGATGGCTGCGTCCCACTCCAACGGACTACCAACCTGTACTCTCAGGCATCCAGCCAGCTGAGCTTCGCCGACTGGGAGCGACACTCTCCTTGGCTTACCGTGGATCTCTGGACCCCGATCATATCTTGCATGGTCTGTTAAGTGGGTCCTCAGATACTCGCCAAGTGAGACTAAGATCCAGATGCCCGTTTGTGCCAGTTGCGCGGAATCTTTTGGACAACCTTGCCAGACTTGGCATCCGCGCCTCTGAATGGATAAATCATAAATGGAAAACGGAGTACTGTAAAAATGCTTCCAGGCTCCGTGCTTTTGTGCCCGAGACCAGTGCCAGGCCTGTTGGGATGGGCTTACCCCGAGCAGCTTGGGTTAAGCTCAACCGCCTGCGGACTGGTGTTGGGCGATTCCATTCGTCCATGCACAAATGGGGTCTCGCTCCTTCACCGAATTGCGAGTGTGGCGCCTCTGAGCAAACCGCAGACCATGTACTAACAGTGTGCTCTATACATCGGGCACCACATGGAGCACGAAGTCTGACGTTTTGAATGACGAAACTCGATGCTGGCTTAATGACATCACTGCCAGCATCTGATCCAGGCAGTGCAGCAGTCTGGGGTAGTAAAAAGATAAACCCTCGGCCCCAGTCCTGTTTGTGTCTGGCCTGGAGTGGATGCCCTTCAAACGACGACGACAATGTATATACACATCGCGCGTCTGGAAAGTTCAGCGTGAGCCTATGTGGCGCACATCGCGACCAACGTGTTAACATTTGCATCGATACTTCACAGCTTTTACATTTAAAGAGTTTGTATTAACCAAAAAATGTTTATTCGGTTAGCACGTCGACAAGTGTAGAGAGTTCGCCATGGCCATTTTTGCAGAGTAGTAAGTTCGCTTTGGTCATTTTCGCAAATTTGCGACAGAGCAACGCCAATTGATTTTTATAATTTTGTGCTGTGCTTATTAAATCTGCATTTAAGTTTATTTTGCTTATTTACTAATCCAAAGGCATCCAACTTGTGGCCTGCCTAAAGACTTTGAAGAGCCCCCGTTGTTTTTGGAATGAGGTAATCTAATAAGGTAATCTGTTTATGCGATTTTCTTTTATGTAAAATCAACACAAAAAAAGATTTGAGTACGATGTAAAAACTTACTTTGGTAAAAAGTGATTACATTTTTTTAATACTACGTTGAAATCCAAGTGAAGACCAAAAACAGATCATCAATCTAAATTATAATTAAAGAGATTTTTCTTTTCCACGTAAGTCTTTATACGAACCATGGATTGAAGTGATGACCTTTTTCTCCGACTTTATTGGCCGGCGAATATTTTAATACGCCAAAATGAGCCTTGGATTAAAAGGGTGAAAGTCTCTGTACTAATCAAAGTGGTTTTATTTTTTAAAAAATAGTTTCTTTATTTACAAAGTACACACATTTATTTATTTGTCGCGAAACATTTACAAAATAACACAACATATAATTCAAATAAAATGCAGCAACAATATCCCAGCAAAATGACACCAAAAATCTACGCCTTATTGCGTCATTTAACCCTATTATCCTCAAGCTTTTTTGAGCAATTGACTCCTCAACGGCCGGGCTTCAGAAGCCCACCAAATTAACGATTTATAACTTCAAAACTACTTAAGCTAACTTTATAAAATTTAAGCAGAGTAAAGATCAGTTATTTAACTTTTGTTAGAGCAAAAAAGTTTTTGAAAATTTGTTGTAGACTAATGTAAGCAAATAAACATTAGCTTTATTCAACTGAAAAACGCTGCATCTACTAACTGTGATAACAACAACTGAAAACATAGGAATTTTACCATGCGCATAACTGCCAATGCAGCCGTAAGCACACCACGAATTATGCAGGAAGATGACATGTGAATAGTACAGTACACGTGCGCAAAATACGGGTTCGATTACACGACAAAATTTCTTTGATAAAGTATGCAAAATTGCAATTTAGCAAGGTCACTTCAATTTTTACGTTTAGACACTCATTTAACTAGCGTGAAATGGGATTGTAACGGTTTCGCTGTTGCAACAGTCGTAAACTTAATTAAAAATTGGACGTAAAGAGTGACGTCAACGCGCACGACAATTACAAACAATGAAGAAGCTAAGGAAGCTTGTTTCATTGTTTGAATGGTGGAAATATGAAAAATATTTTAGGCCAGTTTCATTTACTTGCTCACATGTTTTGTCTGCATGTTTTCGTGGTTACTAATTGTTATTGCTGCTTTTTTTAAAAATGGATAAAAAAACGAAAAGTAATTTTTTTTCACGCAAAAGAATTTGAAATTGGCTATGTTTTGATATTTAGCAGTGTTAGAATATCGACTTACAGATATTATAAAGCCAACAAAACTTTATATTTTATATATCACTGTTTACATGCACATCGTATTTCACCGCCGCAAAAGAGTTTTTTAATTATTGAAATGAAACTACGCCATTGCATTACTTTACAAAAAAACACTGAAAAAACAATATTACTTTATATAACTATTACTGTTAGTCATAGAACATATCTCGGCATCGATCAAAGCATAAAATGCAAATTTGTAAGCAGTGCCGCAAAAATGTGGAAGAGACGCATGTTTGACACTTATTTTGTGATTTGTTTATGTTTTATTTTTGCATCTTCTGTCCTGATCCAATTTCATCATCATAGCAGAGTCAACAAGGTTTCCTAAAATTAGACTTAGAAGCATAATTTCGAGGTGAAAATGTTACGACACTCGAGTCACTCGCACGGAAATGACTTTCGCCCAAAATCAATGTAATTTTTCGTTGAAGATCAAACTGTAAGCCAGTCAAAGGCCTTCTTTCAACGTGCGGTTGAATTATTGCTGGCGAGAGGTTGAAGTGTCGTTTTGATGGAAACGGATAAAGATCGTATATGTTCGTTTTTATTACATTTTATTGTTTTATTAGAAAGAACATTTTATGACACTTCCAACTAGAAAGTCTTTATCAGCAACTCTAAATTACAGTTTATAAAAACTAGAGTGCCCAATAATAAATTTCTTGAACAGCAATATTCTAACATTTGTGAAGATTCGAGATTCACATTTGTTTATTTCGTCATTAAACATTTGCAAATATTTGCATAACATATAATTGAGATTAAACGTAGGACAACGTGACTGGGAAATAACAATAAATGTGTCTTAGTCAAGCAGTTACTTTTATTGTGTCATTCAAAATGACAAAAAAATTATAATAAAACAATCGTTTGAAAAACAAGGAGCGAAAAGGTAAAAAAGTAATTAACAAGTGAAAACCGAAAAGCAAAACTAGAAAATAAGCAAATCTTGGTAACAAAGATAGATAGATATATTTTTTTATTTTGCAATATGAAAAATATTACATGAAATACGGGATAAAAAAACACATTTTGGCTCCAATATATCTAATTAAAAAGTGCGTTTTTTCGTTTTACACTTTGGAATATTAGATTAATCACCTTCAGAAAGTATTCATCACCACAAGGCCTCTCCAAGATAACTTCGAGAAAGAGATGTTAACCTGTAAAGGCCCTTTTTCATCATTATGTAAAACAGGGGGATTCTTGGCCGAAATTGTTGTAGCATGTAAAAATATCCATTTCAAGTAAAACACATAAACAGGATTGACCCCCATGCTTTATTTTTTTCCTGCATATTGCTATTGTATTGCCTGGATTAAATGTTGTTGGCAATGTACCAAGCCACAACCGTTTATTTTTTATCCAAAACTGTCCGACCTCCTGCTCCTTGAAATGTCCACTGCATGTGACACTCCGATACAACGTTATCTCTGATTTGTGCGAGGCGCCGCATTTGCAATGAGAGAAAGGAACAAGACCCCATTTTTCTATGCACAAATGAAAGCGTGCAACTACAGTCCGCAGGCGGAATGGGCCAACTGGCCGCAACCGACTGGACGCAACCAGACGAGTTAATAACAACAAGTGGCAGTCGATTGGTTAGTTAAGCTGCCCCCAGTTGGCTGCGTCCAGTTGTCTTTAACCCATCTGAAAGCGTTTAAGCAAAATTCAAATTGTTCCGAGCACGCTATTTCGAACAGATGAGGCAAGGCGCTGGTAATAAAAACACGAGGCCAAATGTACTCTCATAGCAGGCTACTTTGTGTTTGATTTATGATTTATGTAATGGGCAGACCGGATGCGCTTAATTCAACAAAAATTGTTCTAGTTTTTGCGCAGCAGACACAAGCAAGTGTTTAGACCTTTGTGTTTATCAACAGGCATTTGATAACAGATAAATAAACCATTGTCAGGATCTAGAGCAGTGCTCTGCAACTCATATGCTGCGGAAAAACGAGAAACATACTCTTTAAAATAGAGATAAAGTTATGTTCCTCTGAAGTAGCAACCTAAAAACTTAATAAATTCATTATACATTATATCTTATTGTGTAATGTTTTTTATTAAATTTCGAACGCTTTTTTTCATATGAAACTTTATTTTGTGATCATAAAAACTCTCTGCTAATAAATTGATAATGTTTTTTGATCAATTTTGAACCAGACACGATTGTGCACGATATGCGCAAATTGGTAACTTCAAATGAAAAAAAAGTCATCACTTTATTTTTTGAGTTTAGATTGAGTTTTTAGGTTTTTTATGACAGCCAAATAAAACTTCAGATAACGGAAAGCGTTCAAAATTCAGCTTTTTACCTGGTCCAGGTGTTCTGCTAATTTTTGAAATTTTTCAAAGTGTGCCACATGTTTGAAAAAGTAGCGAAGCACAGGTCTAGAGTACCACCTTTAGCCAAAATAAGTATCACTACTAGTTTTCAGAGCTCAGATGGCTGGATGTTTGAAAAACTGTTAAGTGGTTCGTTGGAAAGGGACGGAGGCATTTAGTGACTACGCGCAAAGCGTCATTCAAAACATTAAATATAAACCAAGTACTAAGAAAACAAACAAGACTTCAACACTCGGCTGTTGAATAGACTAAAAATAAGAGAGCTGTATCTGATGTTTTGGCACCAGCACCCGCTCTGAGGCCCCACGTTACCTCAGCAGTGGGACAGGCGAAGTTTTTTGCCCAAAGCCAAACAGTGGTGACAAAACTTGAGTGATTTGTCTAGTTTTACTTCAAGATAAATCGGAACCAAACACAATGGTGAATGTTGATTACTGTAACTTTTAGCTCACATCTTTTCTTAATCTGGATATTGTGGGAAGTAGATTACACGTTTAGATGTTAAAAAAAACGTATTGCTTTTTGAGGAACACTGTTTCTCTGAAACCCGAGAATATCTTGCTTACTGTCGCCGTTAGAGTGAAACCTTCGTTGTGAACTAATTTTATACTCATTGGAACTACGCATTTATCCAGCAGAAACCTCAGCAGCATGCAGTTAAAGTCAAGTTTGAATGAAATAACAGTGTCATATGCAGCTGTCAGATTGACAAATAGCATTGGCATTCTTCTTAGTCTCGAAAAAATTGTCGATAATTTGTATTAACAGAACGACTTGATCCACAGTTGACTTTTTTGCATTAAAACCATCAATTGGCTTGTTGCGGACATAGGTAAGCGTCTCAAATTTTTCCCAGGGGATGAAAAGTTGATAAATTTGTCAATAACTTTTTGGATCTTTTACCGCCTTCTTTGTCTTTCGAATCGCGACTACAAGCGCTCTTCCGTAGATTTTCAAATTGGAGTTGACGCAATTAGGAAAAGAGAAAGTTATATAATCAAGAATTTAAAGCAGCTCTAACATGGATTATAAGTTCTATGCACATAAAATTAGTGGCCCCGCGCTTTATCTGGTTTTACGTAGAAAAGCCCTTGTCACTACCCCAGGTCATCCGTAACTAAGATATTTTAATTGATTTTATTCGGAGGTTTCCAGTTAATGAGTCATTTTAAAACTAAAAAGACGTTGGAATATTATAGGATAATCATAGTAGACCAGAAGTCATATCCAATTTTTTTTTAAATGACATTTTGAGTTCAAACATAAAATTTATTGCGAAAGGAAAATGAAGACCAAAAATGGTCTTTACGTTTACATAAAAAGTTCTTTTCGAATTTCAAGAATGAAGTTTTTTTGGTCTTTATTCAGCTTTCAAAATAAATTTGTCAAACAGTTTGCAATAAGTAAGGACCGTTTTTTTAAACTTTGGCATGAAAATTTTTCGGGAGGAAAAAAGTCATTTGTGTAAATTTCAGACTTTAGAACTGTCATGAATTTATACAAGTTGAAAACCCCTGTTTCATTGAAATTCAATCGTATCACACGACTTGTTTTTATTCTATGTCTTCGTTTGCAAAACCCACATCTAAAAGCAAAACCTTTTTAAACAAGTAAAACTTATACATATAAACTTTTTTACAAAACCTTTTTAAACAAGTAAACTTATACATAAAAAATACGTCGGATTTTTCATTGTAAGGAAAATTTCAACGTAAAAACGGCATGTTGCTTCAAATGCAACGTGAAATATAAATAAAAAGTTAATTATAAAAAGTCAGGTGTTGTTTAATTGTCTGAAGCCGTCAGTATAAGAGTTAAGATGTGAACCAGTTAATTTAATTTTTTCCCACGAATGAATAGTTATAAGAAAGTTTTATAAATATGCTTAGTGTAAAGATTGAATTTTGTCCGCTTGATTGGTATTCAAGCAGTCCAACAGCAATTGTTTTATGAAAAAGAATGTTTTTGTGTAAACTGTTTCCCAGCAATCGCCAAAAGCTCAAAAAAAAATGCGATTTACATGAAATAAGTTCTGCATCGCCTAAGGCGTCGGCGTTCGACGTCGGCAAACGACGTAATTCGTTCACTTCGTCACGCAGAGCCAATTCTTAGTAAAATTCATATCACTTAATAAAGGCGTGAAATTGAAATTCCACGCTCTGCTTGCAAAACCAACAGAAATTCACAAATTTGCTAAAAAACGTTATTTTACCCGTTAACCCTTGTTCGGGGGCACCTAAAAATTGTACCATCTTATTCAGCATTTTAAATTAGGAAAAGTCAAGGAATTCCAGAATTTTATCCACAAAGATGAAGTAATTACAAACGTTTTCGCAAGGGCCGGCTTCAGAAGCCCGGCCGTTGAGGAGAATAGGATTAAAATACAACAAACAAATGAAATAAATAAATAAATAAAAAGAAAAAGAAAATCTTTAGAAAAGCAAGCAGCAATTAGGCAAAAAAAGTAACTAACAAATCAAGATTTAAAACAATAAGAAAATAATCAAATCACGCTACCAAAACTAACTTCATGTTGCATTAGTTAACAGTACTATTATATACAGGTATTTATTTGTAAAGTTACCATGAGAAAATTTCAAATTCAATGCTGTATAGAATTTTTTTATTTAGGTGCTAATATATTTAATTGAAAATTGCGTTTTTTGTTTCTTTTAAATATTGTTAGTTCACTTTTGTTAAGTTTTTGCTTTAGAAAGTTTTAATCACAATCTTTTTGTTTCTTCTCCTCGTAATCTGGTTTTATTCCCCTTACCTATTCATATTTGAAAATAACATGTTGCTGTCTAAAAGTTTGGTACAATCCAAAAGCACTGTTGATTTGATTTTGGATTTATGTATTACGAAATATTAGCCTAAACTTTGCTGTTTAAGATAAAAACGAATGTGATAAAAAAAAAAGAAAAAAACTTTTCACCATTTCTTCAATAATACTTAATTTCATTCTTTTTTATAAAACTATTGTCTCATAATGCTTGAACAGACTTGCAACAAATCAATTGAATTTTGCTTTTTTTTAATTTCTGCTTTGTCTGATATGAGTTGTTTTTGCTGCATTTTTAGGAATATCTGATTTTTGTACCCAACAGAATGTTTTGAAAAAGCCATTGAAAAGCATGGTGAGTTCTTGATAAAAGCAAAGTTTATAAAAATCATTCGTTTAAAAAGTTTGGCTCTTAAAATAGAGTACATCAGCTGAAAATTTTGTTAAAATTTTGTTTTGATGAATAAAAATGATTTTGTTATCTTTTTCGACGGATTAGGTCAAAAAATTATTATTTCACGACATATATTTTTTGTTTAGTTTGTACGATTGTGATTAAATAAGTGAAAAGGAGAAGTTAAATTGATTGATGAAAACTCAGTTTAAAAATTTCGCAAAGACTTAGTACTAATTTAAGTAGTGAAAAAAAATTTTTTCCATGCAAAAATCGAGTTTGACAGCTTCGTGCATGTGATGTTTAGAAAAGACTAAAGAAGCACTTTTAAAGCCCAAGTTTTGCCACCAAAACCACTTTCTTCATAGCTAAAAATTCTGCACTAGGTGTTTGCGCATTTGTTTCGGTCGGTTGTCTTTTGGCGAATCGGCCTTTTTTATTTATTTTCATCTCTATATTTATTTTCTTAACTTGCAGGAAATCGTCGGAGGCGTCATTCCTAGGGCAACTACCAAGCAATTACTCCAACCTGCTTCCGGAGATGCTAAAATATTGCTGTCTGGTTAAAATTTTTTTTTGGTTTTTATTTTTTATTAAGAGATATGAACAAAATTTTGAACTGCTTGCTAAGCAGAGAAAAGTGCGGTAAAGTGTTTTTTCAAGGACAGCAAAGAACGGCGAGAATAGGTTTTGAACCAAGACTGTGTCGATCACATTCGCCATCAACCATTCGACCACGCCGCCGAGTTCTCTACGTTTACCTACTTAATTATGATCTTCGAATTTTTTCTTCATAACATTGCTTATGTTGTTTGTTTTCAGTTTTATAATTGTATATAATTTTATAATTGTTTTCAGCTTGAAGGATGTATAAGTCCAGAGGAATTTCGTAATAGATGTCCTGAATGGAATTTCGAATTTCTGAAAGATCTTTGTGGAAAATCGCGGATTTGTCGAGATGAAAAATGCAGCCATCGGAGCAAGCCGCTGACAAGAGGTGGAAATTTTTTTAAATTACTGTTAAAAGACAGTGCGAACTCAAACTTTCACCTTTTTATGAATTCTTTACTGCACAACTAAGTTGATCTATTGCCTATTTGTAAGACTGCATGGTATAGAAACTGAGTTTGCAACGATATACAACTGCTATCTATTGTATCTGGACTAATTTAACGCCAGCAAACGTGTCTTCGCAAAGGTTGCACAAGTTAAAATAGTTCCAAATAACATTTTCATTTTTTGGTTAATGAACCGCTAAAAAATTTTGATATTCCAAAACATAAGTAACATATTGATATTGCGAAATTTAATATTACAAAACCATAAATTCTTTTTTTTTTCAGAAATCTAAAATAAGTTTTGAAACGCATTTTGCCAGTTACTGATTTTGCTAAAAAAGAAGGAGTAGCATTTTTAAAAAACTTTCTGCTATTTTTTTGTCACCGAGTGGCAATATTAGACCCGGGCCAGACAGGGTTTTGTCTTCACTTCGAGTACTCCGACCCAGAATTAATTACTGAACATATAATTAAACAAATTTTTTATGGCGAAATTTCTAAGGACAAAATAGTTTTTAAATTAAAGTAAATACTTTTTTTGGTCTTTACTTACTATCTAAAAACTGTTTTGGATTTTACTTTTAACCATGGGTTCTCAACACTTATGCAGCCGGCTATTCATCACTTGCTAACCTCAACGACTGCCATATCAATACACTAAACCACAAAAAGAACTATACAGAAAAAAATTAAGTTTTGTTACTTGAAAATTTGTTGAAAATATTCAAATAACTCAATAAGCAAAAACACAAATTAGACATACCAGTGATTTAAGCAGCAGCAATGTTATTTATTGAACAGAACTTTTCTTTTAGTGATTTCAGTTCAGCTAGCGATTTCACTTACTTCAGCAAACTATTGCTGGATAAGCTATTAGCTGGTTTGATTGCAAATATGATGATCAATACAAATTTTTAACGCTGCTTTGGAAATGTTTTCAAAGTCTTCAACAAATTAAGCTTATAATGTGACTAGATGAATTTGAAGAACTTTACGTTTCATCTCTCCTTTTACGTTACGATTTCCTCTTTAAGGAACCAAGTAAATTACTTTCCAAAACAATGTGTTACACTAAAGACAATTTTTATGGTCTTCACTTGACATTTCAAGACTAAATAACAGTCCCTGTGCTAACACTTTCCAGTCTTTCAAACCGATTTGCCTGACCTTGATTCGGGATGGTATGAATGGCTAGCCGCGCTCCTGTAATCAAGCCATGAAAGTAAAGAAATCTTTCTTTGATTTTTGCAAAACTGTTTTAGAATCAAGTTTAAAAGATAAGCCTGGGGTAACTTTTATTTTTTACTGGTTAGTGTTGTTAGTGTTGCTAACGCAAGGTAGTTTTAAAAAAACTATTTAAAAATTTAAAAAAATTAAAAAAAAACTTGATCCAACTGTTTAGGTATTATAATATTTGATCTGTTCAAGAACAGGTTTAAATAATATTTTTTCGGTTAATAATAGTTTTTCGGTTATTAGTTTACAAGTGAAAAAGAATTTCAAAATATGAGCCCTTTGAGTCTTAGATAACTCCAAGAGAAGTTTTCTGTTTTATTATTTCAACTTGATCGAAAAAATAAATTCATGACACTTACAAATTTTATAGATTTTTGCCTCGTCTTTTGATTATATGTTGGAAGTGTTAACTGTTAATGTTGCCCTTTTATTCTTTTCAATTTTATTTAATGGTTAAACCACAACTATCAATATTTTATATGGATACACATTGTTATTGTAAACCTTCTAACTACATTTGTTTCTCATCATAGACAAACCACATAACCTGAGTGTTTTTTGTTTACTCAAAATGCTCAACAGAATTTTAAGTCAAAATTAATATAAACTCAAAATAAATTAATACAAGTACAGCGAGGATTCGTTTTAAGTGAGAGGGGCAAGTCGTAAAAAAATTTTGTACCGTAAAACTTATGTCGTAAAAAGCTACTTGCTATAACAGCCAAGCAGAAGAAAGTATCGTATCAAGTGTCTTGTACGAGGAAACAAAAGAATGTTGGGTGAAGGTTCTCGTCGATCACGTTTGAACAAACAGATCAAGACGGCGTTCTTAACCACTCGGTCATGCTGCCGACATTTTATAACAAGCTCGCATTTCGATGTACTTTTTCTTTTCAATTACATTAGGAAAATATTTTTTTACCGAAAATGAAATTGATTTAAATTTTTGACATATGGATCAAGACTTCATTAACTGAAAATTGCGCATTCAGGTTGGGGGAGCAAATTTTTTTCAAAAGAGGAGCAAAAGTTGGTGAAATATTAATTATAAAATATTAATTATAAAAATATTGTTGATTTAGAACTTATAAAAACAAGGACGACGAAACGTTTTAAGATTTAAGCTATGGGATTACAGCCCTAAGAATTTCAGAATATCTTGTACAAATAGAATAACAAAATACTGAGGCCATCAGCAATCACAAAATACATCAACTTTGCTCAAATTGATCTGCAATCAGTGATCAAAATCAATATTTATCATGATTTTTCATGTCATTGATTTTTTATTGTCATCAATAAAAATCGCAACACCACAACAAATATAGTAAGATATAAGTTTGTTTAAGCTTGCTATGCTTCTTCCCGTAGAGAAAATTTAATAAAAGGTCTTATTTTTGGCGTTTGATCGAGACATCCAGGAAGCTATCAAACAAATTGCTGATTAATTGGCACAAACCAATCAAATTACCATTGGTCACTTGAAAATGCTCTGTTCGTAAAAGTGCCTTTCAAATGCAAGTTGTAAAATGGGAGGCAAAACTTGTTCTTAGTTATATTAAACTAAAGGTCATCCGCAGTAATTAATGGTTGTTTTTTTACAATCTATAGCGGTCCAAATTCGTCAAATAGATTAATTAATTTTACTACCTACATATGAATCTTGTCAACCTTGGTTTTTTTACTAATTAAACAATCCGATAATATCTAAATTTAAAAAATTTTGGTAAAAAAATTTAATATAAAAGTTATTTAAAAGTTGAAATATTAGCATAAGTTTTATTTTAAATTTATCATTATTATAAAAAACTGTTTTTTTAGATACAGCTGGCCTGCAAAAACAATTGATAAAAACACAATAAGATAATTTAAAAAGATAATATTTTTATTCATACACAATAATAGTCGACTTTTTTCCATGTCTTTCAAAATCACGAACCTCATTACATGGTTTTACATAAAACTAATCAAAAACAATCTACTTCTACTAGAAAATAGGCTCTCTAGTTAGCAAACACTTTTTATGTTTCGACAAAAAGTTGAGCGGGGTTTTAAACCACTTCTTGAGTTGGTTCTAAATTTCGGCTCAAAACGCGTCATTTGAGCCAAGTTTGAACGAATGTTTTGCTTGATGCAACTTGGTGAATAAGAAAAAAATTGCAGCCGAATTTGAGTGAGGTTGGTGAATACAGGCCTAAAAATACATAAAATAGCTGCTCAAAAAATTGCAAAAATAAGCAAAAAATGAGTTTTTGTATATCACATTTGATGAAGTAAAATTTGAGTAAATGACTTTATTCAAAATTCTTACTTTACAGTATATTGACCCATAAAACTCTGTAAAAAGACTCCTGAGCAATCGAAATTAACTTTGTGTAAATTTCATGACGTAACAAAGTCCTGGAAATTTTTGACTTTATTGACTCTAGCGGGCCTTAATATTAGTTATCACATTATTTGTTATAGCATTCATTTTGTTAATTAGAATTTTAAAATTTATCGAACTTGAATTTAAGATACAAACTGAAGAAAAATTTTTGATTGTAACATTGACTGGCGCAATGAAAGTCAGCGTAATAACACTTTGATTTGCAAACGGAAAGAGGCGAGTTTAATGCTTAGCCTACTTGCAAGATTTTTGCTGTGCTCTTTGGAAGAGACACGGTTGAAAATTTTTATATGGTTTCTTAGTTTCTTCTTTTTAGTGAGAAGACTAAAATTTAAACTGGTTGTTGAAACTGCCAATTAGATGGTGAGTGCCGTGAAGTGGTTTCCAACGGACAAGACAAAATGACCCCAGTAGGCATTGAATCGCAAACGTGTTGATCGCGTTCGCTGTCAATAAAGCGCAGCAATCTACTTGGTCACGCGGCCAATAGTTTTACTTCTAATTTTGAAGTCTATGGTTTTACTAACAATGTGTAAAGTTTTCATTATCATGAAGTTAAAATACTGCCCGTTACAAAATAAGTTAAATGCTTTTCTATGTAAATATGCAATATGTTGGGTGGTATCTTGTATGACCTTTAAATAACCTTAAGGTAACATTTTAGAAATTTAAACTATGAAAAATGAGATTGCGGTCCTTCAACACTCCTTTGCAAACACCAAAATGAAGATTCTGTCATGTATTTGGCAAAATATGCAGCGATTCAAGATCTGAAATTATAATTATTTTTTTTACAAAGGCCGAGAACGATAATTTTTTGTTGATATATCGTATATGGATTTGATAAAAGATTTTCTTTTGCTATTATTTGCATTGTTGTAGTACTTTAAGTTATGTTCTTAAAGTTTTTACGTTACTTCAGTTTGCAATAGCAAAATTAAAAATTTACTTTGCGTCCTCCAAATAAGTGATAGTTTTGATTTTTAATGTAAACTTGATTTTGTTTTAATTGCAGTTGCATTATTGTCATCATCATCATTATCTTTTATTGTGCTACAGAAAATGAAATATTGAATGCAGTCAGATTCTGTTGCCGCTTCCGCTTTGATCTTTACCGAAAGCCAGGATTTCTCCGACGTTTTGGAATTTAAAAAGAACAATGATACTTTTTGTTTACAGTGCAAGTGTGGTGTTATCGCTAAAGAAATCAAATAAAATTTGTTTGCATTTGAGCCGGTTTGTTTTTTTTAACAAATGCTTAAAACGCTTTATAAAACTGAAAAAGTAAATCCTGGTTGTTTACTTAGATAGAAACTAGGTAAACAAACTCTGCATCGGAATTTTTCAATAGATGTCAGCAGACATGTGAGATTATTAAAATACATTCTTTAGTTTATATTCAATGCAAAAATAAAGCTATAGTTAACATTTTTTAAAATTAAAACCAATATATTAAAATTAAAATTAAAAAAAAAAGTAAGTCAATGCAGATGGTCAAATTTAATTTTTATAACGTGCGCTCAAGACTTTGCCCGAATTTGCACAATTTACTGGCCCGGATGGCAAGTGTTTTCTCGTAGATTGGGCCGTGAGTAAGTCTGTTCATTGGTGTCAAAATTACAGACCGGAATCAAACATACCAAAACGGAAGGGTATTTACTCATTCCGATATTCAGCGTGGGTGTGCTAATCGGCAAACGTTCTTCTCAGGACGGCGTGATGCCTGGATAAAATTTGTCTGGATAAAATCTAGCTTTTTTCAGGGCAAATTGCTAACAAGTTCCGAAGACCCACTATTCTTCAGCTGAACATTGAAGGCCTCGCTGCAAGCAAGATGAACGTTCTTCATTACCTCACTCTGCAGTCTAAAGCACTCGTCATTCTACTGCAGGAGACCCACTGCACTGATGCAAAGAAGGTGGTACTTCCAAGCTACCAACTAGCTGGGTCTTCTATAAGCAGGAAGCATGGCCTTGCCACGTTTGTCCACGAGTGACTAAGATACACGCTTTTGGATTAACCTTTACCGACATTGGAGATCGAGTGGTCGTGTGTGGACGTTGATGGCTATAAAATAGTCAACGTCTATAAACCACCGCCAACGCGATTGCCATCCCTGGATCTCCCAGTGTTTCCTCACCCCTGTCTTTACGCTGGCAATTTTAACTGTCGTCATGCTGACTGGGGTTATAATGATAACAGTCCGGACGGTGAGTGCTTGGCTGTCTGGGCAAGTATTAATTGTCTTGCCCTCCTATATAATGCCAAGGATACTGCCAGTTTTTACACTGACCGCTGGAGCACTGGCACCAATTCGGATCTAGCTTTCGCTAGCGTAGGTCCTAACAGTCGCTTACCGAATAGACGTGTCCTTGAAAAGTTCCCCAGGTCACAACATCGAACTTCACTTATTACACCACCAAGGTTTGCTATGGCAGTGCCAAGCATGCCTGTTAAGCGATGGAACTTCCGTTAGGCCAAATGAAGTTATTACATTGCTTTGACGAATAAATTCGCAAAGACTTTGTTGCCGCCTGATTCACTTGATGTGAATGTGGCTTACCAGGACTTCTGTAACACCTTTAAAAAAGCAACCAAAAAGACTATTCCACGCGGGTATCGAAATAACTATGTTCCGTGTTGGGATGCAGAGTGTGAATCCATCTATAGAACTTTCCTGCAGTCTGCTCAGAGAGACGACTCAAGTTTGGCTGCTACAGCTCTGCTTGCCAAGCTTGACAGAAAGCGGAGGGATCGATGGTCCGAGGCAGTTCGGAGCATTGACTTTTTACACTCTAGTCGAAAAGCGTGGAGTATTTTGAACAACCTTACTGGTAGGTCACGACACTCTCTTCGTCACTGTCCCGTTGCTATTGCATCTCAGCTGGTTAGAAATGAAAAATACGAGGCTGTTGACCACAAGTCATCTCGACTTGTCTCCCAAGAAGTGTCTGACCTTTGGAGGGCCACAACACCAGACGCAGTAAATATCTCGGACATTTTTTCACAGAGAGAATTTACTGCTGCCCTTCAACATTTCAAACCAGGTATAGCTCCGGGACCTGATTTTATCTGCCCGGAGCTTATAATTCATGCTGGAGCTGCTTTGAAGTCCTGATTACGTGACTTCCTTTCTTTTTGTTTGCGCCGACTCAAAATTCCCAAGATCTGGAGAAGAGCGTTTGTAGTCGCGATCCCAAAACCAATGAAGCCCGTGGGGTACCCAAAGAGTTATCGACTGATATCTCTGCTCTGTGTCCCCTACAAGATCCTCAAGAGGCTTGTCTACGCCCACGTTGAGCCAATACTTGATCCACTGCTCCCTAAAGAGCAGGCTGGGTTCCGACGCGAGAAGTCAACCGTAGATCAAGTTGTTCTACTGACCCAAAACATCGAGGATTCTTTTGAGGCTTAAAAGAAGGCCGGTGCCGTATTTATCGATCTGACAGCTGCTTATGACACTGTCTGGCACCGCAAGCTGCTGAGACTTCTTCCGGATAAGCGCATGGTCAGAATGATTATGGATCTGGTCCGAAATCGAAGTTTCACTCTTACCACCGGTGACAGCAAACAAAGCAGGCTACGCCGTCTTAAAAACGGCATTCCCCAGGGATCGGTCTTGGCTCCCCTCCTATTTAACATCTATACGTACGATCTTTCTTCCATGATTTCCAGAAAGTTTGCTTATGCTGATGATTTAGTATTGTTGCACTCTTCTGGAAACTGGAAGGACTTGGAGGGGACTTTAAGCCAAGACATGTCCACACTTTCATCGTATCTCCAGACTTCGAGGTTGAAGCTCAGTCACACTAAGACGGTGACGACAGCCTTTCACTTAAATAACCGAGAGGCCAAACGTGAGCTACAAGTCTACAACAATGGTAGACTTTTACCGTTCTGTCCAACTCTTACTTATCTTAGGGTAAAACTGGACAGATCGCTTACGTTTCGTCACCATTTAGTGGAATTGCGCAAAAAACTATCATCGCGTGTCGCACTGCTGAGGCTACTCGTGGGTTCGGGATGCGGCGCTGGTGCTAAAACACTACGCATAGCCACCTTATCTCTAGTCTACTCAACAGCTGAGTACTGCGCGCCAGTCTGGTGTCCAGTGCTCACACTCGCTTCATCCACAATGTCTTGAATGATATGCCTTGCGCATAGTCACTGGATGCCTGCGTCCCACTCCAACGGACCACCTACCCATACTTTCAGGGCATCCATCCAGCTGAGCTTCGCCGAATAGGAATGACACTCTCCTTTGCTCACCGTAGCAATAAGCATCTAATGAAACATAGCCATGACAAAAGATCTACTTGTTGACCCCTAAAACTTGTTGCCGCCCACCTTGTTAAAAACCTTAACCTTGACATTGGCAAAAAATTATAAAAATTAAAAAAATTGTCTTTTTAATGCTCGCCTCTGCTTTTTATGAATCTAATTTACACTAACAAAGAGATTGTTCAATCGCAGAAACATACAAAAATAAATCTTTTTTTTTATCCACTGTCATTTCGATCAAATGCCGTTTTGATCAAATGTCGTTTCAATAAATTGTCGTTTTGGTCAAATGTCGTTTCCATCAGATGTTGTTTCAATCAAGTGTCGTTTCAATCAATTGTCGTTTCGATCAACTGTCGTTTGATTAACTGTCGTTTGATTAATTTTCGTAGCACCGAGTTTACAAACCGAAAACATAATTAGCATAAAAGTTAAAACAATGTGAAAACCTTTTTTTCTCTACACTTTTTTACTGCTCTATTGTCTTTTAAATCGTCTGCATATTTTTTATTTTTCAAAGTGAGAGGAAGGAGTTTAAAAGTTTAAAGGAACTTCCTCTCATGCATATGCTTATGAATAAAATCCTTTTTTTACTTAAAAACGTTTTGGACAGACTTGAATTCAGTGATGGGGTTCAAGGAGTTTGCACCGGTTTGCGCGAACACCTTCTTATGAATGTCATAATGTTCAGCAAGCGCGTTCTTAATTTAACGTAATTTATGTACTTTTATATCTCTGATAATGAAAAAACCTATTATTCATAACTTCTATACTATAGGGGAAAGAACCTGTTTATTTTTTTTAATTTTTGAATTTCATCATTGCTTAAACAAAAACTAGGACTTGACCCAAGTTCTCAAATCCATAATTGTTGACTTGGAATTGATTTCGTGTGCTTAGTAAGCTAGGTTATATGCAATGCATAGAAACGAATTGGGAAAATGGTTTTGAAAATTCGAATTTCCTAGACTCAGATTCATGCTTTTATGGACTTATACCAAAATTACATCATTTTTGGTAGTCTTGGATTTTGAATCGGTTCGAGCTTTTTAAAAAGGACTTGAACTTGGTTCAAATTTGAAAGTTATAATTTGTTGGACTGCTGTTAACATGCATACAATCTGTTAGAGGTATATTTTTGAAACTTTCTCACCAGTACATAATAAACATTTGTACCATAGTCTTGATAGTCTCAAAAAATTATAAATTTGTCAAAATATATTTCAACAGAATTAAAATTAAACTGACTAAATACTATCACAGACAAAAATTTGAACCTTTTTTGCAATAAAAACAAATTTGCACTGATTACATAGCAACAACAACAAAAACAATTTTTTTATTAAATATATATATAACAATAACAATTAATTCAGTCGAGCAAAATAACGTTAAACCTCAACAATTATGCCGATTTCACAATGTACAACAAGTTTTAATATCGCTTTAAACAAAATCGATTTTTTTCGGAACCATAAGCTTTTCATGACGCTCTCATCAGTGGCAATCGCGTCAAAATGGGACGAACCAGAGAAATCAAGGTATATATAGTCTTAACAGTTGGGAGAAAGGTGCTGTAGTCTCGGAAAGGAGAAAGGCACAATTACACAAAATCAAAGAAGTGTCGTGCAATACAGTGTAATTTCGGAAAGGAGAAACGCACTATGTGCAATTACCCAGGAGAAACACTATTACTCGCAAATTAGGTTATTTGAAAAGTTTTAATGCGTAAACAAATTCCTATTGTTTACATAAAACCGGATGTCTGGTTTTGATAAAAGTTGCCTCGAGTAGACACAGATGGAACGAGTTGCATGCCACAGCAAGAATTTTAAAACGTTTGTCATTATAGTTTACAGCACATTGCTCGTTATCAAGCAAGTGTTGTCCTACGGCAGAGTCACAATCTGGATTATTACGTTTTAGCTTACAGGATCTGCCGGGTTGAGATCATGTAGGGCGCTTCGCTTGCTGTTGTAGCCATTTAGGAACATGCTGCTTGATTCTATCTTGTAGTTGCTGTGATGTTCGTCCTACGTACCTACTGTCACAGTGGCACGAATATTCATAAACAACGGAGTTTTCAGCGCAATAGGTAAAACATCTTTGCGGGCTACAGGCAACATGTGTTTGGATGTACGGTAAATACCGCTCTGGTGGTAACGGAGCCATAGGAGCTTTCAACAGCCGTTTTGACATTTTTATCAAAACCAATGGAAGCTTTCCCTATCCAAGAAACTTTCAAAGTATTGGAAAGTTCCTTGGATAGGGAAAGTTTCACAACTTTCAAATACTAAGTTGTTGTTGCAGCACTCTTACTGGCTTTATAAATGGTGTTTTGAATGACCCTTCGCTCGTAGTCACTGGATGCCTCTGTCCCTCTTCAACGGATCACTTATCAGTTTTTTAAACATCTAGCCATCTGAGCTTTGTTAACTAAGAGTGACATTTTTGTGGCTGAAAGTTATTACACTGGACCAATGCTCCGCTATCTTTTCAACCTACGGCACACTTTGAAAGATTTCAAAATTTTGCACAGCACTACTCTAGATCCTGACTACAGTTTATTCATCGGGTATCAAATCCCTGCCAAATAACACGAAGGTCTAAACTAGGGATGTCCAAACTAGGTTTACTATGGGGCAAACTCTATATTGAGCTAAAGTCGGCTGGCCGATAAAAAGAATTAGGCATCCGTGCTGCCCTGTAGATGATTATAAATTAAACAATGTAGGTAAATCATAAATCGAACAAAAACAGTGAAAGTACATCCCGGCCTCATCCTTTCATTAGCAGCGCTTTGCCTGTACTGTACCCAGCTCGTTTGAAATAGCGTGCCCAGAACAGTTTGGGTTATGCTTAAACGCCTGCGGACGGGTCTAGGACAACTGTCCACAGCCTAACTAACCAGTCGGCTGCGGCTTGTTTGGCCCATTCCACCTGCAGACTACAGTTGCGCGTTTTTATTCGTGCATTGACAAATGGAGTCTCGTTCCTTCCTCCTTTTGCGAATGCCGCGCCAAGCACATGCCAAAGGTGGCTTGGTACATTGCTGACAGCATTTGATCAGCCCATTGCAATAACAATTCGTAGTAAAAAATTAAACCAAGGATGCCAGACTCAAGTATGTGCTTTACTTGGAGTGAATAATTTTACATACTACAACAATTTCGGCACAGAATTGTCCTTCCTGTTTTACTTAATGTTAAAAAAAGGCTTTTTTACTGTAGCTGAACATTTCAACAAAAAATGAATATTCTTTAGAAGAACATATTTGTGTGAGTGACTCCTTTATAATGCTTGAATATTTCAGTATACTGAAAAATTAAGTTGCAAAGTCTAATTTGAGGAAACGCTGCCATCTCTGCTCTAAAAATAAAGTCAATCCGAGCCAAAAATTGCGAAGAATATGAGCAAACCATAAAATTAGTGACAAATAAACCATTCAAACAGCATATTTTCAGCTCTGCCATCAAATTTGTGCATTATGCTTTGAAATATATTTTACGACATATAATAACAATTACAAAAAAAAATTTTTTCTAAAGTATGCTTTCATTTTGAAATAATTTAATGGCGTTTTACTTATAAACAGTAGGCAAAAAATACATAGCTAAAGTCCGTTGTGCAACAAATAAAAAACAAATAAGAAACATAATATAATAACTTTAAAGTGTTTTTTGATGATACACTATAAACAAGTAGATATTTTAAGCCTGTAATAGCTTTTGTAACACAGATAAATATCAATGTATCTTCTATTCAAATTGCTTTTATTTTTTACAAGACATCTACATTGTATTTCAATTTTTTATGTCATTTGAAAAATTTAAAACATTAATTGTGCACTAAGTAATTGAACTGGTCTAAAATATTTTCAACATTTTGACCAATCAGGCAATAAAGCAAGCTTCTTTTGGCTTTTTCATTGTTTGTACCTGTGGTTATTGTGCACATTGACGTCAGTCTTTACGTCCAAATTTTAATTAAGTTTACGACTGTTACAACAGCAAATCCCCTAAAATTGCATTTCACACTTTTTAAATGAGTGTTTAAACGTAAAAGTTAAAGTAACCTTGCTAAAGTCTAATTTTACATATTTTTTCAGATAAAGTTTCAAAAACTTTTTTGAAACAACTGCTTAAGTAGTTTTCAAGTTATGAATCGTTAAACTTTGATGGGGTTCTGAAGCTCACGTTAAATTGCCTTCTTCGGCACTTTCATTTTCCGAGCTTTCGAGTAAGGACGAATCATTATCGAAATCAAGAATAAAAGCACCTTTTCACTACGAGCATTGGCTGGGGTATTTTTTGTTATCTTGATTTTTTGCTTGGCTTAGCGCTTTAGCGCGGAAAGAAGTAAAAAAAGTCAATAAAACAAAGAATATTCTTGTCAACGGTCGTAATGAAAAAGAGTCCTAAGCGATGAAAATTTGTCGTCTTAGACTTGAAGAAATTTGCTTGGTCGTTCTACTTATATACTTTTACAAATATAATAGGAAAACTGAAAGTATGCAGGATAAGTTTATTTTGGAATTATACAACCGACAAATAACTGAGTTTTACTTTAAAAGTGGTCTAAATGTTTTTATTGTTGAGTATACAAAAACCATATGTGACCTGAATGAAGATATTACCGCAAACGCAAGAAAATATCAAAATCTATCTCTATAATGAACGCCAAATTTGGTTATAATATCTAAAATATGAGAGCGCTTTCCAGAAGCGAACATTTTTGCTAAAATTCTTTCAAATCGCACGCTAAGGCTAAGCTATAAGTACAACCACGAAATACAAAGTATTTAATTTAAACTTTAAAAAGAAGCTCTTTTGATTTAGATAAAAACAAAAAATAAAGCAATGACATTTTTCTGGCAAGAGACTCTGTTTTTGTTGCAAACAATATTTTCCTTTTTTCACATAATAGCGCGAAACAATAGCGTGTGCGAGAAGCGAAATAATCACCGCTGTGAAAAGCTGCGACGATCAAGACGTATATATCCGTCATATGCACGGAGAGAGCATCTGGCTGTGATGGATATATACGTCATGCGCACTTAACGAGTTAAGTGCTTGCGCTAATAGATAAGTCTATTTTCTACAGAAATTCTTGTTCAAAACTGAATAATGCTTCCAAATCTACCTGCTTTCCTAACCAATCTACCTGCTCTTAAAAAACTGTACATTCTTCAACTAATGTGCTTGCTAATTCTAATAGAGATTAAACAATAACAAAGATGACATTGATTGATACGTCGCAAAATAAGTAGTATGTTTTTGCATTTTTTTTTTTTTTTTTTTTTATTTGAACTTAAACTCATCTGATAACATGCTTAACAGAAAATATTTCAACTTGATCAGTGCATAACAGTTTTTTTCTCTGCTCATAAGCAAGAAAAGAACGATTAAATGTTTTCCAACCACCAATGTGCCCATCACCGTCATAAAAATCTTTGTCAAAATCAAAAATTTATTTGAAATTTTGTAAACATCAAAAACGCCGCAATTGAGCGAACCACTCAAAGTATTTTCTATAAAGCGTAGGTCGGCAACCCGCGGCTCCAGAGCCACATATAGCTCTTTAATCTCTTTGGTAGCGCTCCCTGAGGATTTGGAAATAGATAGTATGTAATTAACTTTTTAACGCCAAAGTCATCAAATTGGTTAGCTTTCAAGCAGAGGTGAGCACTTGCGGTGCAAGTCTTCTGACAAAGTTGCAGAAACGCCAATTTAAATGAATTTTGTGTATGTATTTGCTTATCTCTAGTTTGTATATATTATTTATGTTTAATAAATTAATTTTTGAAAAAGTGCTTCTGTGTGAGATAGACAATAAACGCATGCGATACAAACTAATTATTATCTATTTTTTTACCTTTACTTCAAACTTTATCACTGTTATAAAGTTGTTGATATAGTTGTTGAAGTGGGACATTGTTGGATGCAGTGTCAGTGCACCTACTTGTACATTTAGCAGTATGAAAAGCATTTGTTTATTTTGCTTTTAGTGACACAATGTAAGAAATTTAACTGTTGACGTGATTTTGGAATCCAAATTCTTCTAGTCGACTCTGTAAAGTGAAGAACTGATTGTTTAAAAAAGCAATTGGTTTTGTTTATTCGACTAATTTTACAGCTTCAAGAAAACTAATTTCTTGGACCACCAGTTTTGTATGATGCACAGGATCCAACTAAAATAAATTATAAAGCTATGTGTAGCATGGTCTTAGATAAATTTAAAATTTTAAAAGTATTCGATATGACCAAAGTTTAGAACAATTCAAGGAATTTATTAGTAAAAAGGTCATATCGAATTCGATATACGAAATACGATGACCGAGTGTGAGCTATATTTTAATAGCTACTGATATATTCGAATATGCTCTACTCTAACCTAGCTTCACGTGTCGTGATTTTATATAAGCGGGCGCTTGGTTTGCATTTTATTTTAGTCTTTTAGTCATTCCTGTCATTCGAGATAAAATTTCAGTGTAGATTCGAGTTATTCCACTGAGTTGATTAATTGGAATTGCTTTGCGGCAGTGCTTTCGGAGATTAATTTTATAAAAATAGAAATATTTTGTGTATCGGACGAATTTAAAATTTAGCGCTGGAATCGTTTTGAAGTTGGCACAGCGTTGGAGAAAAGTTTCCGTAAATCGTTAGTTCTGTGAATTTTGTAAATACATTTTTTATAGTTAGAGACAGTGGTCTCTGTTTGTGGAAAGAAGTTCTCAAACTAATCAAGTCGAACTTAGTCAAAACTATCTGTATAAAAAAAAGCTTTAGTCTCGCAGCAAACTACTTCTTGAGCCAGAATAAATAAAAAAATAGGCACAGCTTTACCTCAGCGCAGGTATTCGATTACCTTGTTCAACTGGTCCTCTTGGATTTCCAAGTAAAGTCTGTGACAAGTAGCTTATTGTCTAAATTCTAAGTAGAAATTTTACGAACGTTGTGCGATTTAATTTTGGTCAAAATCATATAATTGTAGAGATAGAGGTAGCTACATGTTTCTGTCTTGCAAATTTCAAAACACAATTTCTGCTCTTCTGTATCCCAGCAATTTAAGAATATTTGAGTTTCCGATGCTTGCCAAATGAGATTAACATCTAGAGGCCCGTTTGTGCCTGCTGCGCGGTAGTTAGTGAACGATTCTACCAAACTAGGTATCCGCGCTGCCCAGTGGAAGAGTCATAGATGGAACAGGACGTACTGTGAGAACGCTTCAGGGCTTTGTGCTTTTTACCCATGAGCAGTACCAGACCTTTGGGAATGAGCTTGCCCCGATAGCTCGATCGGATTGGATTAAGCTCAATCGCCTGTGGACTTACGTTGTGCGGCTCAGTTAATTTTGTTTATGCACAAAGGGGATCTCGCTTCTATACCGTATTGTGAATGCAGCGTCACTGAAAAAATCACATACCACGTCCTAACAACGTGTCCCATACATCCGAGACTACATGGAGCACAATGTTCAATGTTTTTAAATGAAGACACTCTATGCTGGCTCAACACCATCATTGGTTGGAGAAAGAGAGTACCGCAGGATTTATTCTTTTACCGCCTTTGGCTGCTGTACTACGCATCTGACTTGTGTAGTACAGCAGCCAAAGGCGGTAAAAGAATAAATCCTGCGGTACTCTCTTTCTCCAACCAATTAGAGTCGTCTTTGTTTTCGATGTCTACTAATGCTATATAAACCACGCTTTTCTTGCAGTTTGTCATTTTTGTAACAATTTCTTCTGACGAGAGTTGGCCGAAAAAATTCTCAAGAAAACAGTTTTTTTAAAGGCTACCGAAAATTGAAGAGTTTAATGGTTACGTCCATTCCACTGTTTATTATAAAGTTCTACGTAACCAAGAATTTAGTCAACATTGACCTTCGCTTATTACACCACCTAGGTTTGCTCTGCCAGTCCAAGCATGCCTGTAAAACTTTCACAAAGCCAAACGAAGTTATTAGGTTGCTTGATAAACAAACTCGAAAAGACTCTTTTGCCGTCTGATTCACATAATGTAGACGCGGCTTACTAAGACTTTTGTAACATTAGGAAAGCAGCCAAAAAGACTATCTCACGCGGTCATAAAAACAACTGTATACCCTGTTGGAATACAGAGTGTGAATCCCTTTATACAACGTTTCTGCAGTCCTTTGAGGGACACGAATCAAATCTGGGTGCTACAGCTTTCCTAACCAGGCTTAACAGGAAACGGAGGAATTAATGGTCTGAGTAGTTTAGAGCATTTTTGTTGAAAAGGCACGTTCAACAAACGCAAATTTTAGCGTATTGGAGAAAACGGTTTCCTACTTGTTTTTTTGACCTTTGCAAATTATGTTTTTACCGAAATTTGTCCTTTTGCTAAAATATTAAAATATGAACAAATGTGGAATTACGTCGATTTCAAACGAAAGTGAAAAAGTTGAAAATAATTCGACGCGAAAAAAGTAAAAAAGCTAAATCTTTAAAAGTTTTAAAGTAAAAATCAAAGAAAGTTTACATTTGTTCCCATTGTCTTTTTATAATTTTGGAATGTTGCCGCGATCATGCAGCTCAATTATTTTTCAACAAAAATATAACACAACCAAAGACTTGAAAAAAATGCCCTCAGAGAAAGTTAATCTTTCAAGTTTCACAAAACAATTTACTTTACCATTTGTAATACATTGGGGTCATTTTCACTGTGGGGTAATGATGCAAGTTTATTTCTTTCAGACAAGATTGCGATTCAAAAACATTACTAAACACTGCGACACCTTGAAGCTAAATGCGTGAGATGTTAAAATCTTTTGTTTTGTCAACTGAAAAAAAAACAAAGTTCAATGGTAACATGATATAAAAAACCATTTAAGCAGTTTTCCATTTTTTTGTTAAAAATGTTATACAGTACTGCTCTTTCCTGAAATGTTCCAACTTTTTCTGGAGGAGCAAATAAATTATTAAAGAATTCTAATCTCCTGGTCGTAAACGTAATCTTGATATATTGCATTTTATTTCTTCTCCAAGCAATTTATAACACTGATGTTTGACACCTTTTCTTGTATTTTGTTTCTCTCATGTCGGCAGCATGGTCGAGTGGTTAAAGCACCGGACTGACGATCAACATGGTTTCGGTTCAAAACCCATTCGCGCCATTCTGTGGTATTCTTGGGAAAAACACTTTACGGCATTTTCCCCTGCTTGGTGGCTTGGCAAGCAGTTCTAAATTACAGTAATATCTTTACTAAATTACTAGCGGACAGCAATATCTTGGCTTCTCCGGAAGCAGGTCGGGGTAATTGTTTGCCCTATGTATAGCGCCTCCGTCGCTTTCCTGCGAGTCAGGAGCATAAATATCGAGATAAAAAAAATTTTGTTTGTAAATATAATGACCACTTACAAAATTTTTTAGTCTCTTAGCTCAATAGGTTTTAAGGTGCTTGAAAGAAAAAAAGACCCGTTGAAAAAAACAAGTAAATAAGTCTTGGTCAAAATAAGATTTTCCTAATGTGATCTTCCCAGCCAACAACGCCATGCAGGGCCTGCAAGGGCCTTGTGAAGGCAGTATGGTATGAGACCCGTAACGATTTCGCCGCGGGCACTGCAGTAGCCTTGCATGGCCTGACCGCACGAGTTTCATATGATTTAAGCTATTAATTCTCATTGTTCCGTTTTTGAAACACTTAGCAAGATAAACTTATAAGCAGCATTCTCTTTTATATTACAACAAAAAACTGAAAGCCATATGAAACTCGTGCTGTGAGCCCAGGCGGGGTCACTGCTGTGCCTGCTGTCAAATCGATACCGGCTTCCTTCACATGCAGAGCCCTTGCAGGTTCTGCATACATTGTTGGCTGGATATGTAAAGCGTTACCGGAAATATCTTTAACATTCATAGAGGGTGGGTCGTCTGTTGTTATTTGCTCGTATTGATTCTTTGCTTTACAAAGTTTGAAGTGGAAGGGTTTTTTAAAAAAACATACATAACATACTACTAAAAGTATTTTCGAACACACAATAAAATCAAATAAAGAGAAGCAAGAAATAAATATTTTTATAAGTAGGCTAAAAATTTTGACTAAATTCAACTTCATTCAAATATTTGACAATAAAATAGACTTTTGCGCAGCAAAAACATCACTATAGTATACGTTTGTATATGTATTCTATTTTAAGGAGATAATTAAAGATAACTTATGATCAAAATTGATTTTAATTTATAATATGATAACAAATATGCTTGTTGAATCAGTTAACGTTAGATGATATTAGAGAGTCTTAAAAAGTTTTAACTTATTTTTTTGTTGTGACAATGATATAGTGAAAAAAGTGAGATTCTTTATACTTTTTATTTCTTGAAAAAGAAGTCTACATAAAAACAATAGAATTTTAACAAAATGTTTTAATTTTATTGCATAAAGTTTTTTAAGAAGACTAGCACGCCATATCAAAATATGCAGTATGTGTCAATCAATCAATCCATCAATCTTTATCGGCAAAAAAATAAATAAATAAATAAGCAATTAAAAGAAAATTTTATGCATTTGCTGATAATGACGTATTTGACATCATACCACGTGTTGGTCATAGACCTAAAACTAGATTTTAGATTTTAGCCTTAGCCTAACCTAAAACTAGATTTTAGCCACATCACAATTTTTTTAACGCTCACATTCGACAATATACTGTACATCAGGGTTGTGCAATCTTTTTTAATGGCGGGCCAAATACAAATAAGCACAATATTCTGCGGGCCGCACCTTTAAATAGGATAATATTTCACCGACTATTGATATTGCCAGCGATAAAAATAAAACTACAATAATATCGAAAACAGTAATATCAGTATTAGTCGAAAAAAAATCGTTTACTTAAAAAACAAAAAGACGTAGCTGTATAATCAGAGCATAGCAATACTACTTAATCTTTGTAGAAACAATTCAGTAAGAAATATGCAGCTGGCTTTTTTTTTTAATCACTCTATTCAAATTTACTTAAATTGAGATGCTGGCAACTCTAGGTCCATTTTCCAAGTGTTCGTCTGTCTGTCCGAGTTATTACTGATCGATAAGAAGATTTCAGGAAACCCATTTTAGAAAAAAATTGTTCACACAAATAAGTTGAGCCAAAAAGTGTCATTTTAGAAGCCATAAACTTTCTTAAATTTGGGAACTTATCTTGGTCAAGATATTTCCGGTAAAAATCACCAAGATTCATTTCTACATACTTGGCCTTCATGTCAGTTCTCTCCTGAAGATCAATCAATTCCATTTGGATATCAGTGGGGACTTTATCAATGTCTGTGTGAAATGGTGAAGAAAATATTTCAAATAAATGTTCATGGGATTTTAAATCTTTGAAGTGAGCCGAAAATTTATTAAACAATTTTTCAAGTTGATCTGCAAATTCGGTCTTCTTCTCTGGGCGCATTCCCATTTCTTTTAAAGTTGGAAAGTGAGAGAGATTCGCATTCTGTATGTGTGCGTGTCAAAGTCTCAACTTGTTTATAAAACTTTTTATGTGTCCGTACATTTCACTTGCATACTGGGGTTTTCGTTGCAGCCTTGTATTGAGTTCATTCATGGGAGTAGTAATATCGACCAAGAAAGCTAGATCACACAACCAACTTTTGTCTTTCATTTCAGCCATTGGTCGCCCTTTATTTTTTAAAAATAATGCGACTTCTTTTTGCAGTTCGTAAAATCATCGCAACATATTACCCTTGCTTAGCCAACGCACCTCGGAAAAGTAAGCTAGATTTTGATGTTTGGCTTTGAGATCATCCAGAAACTTCTGGAACTGCCGGTGGTTAAGTCCTCGAGCTCGAATAAAATTTACTGCCTTAATGACCGGGCCCATGACATGTTTGAATTTCAAGGATTTTACGCATAGATTTTGTTGATGAATACAGTAAAAAATTGCTATATTGTCACTGATATTTTTCTCTTTCAAAGCAGATTTCAAGAGACCTACAAATCCAATGCCAGTTCCTTACATGGCTCGAGCACCATCAGTTGCGATTCCGCATAAAGTGGATAGGTCCAAACCAAACTTATCAAAAGCATTAAAAACTTCAGAAAAGATATTAGCACCAGTTGTAGTATCCTTCATACACTGTAGTGACAGAAGTTCTTCGGTTTCATTCAACTCCTTGTCCACTCCTTTTATAAATATAGCCAACTGTGCCACGTCCTTCACATCGTTGCTTTTATCGATAGTGAAGCTCCATAATACAAAGTTTTTCAGTTTTTCTTTAAGAGTGTCACAAATATCACCAGCAAGTTCATCGATGCACCTTTCTATTGTCCAACGCGATAAACTTATTTTCTCGAACTCCTATACCATTTTAGGACATATTTCTTCTGCGACATCAGTAAGGCACTTTTTCACAAAATCACCTTCAAAATGTGGCTTCATAGTTTGAGCTATTCTCTATGCAATAAAGAAACTGCATCAAACTGTTTTTTCATTATCAGTATGCATTTTTGAAACAAACGCTGAATCTGCAATTGTTCCTTCAATTGCTTAACTTTCAGCTCTCTGTCACGTCCTTTTAGCTTTCCATAAACACCGTCAGCATGTTTTGTGTCATAATGTTGTTTAATGGTGTACTCTTTATTAACATTTACAGTTTGATTACAAATCAAACACAAGGGTCTACCGTCTGTATTTTTGATGAAAAAATATCCAGAAGTCCATTTTTTATCAAATTTCACATCTCTTCCTCTACTTTTCTCTTTCTTGTCTCTTTCGTATTTGCGGAATTTGTCATTGCGGAGTGATGAATTAATTGAAACCAAGGTTTAAATTTGCTAAACTCTTGTACATAGGTTGATTAGAATTAGACCAAATCAACAGATATGCTGAAACCAAAATTCACAAAGTTAAAAACATTAGCTACCACTTATTTCGCCAGCACAACTATCAACCACAAATTAGCTACGCGCTAATTCCTCGAGCTACGAACGAATGAATCTAAACTAAAGATTAGCAAATCGTCAAAAGAACGAATCTCTCCGATTAACTAATAATTTCCAAGAGGCGAGAAGAACAAAAATAGAGCAAAATTAACCAATTACAATACATGGAACGTTCTAGCAAAAATACACGCAATAATATTTGTCTATAACGTGACAAGCGCACAATATTTAGCGAAAAAACTTGTTTCTTTATTATCTTTGCTGCGCAGCGAGCAGCATTCAATTGAAATATATTCTTGTAAAGCGGTTAACTTTTAAATTATTTAACTTTATCAATTTAAGACTTACTCATCAAATTATAAGCGCTATATTCCTTGCAATAACTTAAAGGTATCTTAAATATTACTCAATTTATTGAATTGCCAAATCAAGAGCGCTGTAATTGTAACATTAACTTATAAAAATAGTTATGATATTCATTCTAATTCAAACCAAAACGCTTTATTTGTGACATTGATTTTATCAAGCATCTCAAAAAACGTGTGAAACGTTTGCGGGCCGCACTCTATTCAAAATCCGCAACCTTCCGCGGGCCGCAGTTTGAACACCCCTGCCGTACATTAAAAGTTCTGCTCAGTTAAAAACTCTGTATGAAATAGCTAGGTTTTGGGCATGCTGTTTATCTAAAGATATTTTTGTTTGTCGCAGATGAACACAAAAGTGGCACTAGCATTTACTGCATCGTTTTGTAAGATGCATCTTACTATATAGAAACCTGTAAAACACTTTTTTTACTTTTCCAGATTAACTTGCTGCTTGTAGTACAATGAAGAACTCTTTTGAATTGAAATTTGCTCGTAAACTTTTTCTTCAAGAGCACAATATAAAATTAGGTTTATTCTTTGCTGTGCTTTTGTTTTTTGGACTAACATCTAGTTCGGGAAATCAAAAAAAGCATTCAATAGAAGAAAGTAAGATTAATAATATAATTCAATACAATTTAAATTCTCTCCAGCAAAATGATAAAAAGGCTGCCTTCTTTTTAAGAGTTGTGCTAAGGAAATCTTTTAAAAAACAAACTAACCCAAAATAAACAAAAATTATAACTAACGTTTTAAGTAGTCTAAATTGTTTTAGTAAAATCTCTTTTTTTATTTTTCTGTTTTTTCAACAGTAATAAAACTTAAGCTTTTCTTTTAAACTTTTTTAGCGTTTTTAAGTTTATCTAAATGAAATTTTTTTGCTTTTTGTAAAGTTTTTATATGATCAATCAAATAATTTGTATAAAAAAATATAAAAAACCTCAAAAACGTCCTTGAATATTATTATAAAGTTTGTGTATATGTCAACGTGATTGCCAACATCTAAAATAACTGCAAAAAAACATTTAATAATAATAAGTTTCAATTTTTGCAGCATCTTTATGTCCGGCCGCGAAAGCCCCTACGAATGGAACATTCAATTGCAGCCATTATAACAAAATCGGATCAATCTATCCGTATGGAATGATTCTTTTCCACAATTCTTTTCCACAAACCTCACTCGATCCGTGTGGAATGTTTTCGTAAGTAAATGACATAAAACTTATTGTTGAGCTTCTTATGTAAATTTTTTGGATTACGTAAAAATTTCTACCCTTGTTCGTTTTTAGCTTTTTTAAAATATTATTTCCAGGTACAGAAATTATTCTCAGTGGAGTTATAGAACTTGAAAATTGTCACAGACTTTGTTCGAGAATCCTTAAGGACCAGTTGAGCTAGGTAACCCGAATGCCTGCGCTGAAACAAAGCTATGTCTAATTTTATTTTACTCCGGCTCAAGAAGTAGTCTTGCTATGAGCCTGAAGCTTTGATACAGTTGATTTAAACGAAAGCTCAGATTGAATCGTTGAAGACTCTTCTTCACAACAAACAGAGACCACTGTCTCTAATAAGAACAAATGTATTACGAAAATCACGACCGACGAAACTTCTATTCCACGCTTTGCAAAACTGCAAAGCGAAATCAACGCTATAACTTGATTCAATCAACACAAATAATTCTACTTCTGTAGAACACAACTCCAAAATATTGGCACAAAATAAATTCAACACTCGCCGACCGATACAAAATCTAACGGGCCACGTCCTG
This sequence comes from Diplosoma virens, assembly GCA_963680785.1. Taxonomy (NCBI): domain Eukaryota; kingdom Metazoa; phylum Chordata; class Ascidiacea; order Aplousobranchia; family Didemnidae; genus Diplosoma; species Diplosoma virens. Next base: position 37,335,025 of record OY796880.1, read on the forward strand.
CGCCCAAAACCAAATCACTTTCACTCGAGCCGTCTCTCGAGTCGTCTCAAAATTATCTCTCTCGTTTACTTCGTTTCCGCGTCTATTATATCGTCTCGCTAGGCATTGCCTTCATATAGATAAAAGTCACGTGCTGACGAATTTAGTAGGATATGCGGGATTTAACAAGAACTTCCTGGAGAGATCGATACGCTCGAATGCGGCACAACATTCTACTACCTTCAAGATAGCAAAATTAGGACAAAACATATTACGTCATTACTGAAAAGAGAAAAAAGGACAAGAAATAAATCAAGCGAATCGAGGCATTACACTATGCAACAAAACACTAGCGCTTTGCGGCGACGCGATTATTATTTCATGATAAGACTTTGAATTACTTTCAACGGGAATAAATTACATCGTCATGATTAAAATTATTAGTAATGAAGTGTGACAACACTTTATTTAATTGAATTAAAGTTTCTAATTATGGCGTTAACCTCTTTCTGTATAGACGATCCGAAAATAGGTCCGATTTTGCGGAGCATCTATATATACAGTAGAAGCTTTTTCAAATTGCGCTAATGTAATTTTGCGGCAGCGTCTATAGATAAAGTCCTTTGAATATGTTAAAGAAAACCTTTGGCAACCTTTAGAAGTTTTCGATTGGCTATATCAAGGTCACGAAATGTAACTTCAATTTTTGGGAAAGTCTTTGTATAGACCAGGGGTGGCCAAACCTATAACATGTTTGAGCCGCATATCATAAAACCAAACTTTTAAAGAGCCGCAAAACAAAAATCCAAAAACATGAATTTATTTACTCTTATAAAAAAGCAAACGAATAATATTTATTGATGCGTGGTGATACCATGAGTCTGCATTTGGGCTGCAAGTTGTTTAAAATTTGGTTGGTAAGATGTTATGGCCGTTCGGAGTAGTTCTTTCAAGTCTTGGTTTATGAGAGTGACTCGATGTTTTGATTTTACAAACTTCATCACAGCATAAAATAATTCATAGCAGTATGTTGTGCTGAGGACAGAAATCACCAGGATGCTTGTTTTCTTCAGGTGCGTATGTTTAGCTTCTGATATTTTTTTCCAAAACTTAATTGTAGTCAGGGACGTATGGACCATTTTTAAAATGAAATCTTCCTACACCTCTATAGTTCCATTTCCACTACAAATACTTCAGAAACCCACTTGCCACAGAATGGCAAGTGGGTTTTGAACCGAGACCATGTTGATCATCAGTCCCGTGCTTTAACCACTCGACCACGCTTTTAAGTATTAAATAAAAATAAATTTAAAGAAAAACATTATGAACATTTTAAAGTATCAAATTTAATAATATGCAATATTACAAATATAAATCATCGTATGTTTGATGATAATGTCCTTTAGATGAGAATTTTTGACGCGGTTTGCGGCTTAAAATTTTAGTCGAAATTGACTTGTGTCGGTTTTCATAACCGTAAATTGTGTGTGAAGCGTCAGACACCAGTTTAATACTTCGCTCAACGCTTTGCGAATGACTTGGTAAATCAGGAATTTCACACAAAAAATCTTTTTGATTCAAAGAAAAATTTCTGCATCACTCAAGTGTTGCATTGTGGCTGGTTCCTGAAATTCAATATCAGTCAAGTCAATCAAGTCTTGCCGTGTAGATGCATTCCACTTAATAGGAGGAATACGTTTTATCTTGAGAGAAGTAGAAGTTCTACAAAATATAAGGTTTAGTTCAGAAAAATTATAAAACTTCAATACATTTAATCCTACAAATATAAAATTACGCTAAATACCAATGTAAAATAAACAATAAAGCTATTTAAAACAGTATGTTACCTTGATTTTGGTATGAGTTTAAATCCATTTCGGCAAATAACAGGATTAGTCTACTATTTTTAATCATGTCGTGTATAAAATTATTTGGAAGAAGGCAAAAAGCATTTCTTTGTATACTTTGATGCGCAAATTCTTTGACATCTTCATCGGGAAGCTGATTTAATCGCGAAATGGTGAACAAAATTTTAGGGCCTTCATGAAGTTTTGATGATGTTTTAATTTCAAACCATGCAAAAGCGTAAATCTTTATAGTATAAGAAACAGGCTTCTTTAGTGTTTCATTTGGCTTCTTTTCTTGAGTATATAAAGCTAATAATGGAATTGCTAACGTTAACCACCTTGAATGACATAAAGGACCTAGTTCTCTTGCAACCAAGCTTTTATCTATTTCTCCAGAACTTTTAGTTACGTAGTATTCAAGCAGTAACTTTTGATCATTGCTAAAATCATTCTTAACTTCAGTTTTTAAAAAACCTGCATTTATATTCGTTTTTATGAGATTGAATTATGGACACAGGAGGAATATGGTGAATATTGTCTGCGCACTTTTGTGCAAGAGGTCCGTTAAAGCTTTTTGGTCCAGCGGTTTCACCGTCTAATTTTTTAAATATTGGCCTTAAAGGTAGCTTGTTTTGATGTAATGAATATCCAAAGCAATGAAGATTTCTCCCTAATATTTTTTCCAGAACTACTACTAAGCCGCTGTTAGTTCCAGTGTTTACAGAGGTATTGTCTACTAGAAGTGCTGTTAGGCTGTTGGTACTATTAAACTCTTCAAGAACATTGTATGTTTCCTCGGCCAATAGCTTTCCAGTAGCTCCAACGAGAGGTATTTCTCTATACGTAAGATAGCTTCAAGGTAATTTTCCATCCTCTTTGTTAAATGTTAGATGGTATTCAGCAGTAAATGTTTTTTTAACATAAATTTTTCATGAAAATTATTAAAACTGAGAATAAGTTAATGTATCTTTATCTATTTTTCCATCCACTCCACAAGTTAACCCAAATTTATCACTATTTTCTACATTTTTTCCTGACAACACAGAATTTAGTCTTGGCTCGATCAAGTTTGGATTTATCTGACATAATGTGGTTAAGGTCGACATCTTCTTTAAAAAAAGGCTTTAAATCGTGAATTAAGGCATTTGTTAGTGAACCTCCTAATGTTGAAGAATATTCACTTCTTACTAGTTCCATAGCATATCTGGGATATTTTAAAATATTATATTTTTTGAAACTCAATAATTTTTTTTGGTTGCCAAAGATTATTTTCCTGAAATAAATTTAAAATATTTAAACATGGTAGTAGTATTGTATAACTTGCTTATATGTACTTGGTTCAACAATAGAAAGTTCACAGGGTTCACCACCAAACATTTTGTTTGCTTTATTTCGTGTATTGACTTTTCTTTTGGCATTCTTTTAATTTGTTTGCAAATGACAATCATTCGCCAGCTAACACTCTTAAAAAGTATTTTTAAAAAATTAAAATAAGCTTATTTTACAAGTTTAAATTTTACCGCAAAATTAAAACAAATTCAGAAATACTTGCTTCTAGACTAACTATAAAATAAATTTATTTAGGCTCACAAAAAGTATAGTTATTCTTCTTATATTTATAAAGTAAAAAAGCAACCTTAAAGTATACTCTCAGTAAAATAAGTTATGAAATAAAATAATAAAAATTTTTGTCTCTTTTTTCTTTCTGTTAAACCTAGTTTTTATTTATTTAAACTTATTTAAATTGTAGAACAAATTATGGTTTTTAATTTACCGCGCACCAGTTAAGGACAAAGTCACTAGAAAATACAAGATATGCAACGCATTGTTCTCTATAATCGGGACCAAATATGGCGGCCATGAAATCATATATACAATATACAATATATATTGTATATATATAATTATATAATATGTACGATATATATATATATAATATAATATGATATGTAATATGACATCATATATACATGAAATATACAACGAATCGGGACCAAACATGGCGGCCATGAAAGCAGTGTTGTATAACTTGTATTTTCTAGTGACTTTAATTATGAAGACAAAAGCAAATTGCTTACAATGTTGCTATGGAGAAAAGCATTTAGCGCCACCAAAATATAGTCCTTTTTTTAAAAAAAAGAAAGGAAAAATTTTGTTCAAATAAACGTAAATGCGCAAAAGAAAAACAGGTTTGAAGTATTTTTTTTTAATCGTTTTGGAATGTATAAGTATGTTTTTCCAACTACTCTTACCCTTACCTAAGCTTTGTTTCAAAATCGACCTACTTTATTGTACAGATTGGCTAGGCAGAGAGACAGAGGAGGGAAAGGTGTACAGCAAGTGAGAGTTATGAAGGATGAAAACGGTAATGTTTATGGTAAATTTGGAGGCAATGTTAAAGAGATAGAAGAGTACGTTGAGAAACTGATGACAAAGAAAATACCCCAGAGACCCTAGGACAGAGGACGCAGAAGTGGTTAACGAAGAAATAAATTGTGTTAGTAGAAAAGAAGAGAACAGTTCAGTAAGAAGGATAAAAAATGGTAAAGCGGTTGGGCCAGATGAGTTGTCAGTAGAAGTTTGGAAGTGCATGGGAGAGATGGGGATAAAGTTTTTGACCAGACTGTTCAACAGACTATTAGTGGGTGAACGGATGCCAGAAGAATGGAGAAGGAGTGTGCTTATTCCAATCTATAAAAACAAAGGGGACGCACAGTTCTGTGAAAACTACAGAGGAATAAAGCTAATGAGCCACACAATGAAAGTATGGAAAAGAATTACTGAACCCAGGCTAAGGCATATAGTAGAGATCAGTAAACAGCAATATCGATTTATGTCAGAAAAGGGAACCACCGATGCCATGTTCGCTTTAAGAATGTTGATGGAAAAGTACAGGGAAGGTCAAAGAGAGCTACATTGTGTATTCGTGGACCTAGAGAAAGCTTACGCCACGGTTCCGCGGAAAGAGCTGTGGTACAGTATGAGAAAAACAGGAATAGTGGAAAAGTATGTGCGACTTGTACAGGATATGCACGAGGAAAGCGAAATAGTGGTGAGTTGTACATTTGTGCAACGGGAACTACAGAAAGTTTCAAGGTTAAGGTTGGACTGCACCAGGGATCAGCGTTAAGTCCGTTCCTGTTTGCAATGATAATGGACAGGCTAACAAATGAAGTAAGGAGCGAACAACCATGGACGATGCTGTTTGATGATGATATTGTGATTTGCGAAGAGAGCAGAGACTAGAATTTCGGAGATTTGCATTGGAAAGAAGAGGGATGAAAGTAAGTAGGTTAAAGATTGAATGTCTGTGCATAAATGGAGGAAATGACAAAGAAACAGTGAAGATGGAGGATACAAAAGTTCAAGAGTAAAGAAATTTAAGTATTTAGATCAACGGTGCAAAAAAGCGGTAGTTGTGAGAGGGAGGTAAAGAAGATAGTGCAGGCAGGATGGAACGGATGGAGAAGAGTATCGGGAGTAATTTGCGACAGGAGGTTACCAGCTACAGTAAAAGGAAAAGTGTACAATTCAGTGGTGAGACCAGCAATGGTGTATGGACTTGAGACGGTGGTGGTCACAAAGAAACAAGTAGAAAAGATGGAAGTTGCAGAGATGAAAACGTTGAGGTTTGCTATGGGAGTGACGAGAAAAGGCAAGGTTAAAAACGAATACATGCAAGATTAGAACGGTTAGGAATGAAGATGAGGGAGGGTAGGGTGAGATGGTATGGAGATGTCATGACGAGAGACCAAGAGTATGTAGGAAAAAAGATGATGGAACTGGAGTTACAGGGAAAGAGGAAAAGAAGGAGACCAAACAGAAGATTTTTAGATATGGTGAAAAAATATAGGGGGGAAGTTGGTGCGAAGGAGACGGATGTTGAAAATAGGACGGTTTGGAGAAAGATGATACGCTGTGGTTACCCTTGATTAAGGGAAAGACCAGAAGAAGAAGTTTTCAATCTAGACTTTCATTTATCCAAATACCAGCATGTAAATCGTTTTATGTAAACTGTGATGACCCTCCAAATTTTTAGATAAAGGGATCCACTTTAAAAGCTGTGCTTGTAATAAAGACCCCAACCGGAAGTGATGTAATTTGATACTAATCACAAAAATTAATAAATCAAATGTACTTTCTGTAAGATGCATGAATTTATTTACTAAAAACCCTCAAAACAACGTCTTATTGTGCAACGAAAAATATGATGCTAAAATACAAAATGTAATGCATTTACATCAATCGAGTTTTTCAAAAACCTAGTCTTATCCCGAAGAAATTAATACAATAAAAATCATATTAATATGAGACAAACAAAAAAGGCAGAATAAAACATGTAACCTAGTAATGCACTTAATATTTGCACATAAGCTATAACATGTGATGCCACATTACACTAGCCGTAGAGGTTCAATGATTAAGCAAATACCATTCATAAGTAATTCAAAACAACTTTTTAATACGTATATACAGGGTGATCAAACCAAATGTAGACAAATGTTTAATAAAATGGAAATACATTAACAGAAGAAAAATGAAAAGCAATTTTGAGAAAACATAAAAATCGATCAAAGAAATAAAATCAACAGGTTATTTTTTGGCACACCCTCCCCCACCCCCAAAATACGTCTCAATCCACCAAGAATCCGACTGCACGAGGCACGTACGGTTTTGCCCGAAATCCCATCCCAACAAGTCCCCAATCCACGCCCCAAAGCCTCGACACCCCAATGACCGGAAGAGCAGGTTTTACTCTCCAGAATACTCCAAATGGCGTAGTCCAAAGGGTTTAAATCTGGAGAGGAAGGAGGCCGCAATTCCTTCGGCCAAACCCCCCCCATATTTCTTTTACATCATTCTTGGACAAAATTAGCCGTGTGGGATGTGGCTCCGTCCTGCAGGAGGGTAATTTCGCCTTCCTCGAACGCCACGTTCACTCAGGGCACCAACCCTTCACGCAACAGCTTCGGACACAGCGCTGACTTACTCCAACCCCTCCTCAATGAAAAAGAGGGAACCCTCTTTCCAGCCGAAGCCACCCCGGCCCAAACCACGACAGATGTCCTCGAAACGCGAGCCTGCCGTTCAACAGAACCCCCTGTTCATTTACTGCTTAAACCCGGCCACCCTGATGACTGTGCACGGCCCGAACAGTGAACAAACTCCCATCAGTCTTCAGAACTGGAGGCTGCGTGCCATTCCCAAACCCTTCCAAAAGAAGCGGCCCTCTGCAGAACCTTGGCTCTTGCAACCCGTGGCAGCAACTGAGCTTCTGCTTTTCCGCAAGGGGACCGTTTTCCAAATGCTCTGGCGTTTAGTCGTATCGTTTCCCATAAAAAAGTCTGCTTAAAAATAGGATTGGAAAAATCACTCTTTGAAATACAGGAAAAAGCCGTAAACATTTGATCTTTTAAAACTGTTTTGTTCTACTAAAATAAAAATATTAACTTCGTTTCATTGTTTAACCTTAACTTTACTACCTATCTTCTCAGTTTGATTATGGCTAAACCAATTTTAAAATTTAGATGACAATAATTGACTTTTTTAAAATGAGATTTTTAAAAACTTTAAAAGTCAAAACAGCGATGGAAGAGGCTACGACAGTCCTGAGCATTTTTGTTGGTCAAGTTCAATCGCCCATAAACTAGCGATAAGCGGTTCCTTTTGTTTATATGCGAATGGAATTGCACTCCAACATCGAATTGCGAGTAGGGCGCCACTGACGAACTGCAGACCACGTTTTATCAGCGTGAGCCCATACATCAGGGGTTCCCAACCTTTTTTGCTGACCGTACCCCTTTATCAAATTGAAGCGTTCTTCGTACCCCCAACATTCTGATGAAAATTTTTTGCATATCGTTTAATTACATTGTTTTTAGCTTGTTTTTCCTAGCAGCAATATTTAAAAAACAGCAAATTAAGTGTTAGCAAATTTTAATATTGTTTATTTATCAATCGTTTTATGGTTTATTTTAGCGAGACTTTTGTTGTTGCTTCATCTTTAATATTCTTTTAAGTTATGATTCAGTTTTGCGTAATGCAATCCGTAAGTCATCTTCCAGTTGCAAACAATTTTATGCTTATTCTTGATATACATCGATTGTCGAAAACCCACTTTTACCAAAATAGGTTGTTACAAAAAAGCTTTGCCATGAATACCACTGTCATGGCATTCATAGCAAGACTTGGAAAGGCTTTCATTGCAACACACCAAAAACCTTCTAACTTTAATTTGTCAAATAGCAGTTGCAATCTTTGGCAGCTTTTAATTTTGATGAGGTCTTCCTTTAACTTATCATCATAAGGCATTTTCGGTGAACCCAAAATAAATGGATTTATAATCCAGTGCTGGAAACAATTCAGTTCACCAGCTAAAAAGTATTCATCGAAAGACTTGGCCAACATCGTTAAATGGTAAATTAAATCATTTTTGACATTTTGCAGCAGACAATTATTTGCAATTTAATCAAGAGAAGGAAAATTAGCAAGGTTTTTGTTTTTAATTTTACGAGACCGGAAAGATAATTTTAGCTTAAAAGTTTTCAGTTTTTCTCAAGCTGTAATCACGTTTATTTGTTTACTTTGAAGTGACAAATTCAGCTCGTTCAAGTGATGCATAACATCGGAAATATAGGCCATGCTTTGAATAAATTCATCGTTTTCAGGTGAGGCAGCCAGATTAGAAGTTTGGTGTTGTGAATGTAAATACAACTTAAGTGTATCCCGAAGTGCAAAAAATCGTGTCATTACTCGACCTCGGAAGAGCCACCTTCCATCAGTATGGTACAGCAGAATGTCTTGCTCATTTCCCACTGCGGCACAAAAAGACTAGAAAATCCTGTGACTCGTATCATTTTTTCTAATATATTTAACTATCCGAGCACATGAGTTAAAAACTTTCAAACTTTTTGGCATATTCTTTGAGGCAAGAGCTTGCCTGTGAATCATGCAATGCATAACTTTTAGTATTAATACTTCTTTCTTCAAGGGAACAGAAAAGCCAGAACGAATTACGTAACATAGCGGGTGCTGCGTCAGTACAGTTAAAACCAATTAAACTCAAATGTAAGTCATGTTCAATGAAAAAAATCCTTTACCAAATTAAAGATATCACTTGCAGTTGTTGCTCTTTGTAGTGGCTTGCAGAACAAAAATTTTTCACGGATAGTTTTGTCTTTACATACCTAGCCTAACCATATTTAAGAGCTGACAGGATTTGACAATGTCTGTGGATTCATCCAATTGAATCGAGATTTTTATTCGGGCTGTTCTTTATGTCAATAATTACCTGATTTAGAATGTCATTACTCTTGTTTAGAATGTCATGTCCTGAATTTAGAATGTCATGTCATTCCTGCTCGATATTACATTGTAAGAAAGAGGCACTTGTTGTAATTTTTATTTTGCTTCTTTTCCCAAGACTATGCTAGCCATTACCACAGCGCACGGTTTTATAAGATTTTCAGCAAGGTCCCCCTTAAGGGGACTTTAAGCCAAGACAAGTCCACACTGTCAGCGTATCTCCAGACTTGGAGGTTGAAGCTCAGTCATACTAAGACGGTGACGGCAGCCTTTCACTTAAATAACCGAGAGGCCAAACGTGAGCTAAAGGTCTACAACAATAATAGACTTTTACCGTTCTGTCCAACCCCTACTTACCTTGGGGTAAAAGTGGACAGATCGCTCACGTTTCGTCATCATTTAGTGGCATTGCGCAAAAAACTATCTTCGCGCGTCACACTGCTGAGGAGACTCGTGGGCTCGGGATGGGGTGCTGGTGCTAAAACACTACGCATAGCCACCTTGTCTCTAGTCTACTCAACAGCTGAGTACTATGCGCCAGTCTGGTGTCGCATTGCTCACACTCGCCTCATTGATAATGTCTTGAATGACGCCTTGCGCATAGTTACTGGATGCCTGCGTCCCACTCCAACGGACCATCTACCTGTACTCTCAGGCATCCAGCCAGCTGAGCTTCGCCGAATGGGAGCGACACTCTCCTTGGCTTACCGTGGATCTCTGGACCCTGATCATATCTTGCATGATCTTTTAAGTGGGTCCTCAGATACTCGCCAAGTGAGACTAACATCCAGACGCCCGTTTGTGCCAGGTGCGCGGAATCTCTTGGACAATCTTGCCAGACTTGGCATCCGCGCTTCTGAATGGACAAATCACAAATGGAAAACGGAGTACTGTGAAAATGCTTCCAGGCTCCGTGCCTTTGTGCCCGAGACCAGTGCCAGGCCTGTTGGGATGGGCTTACCCCGAGCAGCTTGGGTTAAGCTCAACCGCCTGCGGACTGGTGTTGGGCGATTCCATTCGTCCATGCACAAATGGGGTCTCGCTCCTTCACCGAATTGCGAGTGTGGCGCCTCTGAGCAAACCGCAGACCATGTACTAACAGCGTGCCTTATACATCGGGCACCACATGGAGCACGAGGTCTGACGGTTTTGGATGACGAAACTCGATGCTGGCTTAATGACATCACTGCCAGCATCTGATCCAGGCAGTGCAGCAGTCTGGGGTAGTAAAAGGATAAGCTCTCGGCCCCAGTTCTGTTTGTGTCTGGCCTGGAGTGGATGCCCTTCAAACGACGACGACGAACGACGACGACGACGAGAAGCGGCTTATCTGCAGATACAAATCCCATTTTTTCAAAAATCACACTGGAATCGAACCAAACTCTTTTATTCTTTAGTGATTCAGAATCTTGATCAGGCTTGACTCCTTTATGCTTATTGTTGAAATGTTCTTTAAGTCTTGAAGACTTCATATTCGCATTGCGCAATACAACGCTGCAAACAATGCATTGCGGCCTTTCTTCTCCATCTCAGCCTTTTGTCACGGTAAACCTAAAACGTGTGTACTCTTCAGGGCTGCAAACTCGAAGCATTTTTAATCGAGTTCGAGTTCGAGTTCGAGTTCACAAAAAATTTGCAAGTCCGAGTTCGAGTTCGAGTTCGAGTTCGAGTTCACAAAATAGAGTTGAAAAAATACAGTCGGAGTAGAGTTAAGAGATAATTCAACCGCGAAAAACTGAGCACATGTTAAAAATGCTTTGTCATCAATGTTACCAATTTTAATCTATTATTAAACAAAATAAAAGAGGATAGCAAATTATAATTTGGCACCAACGCTGAGAAATGTTATAGTTAAATTTACTCATTAAATGAACTCAAACATCACAAACTTTTTTCAAGTTCGAGTTCAAGTTCGAGTTCAAAAATTTTTATTTTTCGAGTTCGAGTTCGAGTTCGAGTTCGGCCAAAATTGCCGAGTTCTTCGAGTTCGAGTTCGAGTTCGAGTTCGAGTTCGCAGCCCTGGTACTCTTCACTCCACTTTCTTTTCTTAGTTACAAAAGATTTAGCCGTAGGCCTACCTAATATTGATTAAAAAAGCTTGTCAAAAAATCTTTATCTAAAAAATATATCGAATTACAATTTATTTGGACGAACAAAGATTAATTTGTTTTATCAAACTCTAAGTATTAGAGTTAGATATATATTACATTGTCAGAAAAATAAAAAACCTGTGTACTCTTCACTTCACTTTCTTTTCTTAGTTACAGAAGATTTAGCCATAGGGTTACCTAATATTGATGAAAAACTATGTCCAAGAATCTTTATCTAAAAAAACTATCAAACAATAATTTATTTGACGACGAAGATTAATTTGTTCTATCTAACTCTAAGAGCTGGATTTAGGGCCTATATTAGAAAAGGAGTCTTGTTATGCCAGTCTGAATTATAGGAAGCTTTACCACAATCCGAAGTCTAAACTATCAGTCTCTAGCATAGTCCAAGTAATAACTCCATTATTATGAGACAATGACGTTTTTCACTAAACAATTAATATTTGCCGATAATGATTTTTTCAAAACAAAGCAAATTCTTTAACAAACCGTTTAAATAGCTGCTCTATGGCTATAATCTTCGTACCCCTTGACATCTAATCTCATATTTCTTGGGGTACCAGTACCCAGTGGTGTAGCTAACCATTGGATATTGTGGATATATCCAAGGGCAGCATAATGTATTAACTTTATTAGCAATTCTTTTTTTAATTGTGACTCATTGTGCTCTCTGTGAAGGCATAGATTGCTAATCACTCTGCTGAAGTTATGTCGGCTGTATGCCTGGGCACTGTAGAGTTTGTTTAGCCTATAGGTTTTGGAAAAAAACATCAAAAATTTGACAGTTTTACGCCAGACTTAGTATGTTATAGCTCGGCTACAGCAAATTGCTACTACAGTGTTGTTTAATATTGCAGATTGCAGTTAAAAAATTTAGTTGCTAATTTTTTAAAGTTAATTAAGTTACATAAAGTAGCCTACCAATGAAAAAAGTAAAAGAAAGTGGAGCTTTTTTCAGAAAAAAAAAGCCAGAGAAGAAGAGCTGAAAAAGAATGAAGGAGCCATTTTGAAGTTTGTAAACATTTCTTTACAGTCCTCACTCTCTTCAGCTGAAGAAAGGAATGAGGTTAGCGGCTTCAGCAAACCTCTACCTTACACGGAAACGGAAAAGACAGTTGAACTTGAGCAAAGTAATCAAGAAGTGATCATTAAAAGTATTCCTACCAACAAAACACTTATAGCTAAAGATAAAATTGATGATATAAACGATGTGGCTACTTGGCCAGAAGTCATACCTCATTACATAAGAGTTGAGATGGTCAAAGCAGAACTTGAAAGACATCAGAATAAAGAAAGACCGTTTAAGTCAGCGATTAAAGTAATTAAAGAAGGGGACAAAGAGAAGGAGTTGTTAAGCTTTTTGAGTAAGAAGTGGTTTTCTAAGACGTTAAAAAACGGTGATGAAGTTCATAGATCCTGGTTGCTTTATTTGAATAGCCGTTCAGGCAAGAAATGATAATTCTCAATTTGTTTCCAAGCCCTTTGTTAATTTCTGACATCTAAATTAATGTATTTTTAAGCTTTACCTCACTGTTGCTCTTTCTATTGCAAGCTGTGAAAAAAGTTTTTCAAAGCTTGAATTGATAAAATGCTACTTGAGATCGATTATGGGTGAAAGCAGGCTGTCTGCTTTAGCAATCCTGTCCTTTGAAAGTGATTTCGTCGAGATGCTATCTTTTGAAGATATAATTTCGGAGTTTGTTTCAGTAAAAGCTTGACGTATTCAATTTTGAACTTTCGATAAGAATTAAACTATCACTATTGTTTTTGTGTAGAACTTCATTAATATGTTTTTCATTTTTATGGTGTTAAAGGGCGGCAGTTCGTGCAAAAATGCAAGGGCAGCAGGTTACGTTGCTACGCCACTGCCAGTACCCCCGGTTGGAAACCTTGGTCATACTTTAAGTACCACATGGAACACGAGCTCTGACAATTTTGGATGACGAAACCCAACGCTAGCTCAACACTGTTGCTGCTTGCATCTGATTCGGACAGTAAAGCATCATTTGGTAATAAAAAGATAAACAAAAAGCTTTTTGTAATTTATGTAATTCTAGACTTCCATATTAAATAAACTTTTGTAGGACAAATAAAACTCATATGAGCACAGGCGTACTTGCCGGGTAGGGCAATTGCTCCTTTAAAATCTTAAAAATTTGGACAAAATCAGAATTTTTCGGGCAACGACAAGGAAATATTTGGGCAAAACCAGGCGTTTTTGGGCAGTAATAAAAATAATTTGAGCAAAATCAGACATTTTAGGCCAGCGACAAAAAGTTGTGTGGGCAAGATTTAAGGTGAAGACTTTTTTTTAGAGATCACTATGTTTTTGAGACGAAAATCGAGAAATTAGAGATAAATTCTAAGTAAAAACATTTGTTGTTTTTTGTCTTCACCCTAAATTTTAGACAAATTTTCTTTTCAAGTTCTGGAAAATCATGATTCGGGCAAACGTTACCAAATTTGGGCAAAACTGTATTGCCCTCCCAAATTTTTATTCTGCCTGTACGCCTTATGCATATAACCATAATAAAATAATTGATATTTAATTTGTCTTTGATCTAATTTCCAACACTAACAGTGCTCAAAGTAAGTTAAAACAGTTTCTGATATTTTCTGTCATAATAAATTTTCGCGTGACAGAATCATTTTTAAAAAGAAATAAAGTTTATAACAAGATTTTTTTTCAAAGAAATCCAATTTAATGATAAGTTAAAAAAAAAATGGGGGTTAATCCCAAATACTGCAAATAATTGCAATAAAGAAGTTTATAATGTAAGTAAAAGTAATAAAATCGGAAAAAACATGCCAAAATATAAAGAAAACAAGTATAGTGAATAATCAAAATACTTTTCCTTCCAATCATTTCTAGCTTAAAGATAAGTTAATTCGATTTAATTATCTGTCAATTACGTTTGTTTTTATTTCACTTTTAAGACCTTTTATTTTACGCTGAATACTTTATTTTGATTGTTCCATACGGAGCTTGCAAAATCAAATAATGTCTTTTAACATTAATGAATAGTAGTGACTAGGGGTCATCAACACGTACCCGCAGGCACTAGGTTGCCATCGAGGTACACAAATATCTCCCGTGAGGCCGGTTTTAAAGATAATACCATTTGTTTGTAGATAAAAAATATTAAAAAGAAAAACTTTGTAAATATATTATTTTGGAAAAGTGCATTACACTGGTAGCCCTTATATGATCATTACCTATGAAGCAGCTCTCGGTTTCAAAAAAGTTGGTGACTCCTCTCATATAGAAATTCAAATTCATATTTATTTATTTGTAGCAAGCAATAAAGTAACAATAAAATACTTATTGAAACAGTATGTTCAGCAGTGCTTACACAGGAGACAGCAAAAAAACCATACAGTTATCAAGTCAACTGCCACCTTAAATTTGGTCAATTTGTGTTTCAAAGATTAAACAAACAAGTGAAGACGAACAAGAAAGCAAAAATAAGCAAAAAAGCAGCAGCATAAAAAAAGCACAACAATGAAAAAAAGGTTTATATTAATTTAATATGTATCAATTAAGTAAATTCTGTATCTGTTTTTAAACAAAAACGGTGAAACATTTTTCAGTTTATGTGGTACTTAAAACCATATGGTTCATCCTTTTATAGAATTTTCACAATTCAGCACGAGATCTATTTATAAAATAATTGTTTTGAACCGATTGACGTGTTTCATAACTATAAGCTTGTAAAATTTGTTGATGATTGCTTAGTAAAGTTAAATTTCTATTTAAATGATTTTTGTTATGCTTATCTCTAGTTTGTACAGGCCTATATTATTTATGTTTAATAAACTAATTTTTGAAAAAGTTTTTGTGTGTGAGCAGACAATAAACGCATGCAATACGGACTAAAAAATATTGTTTTTATATCTTTACTTCAACACTTTAGCATTGTTATAAAGTTGTTGATATAATTGTTGAAGTGGGACATTGTTGGATGCAATACCAGTGCACCAACTTGTACAATCAGCAGTATGAAAAGCATTTGTTTGTTTTGCTTTTTGGGAAACAATGTAAGAAATCAGATTATTAATTGTTGACGTGATTTTGGAATCGAAGTTCTTCTTGTCGACTCTGTAAAGCAGGGGCATCCCGCGTGCTTATTCGGCCCGCGTAAAGGTTTTGAGTGGCCCGCGCAGTATTTTTTGAAGCCCTTTGTCCCGTCAATTTTGGCAAAAGTCGAAGACAGATTTGATGTGAAGACCCCTTTTTTCTTGTTTTTTTTCAGAGATGACTATGATTTCGGGACAAAAAGTGGGAAATCTGAGACTGATTTCAGGCGAGGACCTTTTTTTTTTGATATCACTATAATTTTGGGGCAAAAAGTGGGATATTTTGTTTGTTTAGCCCGCCAATATTTTCGATAGTCAAAATGGCCCTCGGCTCAAAAAGGTTGGACACCCCTGCTGTAAAGTAAAGAACTGAATGTTAAAAAAGCAATTGGTTTTATTTATTGGACTAATTTTTCAGCTTCAAGAAAACTAATTTCTTGGACCACCAGTTTTGGATGAAGCATAGGATCAAACTAAAATAAATTATGAAGCTATATGTAGCATGGCAATAGATAAATATTAAATTTTAAAAGTAATCGATATGACCAAAATTTAGAACAATTCAAGGAATTTATTAGTAAAGAGTTAGTTGACTACTTGAAAAAAAAGGATTACAGCAGCTTTTCGTGCATTGTATTTCAAGACCAAAAGTATCACATTATAATTTATCAATAATAATAAAACTTTTAGTGTATTTCTAAAAAACTTTTATTATTTTATCTCCATATTTATCCTCCTGACTCGCAGGAAAGCGACGGAGGCGCTAATACATAAGGTAAGCAATTACCACGACCTGCTTCCGGAGATGCCAAGATATTGCTGTCCGCTTGTAATTTAATAGAGATATGAATCTAATTTAGAACTGCTTGCCAAGACCATTGTGCAGAAGAAAGTGCCGTAAAGTGTCTTTCTCAAGAACACAGCAGAATGACGTAAGGGGATTTGGAACCGAGATAATGTTGATCATAAGCACGGCGCTTTAACCACTCGATCACCACATTTACCTAAAAATTCTGGTTAAAATTGAAGATTTGTTTCAGTTAATTTTTTTGTTCTTTTATTGGTTTAGAAATTTATTCGCAAAGGCTTGGAAAATACTTACTTTTAGTTGACGACTGAGAACTTTTTTTTATACTGTGGAACCTTTTAAATGTATTATTATTGTTGTAGATATGAAGAAGAGCTAAGCGAAAAAAAATTGTATTTTATAGGAACTTTAGACTCGACCGATTTTTGCTTTGCACAACGCTATAGCTAATAATTTTGATTTTTATTATGACATAATATTATCATGGCTAAGTAATAATCGAATAGTCGGTAAAACTTCCACTTATTTTACTTAACTTATTTGCAAGCTGTTTTACGATTGTTTTAAATGTTTTTTTAACCAGACTTCTAATGACGTATCCATTCTCGTCCCGATTTTCTGATTGGCTGTTCTCTGTAAACACGTACAATCACCGAGTGTAAACTCTATTTTAATCGCTACTGATAAATTCGAGTATGCTCTACCGTAACTAATGTCACGTCACGTAACTTTATGTAAGCGGGCACTTGGTTTTCATTTTATTCCAGTTATTTCTGTCATTCCAGTCATTCGAGTTGAAATTTGAGGGTAGATTCCAGGTATTCCAGTGAGTTGATTGACAAGTGTTGGAATTGCTTTGCGCCAGTTTTTCCGAGATTAATTTTATAGAAATAGAATTATTTTGTGTGTCGGATAAATCTAAGTGTCAGCGCTGGAATCGTTTTGAAGTTTGGCGAAACCAGAATGAAACCAGAGCAAAACCAGTGGCAAAAAAGTTTCTGTGAATCGTTAGTCTGTAAATTTTGTAAGTACATTTTTTATAGTTAGAGACAGCGGTTTCTGTCTGCGGAAAGAAGTTCGCAAATGAATCAAGTCGAACGTAATGAAAACTAACGTGTAAAAAAAGCTTCAGTCTCGCAACAAACTGCTTCTTTTGCCGGAATAAAAAAAAAAAAAACAGACACAGCTTTACTTCAGTGCAGCTATTCGGGTTACCTTATTCAACTGGTCCTCTTGGATTTCCAAGTAAAGTCTGTGACAGCTAGCTTATTGTCAAAATTCTAAATAGATATTTTGCGAAATTCGTGCAATGTAATTTTGGTCGAAATCATGTAATTGTAGAGATAGGTGTAGCTAAATGCTTCTGCCTTTCAAATATCAAAACGCACTTTCTGCCCTCTGTGTACCAGCAATTTAAAAATATTTATGTTTCCAATACCCGCCAAATAAGATTAAGATCTAGATGCCCGTTTATGCCGGCTGCAGGGTAGTTACTGAACGATTCTACCAAACTAGGTATCCGCGCTGCTTAGTGGACGAGTCATAGATGGAACAGGAAGTATTGTGAGAGTGTTTCAAGGCTTCGTGCTGTCTACCAACAAGCAGTACCAGACCTGTTGGAATGAGCTTGCCCCGAATAGCTTGGATTAAGTTCAATTGCCTGTGGACTTGTATTGGACGGCTCAATTTGTCCATGTACAAAGGGGATCACGCTTCTTTACTGTGTGCAGCGTCACTGAACAAACCACATACCACGTATTGACACCGTGTCCATACATCGGACCCAGCATGGAAAACGAGGTTCGATGGTTTTAAATGAAGAAACTCTATGCTGGTTAAACACCATCACTTCCAGCATCTGATCCGGGTAGTACAGCAGCCGAAGGCAGTAAAAGGATAAATCCTAGGACCCAGTCCTGTTTGTGTCTAACCCGAAGTGGATGCTCTTTTAAACCACGACTACGAGCCAGAAAAGAAACTTGACTTTTTATTTATCACAAGATTGTATATTATCAACATTTTATTGATTAAGTTAATTTGCAAAAAAATTACACGATTACATGAAAAAAAACTTACAAAATGAATATCTATGCGACCAATATTATAATTTTTACTTTTCAAATTTCTCTAACCAGTAAGTTATGTATAATTTTCAGTGAATTCAAAATTTTTCAAAAAAAAAAGATTTAAAAACAAAATTAAGATGAGAGTTTGAAACAGTTGAGATAATGCAAGATCAAAAGATGTGATCAGTAGTGTGTTGCACAGTGCGTGGTCACGAATTCGTGATAACATAATCAATGCTTCAACTCGGTCTCCTCTTTGTTTCTTTGAGTTTTGCAAATTATGTTTTTACTAAAGTTCGTCGTTTTGCTGAAATGTTAAAATAGGAAGAAACGTGGAATGACGTCGATTTCAAACCAAATGGAAAAAATTGAAAATAATTCGACGCACAAAAAGTAAAAAAAGCTAAGTCTGTAAAAGTTTTAAAGCAAAAATCATAGATAGCCTACACTTGTTTCCACTGACTTTTAATAATTTTGGAATGTTGCCGCAATCATACAACTCAATTATTGTTCAAGGAAAATATAACATAAACAAAGACTTGAAACAATGCACTCAGATAAAGTTCATGTTTCAAGTTTCACAAAACAACTAACTGTATCATTTGTATGGCATTGGGATCATTTTTACAGTGGAATAATAATGCAAGCTTTTATTTTTTCCAGGAAAGATTATGATTTAAAAACATAGCTAAACAGTCGCCACCTTGAAGCTTAGTGCATGAGATATTAAAACCTTTTGCTTTGTCAGCTGAAAAAAACAACAAAGTTTAACGGTAAAAAGATATAAGATATAAAAAAGCATTTAAGCAGTTTTCGATTTTTTTGTTAAAAATGTTATACTGCTCTTTCCTAAAATGTTTCAATTATTTCTAGAGGAGCGAAAAAGTTATAAAAGAATTCCAACCTCCTGATTATAAACGTGATCTTGATATTTTGCATTTTATTTCTTTCAGCAGCTATTTATGGCGCTGATGTTTCACACCTTTTCATGTATTTTGTTTCTAAATATAATGACCTCTTTAAAAATTTTCAGCCTCTTAGCTTAATAGGTTTTTAGGTGTTTGAAAGAAAGACCTTTAGAAAAAAGCAAGTAAATAAGTCCTGTTCAAAATAAGATTTTCGTAATGTGTTCTACTCAGCCAACAATATCATGCATGACTTACAAGGGCCTTTTGAAGGCATCCTATACGAGACCCATACCAATTTGGTCGCGGGTACTGCAGTGGCCCGCATAGGCTGACTGTATGAGGTTCATGTGGTTTAAGCTATTTATATTCATTGTTCTATTTTTGAAACACTTAACAAGTTAAACTTATTAGCAACATTTTCTTTCAGATTAAAACTGAAAACTCAAAACTACATGAATCCCGTGCAATAAGCCCAGGCGGGCCACTGCAATGCCCGCGGCCAAATCGGTTTGGGCTCTCTTCACTGGGCCCTTGCAGGTTCTGCATAGCATTGTTGGCTGGGTATGTGGAGAGTTACCGGAAATATCTTTGACATTCATAAAGGGCGGGACGTCTCTTGTTATTTTCTCGTATTAATTCTGTGCTTTACAAAAGTTTGAATTGGAAGGTTTGTTTTTAAAAAATTCATGGCATATACTATTAAAAATATTATTGAACACACAATAAATCAAATGAAGAGGAGAAGCAAGAAATAAAATTTTTATAAGTAAAATTTTGACTAAATTCGACTTTATTTAAATATTTGACCATGAAGTAGACTTTTGCGCAGCAAAAACAGCACTATAGTATATGTTTGAACTGTTTGTATATACAGCAGTGGCGTGCGGTCAGGGCATGCAAGCAGTGTTCCCTCTAAGGTGCGCAACTGCGCAATTGCGCAGTACCATTATACCATTTGCGCAGTGAAATCTCTTCTTAGCGCACTTGAAACATTCCAAACTTAAAACTTAACATTCATCAACATTTCATTTGGATAGGATCAATCTAACAGAGAGCGCGATCTGCGAATTCTCTAAATTACCGTGACCTGAATTAACTACGTGTAACCTAGATAGCCGATTAGAAGTGCAGTGAGTTGTAGCCTTGAATTGTTATGTAGTAGCAGTATTAGATTTACAATTGAGGATTTTGACGCAACAATGCTCTCGCAATTGTTGTGACTTGTGACTATTTGTCATAAAACTGCTTTTACTTCCTTTTTTCATCTTGCTGCATTTCTTTAAAACAGTTGTGCATTTCTCTTTACGTATGATGGGTTTCGAAAATAAAAAGAAATGAATGAATGAAAATGAATGAATACTTATGACTAAGGTAGTTGTTATCAGCACTAACTCAAAAGTAAAATAAGCGAAGTGTTCTACTATACCACTCCATCGAAAATGAAGAGTACGGGCAGCCGCACTAAGTACATTAGGGAGTTAGACAAAACAGAACGAAATGTTTAATAACTTATCGAAAGCAGAAATTTAAAATTGAAGAGAATATTGTCAAGTCTCAGCTACAATTAGTCAGTGGTTTTGTGTAAAGTTAGTCAGTCTATTTATACTGCAATTTGCACTAAAGTGACTTGCAATGATTACTTCTGATTACGCTTCAACAAATTTTTAGCTTGAAAATAATTTGTAAACGCTCTAATATTTTACGGAAGTTTTTATAAGTACTAGTAATATAATAAAGTTTTTATCAGGGTTTCGGAATCGGAGTGTTAAGTGGACTAAGAGTCGGAGTCGGAATATTTTATTCGAGTCCAATTTCTTTACATATTAGTGATGTTAACCGCGCAACTTACGCGGCCGCGCGCGGCAGTGGAGTGCAGTGCAGTAATTTTTTTAAGAGAACCTTGCCGCGTATCGCACGACACAGCGTGCGACTCATAAAAAGTTTACATTTTAATTTGTAAGCAAATAGTATTTTGGGTAATGCTATGCTCGGGCAGCCGATTTAGTTGCTTCCCTTTCTTCAATCCAATGACAAGAAGCAAATGCCAGGTGCATAATCAATTACTACACTAAGCAGCCTCTTTTCATAGTACAGTGGTACCTTGACATACAAGTTTAGTTCGTTCCGTGACCGAGCTCGTACCTCAATTTGCTCGTAATGTAAAGCGAATTTTCCCATTGAAATTAATGTAAATGCCATTAATCCGTTTCAGCCTCCAAAATGCCCCCCCCCATTATAAGCACTTCCTCCCACACAAGCAAATGTTGAACGTCTGTTTTCATCACTAAGGCTCATCAGAACAGACCAAAGGGCTGCAATAAAGAAGAAACTCACAGAAGCAATTTTGTTTTTATGAGAAAATTAAAACTTACTCTTTTTGCTCTATTCTTTCAAAAAAATATCATCCAAAAGTTTAGAACCATAGTGAATTTTTTAAAAATCTCCTAATATGAATGTCAATAAACGGCAGGGAGCCTGCATGTTCAGTCTTGTACAAAAGTACAATAATTGAAATATTCATGAGATAGAGACCCCCTTTTATTTTGCTTACAAAATCCGCAAAATTCACATATATATTCTTACTATCAATACATAACCATGAATTACTATGAAGAAGATGGATTCCATGCCATCAAACTAATGGCTGAAGTTTATTTGAGAGAACTAAGGATGAGCTTATTATTGGTATGGAAATGTCAACATTTTTTTCTGGAGTTTCTTTATATGCAGTGGGTGGTTCAGGAAAATTCTAAAATTAGTCACATTTTATTGTTTTTCTTGTAGTCTATAATTGTGGATTTAAATTTTTAATTTTTTTACATATAGTTTTTTGCTTTTGCTTTTATAAACTTTTGTTTTTAAATTTTCATTGTCAATAAATTCCACAGTTATTACTAACATTTGTAAAAATTTTTACAATTATAAAATTTTCATATTTACGTTTTAACCTCATTACCTACTGATAAAAACGAAACTTAGCCACCTAAAACAAGAAGCAGACTCGAGTTTTGCTCTTGTTGAAGCTCGTCAGTTATGCATACCTCATTGAGTTTCGAACCGACTAGATGTAGTCCTACACGCAGGAGATAACACTCAAGGTCTAGTCCTACACCCAGGCCCTACACAAGTCGTTAATTGTATTAACATTAAGGTTTGCCGTGGGTTCGATTTACTATGGGAAAAATAATAACTGTAAATAGACTAGAGATAACATCATAATTATCCATAAAATACTTTGATGTTCAGAATATGTAATAAGCATTAAGTATAGAATACATATTTAGTTTCGAGTTGTGTGTGCCATTTCGAGTTAGTTTTCTAAATGTGATTTGTATTAATTTTTCATTCAAACACAGTAAGAATTATAGCTAATGGGTTGTGTATATAATATACGTAATTATATGTATTTAAGTATTTATCAAAACATAAATATAACAAAAAAACATGCTGTATTAAAATAGTCCCAACAGACACAACAATTACAAAAAGCAACATTATTTACTTTGAAAGAAATAAAATAAGCAAAAATTAAAAGTTAAAATAAATTTTTTTGCTTTAGATAAAAACTCGCTTCTTAGAAAAATAGCGTTACCAAAAGTTTGGGTTTAAACAATTATTTTACTCAAGTTAGTGATTGATTATTAAATAATTACTTTTGTCACGAGATATTAAAAAAATTGGCCAAGCTGCCGAAATGATTAAAGTGTAGAAAAGTTTATGGATCATTAGTTAAGAGCAAATGTTATAAAAAATTTTTTTATACTTTATAAAACATAAGTGTA
This sequence comes from Diplosoma virens, assembly GCA_963680785.1. Classification (NCBI taxonomy): domain Eukaryota; kingdom Metazoa; phylum Chordata; class Ascidiacea; order Aplousobranchia; family Didemnidae; genus Diplosoma; species Diplosoma virens. The sequence continues at coordinate 37,357,908 of OY796880.1, forward strand.
AGTCATTCGTTAAGAAAGAGTGCTATAAAAATATTTTTTTATAAAAAGATTCTTTTATAACACTTTCTTTTAACTAATGATCCATAAATTTTTTTACGCTTTACCGGTAATCTTTTCGGCAGTTTGGCCAAGTTTAAGAATACATCTATGCGCAACATTACAGCATGTTTTCTTTTAATATCTCGTAACAAAAGTAATTATTTGCTAATCAATCACTTACTTTAGTAAAATAATTGTTTGAACCCAAACTTTTGGTAGCGTTATTTTTCTTAGATGCGAGTTTTTGGTAGCGTTATTTTTCTAAGATGCGAGTTTTCATCTCAAGCGTAAAAATTTATTTTAACTGTGTCCCCTGATAAGCCTTACAGATGAAACAGTCTGATGGGACTATTTTAACAAAATGTTTTTTTTAAATATTCGTGCTTTGATAATCAGGAATAATCGTACTGACTGTTGAAGCCATTGAGCACTCTTCTAAAGAGCACCAGTAATTTGCAGTTATACACGTTTATACACTCATATACATAATTTTTTTAAGTAAATATCTTTTTATGTATTTAAAAAACCTGACTTATTTTGTGCAACTGTCAACTCGAAAGGATGATTTTTGTTTATTTAAATCTAATTTAAGATAAATACTTTCCCCATACTAGGGAATCGGAGTCGGCATTTTAGAAATTCCAGGAGTCGGAGTCGGATCTTAATCTTCTCACTCCGCAACTCTGTTTTTATGAACAGAATTAAAACCAAAAACAGATGCAGGCTAGAGCCATACCATCTGGACCAACTGATGATGGTCAAATCTGTCTTGACTACAACATCAGAAAAACAAAGGATAACAGTGATGATGATACTGAATTAGCTACCTGCCTATCACAATTTAGCAATAAACCTGAACAAAGTGTACAAACACTAGAAAAGCACAAAAACAAGGAGAAGCAATTTGAATTGAATGTGTACATTACATTGTTTCTATTTTGATAAGATTTTTAATTATAATCATTCACAAAGTTTGTCGTTCATTTATGATTTCGCTAACTCAGCTTTTAAATATTTGTGATCACTAAAAAAATATTTGCTTAGTGCGAAATTTCTTAGAGGAAACACTGCATGCAAGTCATACGTTGCATGACCAAATTTTTAGGAATTGCATGACAAACTTTTGCGCGATGAGGTAAATATCGTTGAATTCGAAGGGAAATATTACTTGTTCGGGATGAAATCTGGGGCCGATCTGAGACGAAGACCCGTTTTTTTTGTGTTATTTTAGACAATACCGCGAATTTAGGAAAAAAAGTAAGAATTTGGAGGCTGATTTAAAGTCTTAGCCTTTTTTTTAAAGATCACTGCATTCTGAGGAAGAAAAATGCATTACCCGGAGCGATTTCAAGCGATGACCTTTTTTTAAAGATTACTGCATTTTGAGGACAAAAAGTGCATTACCGGAAACAATATCAAGTGATGACCTTTTTTTTAGAGAGCCCTGCAGTTTTAAGAGAAAAACTGCATTGCCAGGCAACAATTTCAAGTAATGATCTTTGTTTTTTAGAGAGATAAACAGAAATCTAGGACGAAAAGTGGTCTTGACCACCATGACGTTACGACTAAAAATTACAATCTCACATAAAAATTTTTTCCTTCTAGTAAAATATTGCATGTCTCACTCATAAATTACCCATAACATACCCATTTTCATGACCAGAATTTGGCATGGAAATTGCATGTCCAGACTCAGAGGTCACCGCAAGCCACTGATATACAGTATGTTTTATTTCAATTAGATACGGTATCTAAAGATGACTTAATTGTGGTCAAAATCGATTTTGATTTATGATATGACAACAAATATGCTTGTTAAATCAATTAACGTTAGATGATATTAAGAAATATTAAAAGTTTTAACTTTCTTTTTTGGTTGTGACAATGATAAAGTAAAGAAAGTGAGATTCTTTACAGTTTTTTTTTCTTGAAAAAGAAGTCTAGATAAAATCCACAAAATTTTAACTAAATCTTTGCTTTTACTGCATAAAGTTTTTAAAAATGCTAGCACGCCATATCGAAATATGCAGTATGTGTCGATCCATCAATCCATCAATCTTTATTCGGTAAAAAAACAATAAATAAGCAATTAAAAGAAAATTTAATGATTTGCCGAGAATGTCGTGTTTAAAATTCATTTGTTCTTCTGGCAGACTTAGCAAGTTAAACTTCAACAAATAACAGAAGACATAATATATTTATCAAAGAAAAACTTAACATGACGTTTCGTCCGTTACATCGGGCGGACTTTGTCAGGTAAAAACAACACACAATGCACAACATGTTTAAAAACCAAGAACAAAAAAAAAAACAAACTAATAAACGCAAGCTGAGAGGCGAACATACATAACAATTTAATAACTACTTCGTGCAACAGAAACAAATTCAACAGATTGAAAACCCATCCATTATGAGGTTTTTATATATTTTTGGAAAAACATTTCAATCTTTCTCATTTATTGAACTTTTTGTACTATTGATATATAATGATTCTAAAAATTTTCGTTTATCATAATCAATGTTGTAATTAAATATTTCAAAATTCCCAAAATCAATCCTATGTTCACATTTAAAACAATGTTTAACCAATGCAGTTTTTTTATTTAAATCATCTTCTTTTAATTTAGCCAAATTAATACGTTTATGTTCAGACAAACGATTGTTAAAGCATCTGCCCCTTTCACCAATATATACAAACGAACAATCTTTATAATGAATTTTATAAATTGCACCACGCTTATGTATTCTGTTCACAGAGTCTTTTATTTTAGGTAAAATATTTCCAATTGTTTTGTATGGGTAAGTATACACGCCAATATTAAATTTTCTCAAAATTCTAGATATTTCATCACTAAGACGTTTAATGTATGGTAAACCAACATAGTTATATTTCCCTTTATTTATGCGATCGCTTTTATTCACTTTTTTATGCTTAATTTCTTTTTTTACTTTATTCAATAACCAATCTGGGTAATCATTATCACGTAAAGCATTACAGACACATTTAAATTCATTGGTCTTATCCCGATGATTTGTAATTAATTTAGAAGTAGCCCGGAACAATAGCGTTTTAAGCAAACCAACTTTTTGGGAGAAATTATGACATGAATTAAAATTTAAGTATCTAGTCGTATGTGTAGGTTTTTTCTAGGTTTTTCTAGTTAATTGATCATGGTTACGAATTATTAATACGACTAAAAACGGAATAGCATTACCAACTTCTTGTTCGACCGTAAATTTAATACTATCCTCAATATTACGAATAAAATTTATCGAAAAGACGCCACTTTGGTTTTCTTTAGAACAACAAGTATCATCAATGTAACGTAGCCAAATGCGAGGTGGGGATGCAAAATCTTTTAGCATTTAATTTTCAATCGATTCCATAACCAAATTAGCCACAATAACGGAAATAGGAGAACCCATCGCAACACCAAAAATTTGACGATAAAATGTTTTACGAAAACATAAATAAGTGTTATCTAAACATAAATCTAAAGCATTCATAATTTCGTTGATATTTAATTTACATCTAATTTTTAATTCACCATCCCTGGTAACAGTGTTTATATTAATGTCGTGTTTAACATAAATACCACGTGTTGGTTACTTTTGGCTTAAAACTCGATTTTAGCAACATTACAATTTTTTAACGCTTACAGTCGACAATATACGTTAAAGGTTCTGCACAGAAGAAAACTCTGTACAAAAAAGCTAGATTTCGGATATGCTGTTTATCTAAAGATATTTTTGTTTGTCACAGATGATCGCAAAAATGGCACAAGCACTTAGTGCATCGTTTTTTTAGATGCATTTCTGTTTTTGTTAATATATAAGGAACATATAAAACATCTTTTTTCCTTTTCAAGATTAACTTGCTGCTTGTAGTTCAATGAAGAACTTTATTTGTTAGCTTTTTCTTCAATAACATAACATGAAATTAGCTTTATTCTGTGCTGTGCTTTTGTTTTTCGCACTAACATCATCTTCTGGAAATCAAAAAAAGCATTTAATAGAAGAAAGTAAGACTAATAATATAATTCAATACAATTTAAATTTTTTTAAACAAAAAGATAAAAACTGCCTTTTTTTAAGAGTTGTGCTAAAGACATCATTTAAAAAATAAACTAACACAAAATAAGCAAAAAATTATAACTATGGTTTTAAGTAGTCTAAATTATTTTAATAAAATCTCTTTTTATATTTTTTTTCTTGTTTTTTCAACAGTAATGAAACTTTAGCTTTCCTTTCAAACTTTTTTACGTTTATTTCCAGTTTATCTGAATGAAATTTGTTTGCTTTTTGTATAGTTTTCCTTTGGGAAAACAAATAATAGGTATATAAAAATACAAAAGACCTCAAAAACGTCCTTGAATATCATTATAAAGTTTGTGGATATGTCAACGTGATCGCCAACATCTAAAAAAAAACTACAAAAAACATTTGAAAATAACAAGTTTCAATTTTTTGCAGCATCCTTATGTCCGGCAGCGGAAACCCCTATAAATGGAACAGTCACTTGCAGTGATAATAACAAAATTGGATCAGTCTGTTCTTTTCAATGTGATAAAGAATTTTTTTTGAATGGTTTTGCAGTGATCCAGTGTACCAACCTCACTCAATCCATGTGGAATGGTTCTTTTCCAAGATGCTTGCGTATGTAACATTTCGTAAAACTTATTGTTCTGCTTCTTTACATAACTTTTTTTTGATTAGAGAAAAATTTTTACGCTTTTTCGTTTTTAGCTTTTTTAAAATTTTTAACAGTTATTCCCAGGTACAATAGTTATTCTTAGAGGATTTATAAAAATTGAAAAGTTATTTATTTGAATTAAGGTGTCGAATTATAGCGTTAACCCCTTTCCAGCGGCGAGTCTGTATATAGACGATCCCAGAATAGGTCTGATTTTGTGGAGCATCTATATATAGATATTTTTCCAAATAGAGCTAGTGTAATTTTGCGGCAGCTCTATAAATAAAGTTCTTTGAATATGTTTAAAAGAAACCTTTGACAATCTTTAGAAGCATTTGACTGGCTATTTCAAGGTCACGAAATGTATTTTACGGTACAAAAAGGCTGAAACTCTTAGGCAGAAAAATAATGAATTTTTCATCACTATGCAAAAATTAGATGCATTTTTTGGACTTTGTCTTTTTCGTGAAGTATTCAAAGGAAGAAACGAGCCATTACCAAGCTTTTGGGAATCAAAACATAGATTTATCTTTCGTGAAACAATGTCAAGTAATAAGTTGCAATCTATTCTTACTGTATATATATATACGATTTAAGTGTAAAAAAACCTTTGCAACAAAATGTAACATTAATAGTGGATACATCAGAGGACATCGAAGAAAAATTCCAAACAAAATCCGCTATGAAAAAAATGCTGCTCTTTATTCATCTAAGTTTTTTTACATTGCCACCAGAGAGTATTATTATGCTCAGATAGAAAGCAACAAAAAATAAGGTAGCGTTCTTGCTTTCCTCAGAATATAAAACAGTAGAAGTTCAGGGGGAGAAGAGAAAGCCAAAAGCACTTTTGGACTATAACAACAACAAAGACGGAGTTGACACAGCAGATAAAATGCTTCGGTCCTATTCTACTAAAGCTTCATCTAGAAAATGGACTTTGGCAGCATTTTTCAATCTGCTGGATATTGTGTTACTGAATACGTACAATATATGTAAGGATATTTCCTTGTGTGGCCAAAACTTAGGTCAATTTTTAATGAAGCTCGGAGAAAAGCTTTGCGTATCAGAAAGGAATCGCCGACATGAAATGCCACATTTACTTCGATTAAAACGAGTTCGCGATGGAGGCGATGAAGATTTAGCACCGAATAAAAGAACCAAGTGCGGGATTTGCAATTTTAACAAAACTCGCACAAAGTGTGAAAATTGCTCTCGCTACGTTTGTGGTATATTATCAACTCCAATGCGCAAAAAATGCATCAATTTGGAATAGAACTATCTTTTTGGGAGCTTGAAATTTATGCAAGGAAGTAGCCGTGGGGGTCAATTGACCCCTTTGGTAGTTGACGTAAAACTGGATAAAAATGAACAATTTTTTATCAAATTTTTTCGGTACTCGATTGGAGTGTGTAATAACCAAAATAAGCAAAAAAACAACCTCACTGGTAGGTTACGACACTACCTTCGTCACTGTCCCATTTTAGCTGATGCTATTGCTTCTCAGTTAGTCAGAAACGGAAGATACGAGACTGTTGACCCCAAGTCATCTCAACTTGTTTCTCAAAAAGTGTCTGACTTTTAGAAGGCCACAACACCATACCAGTAAATATTTCTAAGAATTTCTCTGCGAGAAAAATCACTTCTGCCCTCAAGCACGTAAAGCAAGGTATAGCGCGGCGCCGTGATTTGATCTTCCCAAAGTTTATAATCCATGCTGCACCTGCTTCAAAGTCATGGTTACGTGGCTTCCTTTCTTTCTGCTTGCGCCAACTTAAAATTTTTAAAATTTGGAGAAGAGCGCTTGTAGTTTCAATCAATGAAGCCTGTGAAGGACGCATTCAAACAATATCTCTGCTCTGTGCTTTTTACAAGATCCTCGAGAGGCAGCATTAAACCAGCTATTGGTATATTGCTCCCTAGGAAATTAACAAGTTTGACACCAAAATTCAATATATATGAAGTTGTTTTGTTGACAGAACATCAAGAATTCTTTTAAAGTTAAGAATTCTTTTAAAGTAAAGGGTTACCGTATTTGTCAATCTGACAGCGGTATATATCATTGTTTGGCACCGTGAACTTACTTGCAAGCTGCTGAAACTTCTTTCCCATAGGCACATGGTTCGAATGATTGTGGAACGTCTCTAGAAAGGAGGTTTTACCCTTATTACTGGTGACAGCAATTGAAGCATGCTTCGCCGTCTAAGCCTTTTTCTCAGGTATTTCTTAGTCTGAGAAACTGTGTTCTTAGCTCCTCTTCTTTTTTAACATCCATTCCGACGACTTGTTTTTCACTATTTTTAAAAAATTTTACCGATGCAGACGATTTAGCATTGTTGCATTGGTGATTAGAAAGACTTAGAAGGGACATTAAGTGAAGACATTATTGTGATTGCAGCTAATTTTCAAAGTTTAAGGTTGAAGCGCAGTCTTTTAAAGACCGCGACAGCAGTTTTTTATTAAAACAACCAAGAGAAAAACATGAGCTAAAAGTTTAAAACAGCAATAAACGTTTACTATTTTACCCAGCAAAAAGTTTTTTAAGTAATTATTTAAATCCTCATGCATATTATAATATTCTTCCTTCGCTCGTCAAGTTCTAGGAGAATAAGCGCGATGTTTCTTGTCGGGTAAATCCCGGTCATGAGGTGCGGCTTTGGTCTTACAACATAATGGATTCTATGTATTCCTTGCGTGGTAAAGTCGGGAATAACTTTTAAGCTGCTTAGAGTCCAGTTGTTGTCCCGCTTGTGTGGTCTAGATGTGTTTTCTTTTGCGTAGAGGACCACATGTAGTCGGTTCTATTCGCAGTGAAACAAGCATCACTACGAGCTCTAACAAGAGCGAAACTCGTGTCTGAAACTTTTCATATTTTAAACGGCTTGGTTTCTAATCAAAATAAAGTTTAAAAAAACTTATGACAAACTATCATTAATCAACTTGTCTATAGTACAAAATACAAAACCATTTTATTAAATTGAAAAATTCCGTTGCATTTTAAAAAGATCAATTAAAACTTATTAAGGTTTAAACACAATTTCTAATTTTCAGAAAAAACATAATATGAAATTTTAATAAAAACCTTTTCGCTTAATATTGAATCATTCCAAAATAAATCTAAAGCAGTGCATTATTTTAACATGCATTTGATCATCATCCGATTACCAATTCTTTTTACAGTGATTGCATAACTATAAACGCAAAACTAATTGCAAAACTAAATGCTTCATTTCAGCAATTCGTTGTCCTCCACCAGTTTTTCCAAACAAAGGATTTGTAAACTGTTCAGAGTTTGTGAATCTGAATACCATGTGTTGGTTTGGATGCGAGCATGGCTACAAGCTAGTTGGAAATGAAACAACTCAATGCATTAAAAATTTTCCGGATGAAACGGTTGGTAAATGGACTGGTAAACCGCCAATTTGTCAAGGTAAGTCGAATATACTAAGTTTGGATAGTTATCACTTTACTAAACTTGGATGTTTTCAAGAAATCAAATGTACTCTGAATGAATCGCGGAAAAATAAATTTTTTTCCCATTGGATAACGCCGTGTGAATTTTGTTCTCGTGAGTGATTAAATAATATATTTTTGTTGATTTCACATTTAAGCCTGCTGAAGGTTTTATTTTGAATCAAAAATTTTCTATCTTTAGATTATTGCCAACCAACAAATGCTGCAGATATGATTTTTGCGCTTGATTCTTCTTCATTAATTGATGATTACAACTGGAATATTATGAAAGAAATAATCAGCGAATATATTGAGTAAGAAATTTTTAAGGTTCAAAATTTAGTTTTTCAACCAGTTGTGTTTCACCATTACACTTGAACGGCTGTAACCATCATTAACAGCAACAGAATTACGACAGTTTTTGGTGAAACAACAGTAACTGTAAAAACTAGAGCCCGGTAAAGTCAATACGGTAAAAATATTTTTAGGGTTTTATTACATCTTAAAACTTACCCAACGTTAGTTTTAGTTGCTCAAAAGTCATTTTACGGAGTTTAATTGGTCAAAATAAAGTCAAATTTTCTTGAAAATTTATTTCATCAAATTTCACACAAAAACTCATTTCTTGTTCAATTTTGCAATTTTTCAAGCAGTTATAAGTACTTTTTAATATTTTGTTTTTGCTATTAATACGTGTTAATTATGCTAAAACTTTTGGGTTTGCAATCTTTCAGCGTCAATTTTAAAACGTTTCGCCCTCCTTCTCTTTATAAGTTTTGAATCAGCAATATAATTTTTATATGTTTTACAATATTCCACCAACTTTGAGCCTATCCTGAAAACGTTTTAGCCCCACTTCGGGATGCGCAATTTTCAGTTTAAGAATCCCTTAACAACATTTGAAGTTTCAAACTGGTGCATCATTTTTATGATACAAAAGCATTAACGAGGTTGGACCTGACAGAATTGCTAGCCTTGTCCGTATTAACAAATCTCGTTGTTAGCTAGCGAGATTCAACTTCACACTAACTTGTAACTCTTTTAAGGTTTAATACAGTTAACGAAGACAGTGCAAAAAATAATTCAATATTTTTACCATGCTTTTCCAAGCACGTGCGCTGAATAAATGACTGAAGGCAATCACCAAGCAGTCACAAAAGAAAATGGGCGTTGACGTCACAATCGTATCACACATAAGCAATGCTGCGAATTAACCGTCCGGAACAGAGGTCAATGTACCAACCTCTAGAGTCCAAAGCCGCAATTGGGTTTCCTAAATCTTTTAACTATCTCGGTTGAAAAGCTACTTTTAACTATCAAAAACCTTAGTAGAACAATAAATTTTTCGTTTTTACCTGAATTTATAGTAAAATTTGCCTTTTGATGCTTGCAGTTAAAGTCAGAAAACTAGATAAAGACCAAAAAAAGGTCTTTATTAACTCTTAAAGTTATTTTATTTAAAAAAGTCATTCTAGTATATTTTTTGATTTAGTACATCATGAATTTATACAAGTTTGAAACTTTTGACCTTTATGGTAAATATGTTTGCCAAATTAAAGTTCGATAAAAATATAATACTTTTATGTAAGTGAAAAGAAAATGTATCTCTAAACGCGTGTTTGTTATAAAAAAAAGTCCATCAGCGTTATAGAGAAAGGCTAAGACCGATTCTTGAGAAACCCTGCTTTGCTTGTGTCAGCAGTAGTAGGGGTGAACTTCTGTTTCGGACAAGTTCCATAATCATTCTGACCATTATCCGGAATAAATCTCAGCAATTTTCAGATATGGCCCTGATGCTAGACAGCGTTATATGCCTCTGTCAGATTGAAGAATACGGCATTCGCCTTCTTCTTAGCCTCGAAAGAATCTTTGATGTTTTGTATCAACAGATCGACTTGATTCACAGTTGACTTTTTTCATCAAAACTCAGCCTGCTCTTTATGAAGCAATAGATCAATAATTGGTTCAAGGTGTCGTAGATAAGCCTCTTGAGAATCTTGTAGGGAATACAGACCAGAAATATTGGTGGATAACTTTTTGGGTTTCCCACGGAATTCATTGGCTTTGGGATTGCCACTACAAGCGCTCTTTTCCAAACCTTGAAAATTTTGACTCGGCGCAACCAAAAAGAGAGGAAGTCACGTAATCATGATTTTAAAGCATTTCCAGAATAGGTTGTAAGCTCTTGGCTAATGTAATGGGGGCTTGGAGCTTTACCTGGTTTTTAGTGTTTGAGGACAGCAGTGAATTCTCTCTGTAAGGAATTCTCAAAGATATTTAATGGGCTTGGTGTTGTGGCCCTCGAAAGGACAGACACTTCTTGAGAAACAAGTCGAGATAACTTGCGGTCAACAGCCTCGTATCTCCAATTTCTGACTAGCTGAGATGAAATAGCATCAACTGAAGCGGGACAGTGACAAGGTGAGTGTCGTGACTTACAAGTAAGTTGTTCAATAAACCGCGTGCTTTACGGCAAAAGTGTAAAAAGTCGACGCTCCAAACTGTTTCCGACCATCAATTCTTCCGTTCCCTGTCAAGTCTGGCAATTAAAGCTGAAGCAGCCAAATTGGAGTCGTATCCCTCCAGAAATTGAGAAACGTTGTAAGAGGGGTTCACACCCGGCTTTAACATAAAATATAGTAGTTTTGATAACCGCGGGGGATAGTCTTTTTAACTGCTTTCTTGATGATGTTGCAGAAATCCTGGTAAGCCGCACTTATATCAAATGAATCAGGCAGCAACAAAGTCAGCAAATTTTGTTTTTAAAACAAAGTAGCGAAACTACTTATCCTTGCGAGAATTCCACTGCTTAACAGACATATTTGGCATTGACAAAGTAAACCCTGAAGCCAAGGTCGATATTGTGACAAAGGAAAGCTTTTAAGAACACTTCTATCAGGTAAGCGATTGGAAGAAATTAAACTAGTAAAGGCTAGATCTGGATTTGCGCCAGCATTCCAGCGGCCGGAGTAAAAGCTGGCGGCATCCTTAGCATCATTTACTAGGACAAGATTATTAGTACTTTACCAGCCAGTCAAGCACGTCATAGCTCCAATCAACGTGGGGACAGTTGAAATCTCCGACATAGAGTCAGAAGTGAGGAAACACTGAGAGATCTAGAGATCGGAGTCGCGTTGACTATTTTATAACTATCAAGATCACGCACAACCACTCAATCTTCGATGTCGGTGGACGCTGGTCCAAAAGCACATATCTTAATCGCTCGTGCACAAACGTGGCAAGGCTGTATTTCCTGCTTAAGAAAGACCCAGCTAGTTGAAAGCTTGAAAGCACTAGGTTCTCTGCATTAGTGCAGTGGGTTTCCTGTAGTAGGATGACGAGTGCCTCAAACAGTAAAACAAGATAATGAAGAGCGTTCATCTTGCTTGCAGAGAGGCCTTTGATGTTCAGCTGGAGAATAGTGGGTCTTCAAAACTTGTGTCAATGTGCTCTAAAAGAAAAGTTTTTTCCTGGCGTCGCCGGCTCCTAAAAAGGACTTTTTTCAATTGGCAGACCCTCGTCGAACATCGGGATGGGTGGGTGGTGGATACCCTTCCTTTTGCCAGTTTTGGTTTTGTTTTGTTATATATAGTAGCAAGAGCAGACCTACTCACGGCTCAGGCTGCGGGAAAGCAACTACCATCCGGGCCATCTGGACAGAAAACTTAATAATAATGAATTCAAGGATCAGAAAATCGTCATATCAGTAACAAAACTGAAGTCTCGGATCACATGAAAGTCACCACAGCAAAATTTCAACATTGTCATTGACAATGGTTTTGAGCCAGAATCGATTTTATTGTTTTATAACGATAATTTTTTATAAACTTTGATTTTACAGATTTTTCTGTGGTGAATTTTATGAGATCTAAGACTCCTTCTGTTTTGGTTCAGATACAAGTATTTTTCGAAACCCTTTTCAACGTAATAAAAGAGTAACTTAACTGTAAACAAAAAAAAATTTTGTTGAAATTTTATTTTTAAAAATTGTTCGAACGCATTGATGGTTTAATACGATTTTGCATAAAGCTGAAATAAATCGTGTAATAATATAAGTTATATAAAAATGTTTTCAAGCATGTTTCAAGATTCAACAAACAATTCGAGGTTTTCCATTTTTCGCTACAACAATGTTGTCGACAATTCATCGCAAATTCTTCTTAACTCCTATTTGAACAATGAAAGTTTTCTATTTGAAGCAATTGATCAAATTCCTTACGATAAATCATCCAAACAAATCGGTGAGTTTATTCTTTTAAGGAAGTTAGAATACTCGGTCATTAATACATTTATCGCTGTAAATACAAAATGAAATAGAATATGACTTACAACTCCAAACTTACAACTCCAAAAAATTATACTTAAATTTTTTTGGGAGAGACAAAAATAAATCCTTTTAATAGACATCCTTGAAAAATTTAAGCAACACACAGTTTGACAAAAATTTAACTATCTAATTCACCAATAAACTTTTTTTGATGGCCTTTTTCGACACTTCAAATAATAACAAAATTGCCTACTCTGCATATAAAAGCAACGTTTTCTATGTTTTAGAAGCCAGAACAGGACGTGCAGTTCAATATATAAATGACGTCATACTGAAACAAGAAAATGGCGACCAACCAAACGTAACAAACATCATCACGATCATCACTGTCCGAACAGCAGAAGACGAAGATTTGCTTATTAAAGAATTGGAAAAGTTGAAACGACATGATACATTGGTCAGTTCGATAAAATTACTTGTAATTGTGCTTTCGTGTATCCGCGAGGCGGAATTCAAACACTTACAAACAAATTCAATCTTAACTTAAACTTTTGCAAACAAAAAGTTGCTTGTATGGTAATTAGATCTTAACACGGTATAGAAAGTAAACCTTAAAACAAACTTTTTTGGCTTTGTTCAGCTCTACTATCGAGTGTCAAATTTCATTCACCCATGACAGGCCTGTCAACCTTTAACCATTGCGGGCCAAGTTTTTTGTCAGCAAGTTTATCACGGTCCGACTGAAGAAAAATCTTCACTTTGAGAATTGCTTTTTTTCCTCTGGAATCAAAGAAAAGATTTTTTGGTCTTTAATTTTTGTATTTATTTTTAATTAACCCCATTGATTTCCGTAGTTGGGTCCACGAATTTAGATAAAAACCAAAAAAAATAGGATTCTACGTTTTTTTTCTAAAATACAGCAAAATTTCTGCTGAAACAAATTGAACTGTATTCCAAGTTTTCAGCGCGCCATTGAAAAGGTTGAGAAGTATTAAAATAGTTAAAGCAGTTTTGAAGTAAATTGGGCATCTAATGAAAAATTTCTTTGTGGGCTGTGGGTTGAGCAGACCTGATCCAGGATATAACACAATTTTCCAAAAATCATCAAATCATCAAATTTTCCCAAGAATATCTCAAGCTGTAGTTGTTTTGTATCAACATTGTCAATTGAAGACCAAAAAAAATCTGAATTCGACGTTCAACTGTACATTTTGACTTTTTTTTATTTTTTCTTTACCTTATTTTATTCCAATTAATATAGCTCTTTTGTATGTTCCAGTGCTCAAACTTAGTCAGCTTGAATGGTAGGCCTATCTCTGCCTATAATCTTTCACCCTTCAATCACCTCTTTCTATTAATTCAAAACCTTATAAAACTTTCAAACCTGAGGTGAATCAACTATAATTGCGAGACAAGTGGAAAGACAAGACCCTTTTCATTTTTTCTTTTTGAAGAAGACCGTTTGGCCGTGTTGTTAAGTAGGCCATGGTTTTTCTTATACTCGTATAATATAAAAGTTTATTGCAACAGCGGGGAGCATATTCTGACTAAAACATACGAGGTATACAGTGGCTTCTAGTTTTCATACGAAAATTTGATGGAAATGTAAGTAAATACGAAACTTTACAACAAAATACAGCCTTCGAATATACAGTATGATTTCCGTATTCAGACAATCATTTGAAAACCATTGTTCGAAAACAGTTGTTCAATTTAGTGATTGCTTGATCAACAATTTTCTGAAATTTATTCAAAAAACCAACATTCTACAAACAATAGGGATAGGGTTAGGGCTAAGTATTCACGAAAAAATTTAAAATAAGCGTTTATCAAGAACTTCTAAATCAAGGACATGCATTGTCTATGTCCAGACTTTGCTAGCGAAGGCGATCATCTTTACTGTATAAGTGCTAATGTATTACTGAAATCAATTAATGATTGGTCCGTAATTGCTTCAGACAAAAGCATTAAAACGTTTAAACGCATATTGAGGGATAAATACCCAAATATGTGATACCATGCCCACAGAACTACCCTTGAGTGAAATACCTGAAACCTGCCATATACAGCGCTAAATAGACATAAATATTTAATATGACATAAAAACTTTCACACATAAAAATTACAGTTATAAGAAATAAAAAAAACTTTTCAATTGCTAATAAACTTAATCGGACAAGCGCGCTTTCTTGATTGATGTCTGGAGGAGGACGGCGTTCTTTTGCTGATCCTTTTCCAAGTTATGCAGACCTTTCAAAAGTACATTTGCCACGTGTCGTCTGAGCTTGTCACTAGTGTTCAGGTTATTGTAGTCCTCCATCACTTGCAGAATCATCATGAGTCTCCTGCAGCAGCAGGCCCTGTGTCTGGCTTTGGTGATAAAGGCAAGTCCACATCGCACAAGGTCAAAAGTGGTTTGGTGGGGGATTTTCAGGGAGCCTCGTGAAACTTCGGAGATAAAGGCACTGACTTCTGTTGAGACTAGTTCATCCTCCTCATTGAAGATCAGGTGTTCCTCACACTTTTTCTCCAGCCACCCTGCCACATAGGCTGCACTGCTTTCCTCATGGATAGAGAGTGAAGGCTCAGTGCAGTCCTCAATGAAAGTGGCGTCCTCAGCATCGATGGCACTAGTAACACACGTGTGAGCCATGGTTTCCCCATTTACGTCCAAGGTCTCCAGATAAGAAGCGGCATGTCTAGCCAGGCGTTTTTTGCAGGCAGTCAAGACATCCCCAGAAGTCATAAAAGCATTTGCACCAGTCGATTGCCTGTACACAGAAAATTCACCCTCTATCCTGTCACTCTGCAGCTCACGAAGAAGTACATACTGGAAGCCAGCATGGGTCAGGAGGTGTGCACAAATGGAAGTCAGGCCTTGCATGGTCTGCACAAGTGCTTTCTTAGTGTCATGGGTTACACACTGCTTTCTGCCTTTTCCGTGCCCAGAAGGGGCTTTCTGGAAAATCTGTAGATAATCGGACAAGTTGGTAGTGGTGTGGTCCTGAACATGCCGGTGGGGATCATTTAGCCTCACTTCTTGATGTTTTGATGACACATTCACAACATTCCACCAATTAAGCACAAATTGAATAAAGTCGGCTGTGTCGCCACACTTCTGGAGCCTGAAGGCAGCTTCAACTTTGTCGTTGAAAACTTTCAACACGTGCTGGACATTCTGCAGTTGAAGTTTTGAAGGTCGAACAGCAGCATCTGTCAGGGGAGATGTTTTCAAAAGGTTTGCCTTCTCAGCATCGTATAGCTTTCTGACGTCGTTGAAGGAACCAGTGACTTGGTTGTCGAAAGTCATCTTTTGGCAAGCCTCTGAAACAAAAGGAACAAACAGTAAAATCATCTCATGCTGGCATTTTTTGTTTTGGTGCTGCAGTATTCATTTCATTTTTTTTTTCTGTCACTGATTAAACAAAACTTTTTCACGTAAGAACTACATGAAGATATAATTATTTTGTAAGTGCTTTTTCTTAGGCTATTTTAAGTAAAATCACGAGTAATAATTGTTCGCTGTTGGTACTTAAATTTTTTTGCAAATCATATTTTTATAATAGATACGAAGTCTTTGCATAGATAATAATATTTAAATTTCTTATTAAGAGCAATCAAAATTGACAAATCTACTTATTGCGCAAAAAAACTCTCACAAACAGAAATGTCGAAATACAGCAAAACGCAGTCCAATGCATGAATACCAACACAATTAAAAATTAAATAAAAAAATCACGGAATTGTTATTCTTTTTATTCGTCAATTAAGTTCCAGTTATAATCAAAGATTTTCATTTAAAATAAAATAATTTTCTTTCAAGCTTTTTTTCAAAATTTGTATTAAAATGTTACATACAGCAAATCAAAAATAGTGTAGACTCACCTGATATCCAGTTGTTTCTTATGCACTTCAATAGATGCACTGTGTCAAACAGTAGGTACCAACTCCGTGTGTTATCTAAAGGATGAGTAGCAGTGGCAGGGTAATCCGACTCTGATGGACGATCGAACATCTTGCAGTAAAGCTGGTTGATCTTGTGGTTGTCTGTGATGGACCCAAGAACAGTGCCTCCAGCCTGTTCTACAACCATGGCAGCCTGCTTCACCACCTCAAATTGAAAAGAAGCTGTTAATTTATGGACAGGTGTAACAGATACCATGATGCTGGGGCCTCGATGAAGACACTTGGACATGACGCAAAGCATTGAAGTGGCTTTTGCGTTGTGGTCATTCTTGGCCATGCCACTGAGGACTCCTCCGGAGAAGGCTACTGTTGGCCGAATCTTCATCTCGTCAACTAAGAGAACTACATTTTTCTGTTGAGGCTTTTGAAGTTTGGCAAACGTCTTTGATAAAATGTCCTTCACATTCACTGAAGAGACGACAGCTTGCAATTTTCTTCTACTTGGCAAAACTAGATACTCACGGAGTACTTCATAATTGCAGTGTGGAAAAGATCCCACAGCAAAGCAGTAGTCTTTTACAGTAAAATTTTTGTTGACTAGAAGCTTCAAATTATTGATAATAAAATCGATTTTTTTGCCTTTTTTTTTGTCTTCAGTTTCTTGAGCCTGAAGCACAGTAACTACTTTCTTCAACACTTTATCCAGAGGAATTTTATAGTTAAAGCAAGTATGCACAACAGCATAAAACTGTGAATAGGAACTGAGGCCATTATTGGGGTTCAATATAGTTCCTAGGGGTACGCGAATTCCACTCTTGTATGCAAAACACGTAAGAGGAGAACATAGCGTTGACTTGTTTTCAACCAGAACAGTCATTTCGCATTCACGAAAGTCAGACGACATAAAAAGGAAAGCACACCTGTCAGATCTTCGGGTAATCACAACATTGTTATATTCCTTGTGAAGTTTCTTGTCAGGTAGAAATTCACTGAACGACTTGATCCTGTCTCTGGCCATAAAAACGTCAAGTTGTTTGTCTACTTGCTTTGCAGGGCGAGGAGGGATTTGGGGGGTCGGCAGACATGAAGCAGGTACATCAAAAATGCTAGGTGCAACAGCTGGTCTTGTTGTTCCACCTGGCAGTTTCTTCATTGGAGGATTTTGTGGCCAATGCTTCTCACAAATAAAAAAAGATTTAGCATTTGCAACATTAAAGTCTTTGCGAGGAGAAATCACAGCCAGCCACCTCTGCCTCTCAGGATCAAGCCTGGGCAGTTTGAATATTCTACGTTTTGATAAAAGGTCGTAGTTTCCTCTACAATTCACAATTCCACATTTATTCGGCATAATTACGTAAATTAATGCTCTTCGAAAAAAGAGAAAAATAATTATCAATATTACTCACAAACCTTGACCGGTCTGACCGGTCTGACCGGTCTGACCGGCCGGTAAAAAACCGGTCGAAACCTTTTGTTTTTTGACATTACAAAGTATATCATTTAAAACAATTTTATGGATTGTTTTGTTTCTAAAGTTATTTAACAACGCGATTTCTGAAATGGAGAGTCGTCCGTGATGAAAATTTACCATGTCGGCCGTAATGAAAATTTAGTACCGCAGCGTAGTTAAATCTAACCTATTCTTTGACCTCCTAACCCTCACCCCTATAAGGGTGAGGGTTAGGAGGTAAAGGTATAGTGGGTGTAAAGGTATACAGTAAGTTAGGGTGAGGGTTAGGAAGTCAGGAGATAGCTTTAACTACAAAAAAATTTTCATCACGGCCGACTCTCCATTTGAACCCGATTTCTTAGTGTGAGTAAGTTTGAAAAAATTGTAAAAAGTGGTCAATATGCATGGAAAATTCACTTGTCATTTATTCAGAATGATGGGAAAAAGTTGAGCCCTCGACAGTTAAATATCTTTTTCTAGTAGTAGTAGGCCCTAGAGCCCTAGGCCTACGACTCAACTTTATCTTCTTTATGTAAGCTCGTATTTACGGTGCGTTCTACACTTAAAATAAAACAATGATTGATTGAGGAGGTCACCTAAATTTTCTGAAATTTTGATAGCTTTGAAGTAACACTACCTGACTACATTTTACGACCACTTGCAGCGACGCCGTTGATTTGACAAGTAACAACCCTTAAAAAACAGTCAATTACCAATCAGAACAATGCGTTTATCTGCCGGCCAACCGGAGAATGGTGTCGCCGGGTCACTAAAATAGCCTATTATCTTAAACAGGCCTAAATAGGCCTACCTATTACCTAACACTCGCCTATCCCTATGCCAACCAGTTTTGACACTCCACCTAACTTTCCTCAATTTGCTATAAATTTTATTGCTGTTCTTATTTAATTTTAAAAATCATTAAACGGTATTTCTTATTATTCTTTTTAATTATAATGAAACTTGAGTACACCTTACTAGGATTAAACTGCCTCGGTAACATACATTTAAATTTTCGTAAATGAACCTACCATAGTTAGCATTGTAGATCACAAAGTCTACCCTATGATGTAACAATAAGCTTTTATCGGCTGTGCAAATTAATAGAAAAAACAGTCGCCTTCGCTAGGATTATCTGAAACTAGCGCCTGCATGTCCTTGATTTAGAAGTTCTTGGCGTTTATAAATAAATATTTTCAAACAACTGCATTTTTCGAGCAATTGCAAATTTATACAACTATTGAGTCGAACAGCTGTTTTCAAAAAATTGTCCGTAAACCATGATTTTCACAATCTTCACACCATCTCTGCGGGACTCATCTAAAAAAATCGCTCTGTTCCAGCGGCTGAGAAACCCTGGCCGAAACCGAAGGGCCTAAGATTAATTAGCACAATTAATTTGTAAGCCGTGTTTCATTTAACAAAAAAGCTTTGACGACAGACGCAATCATAACTCTTGTTGTAATAGTTTTGAATGACTGTTATTAAAGTTTTTTTGTAAATTTTTTCCGACGAGTATCTTTTTTAAAACTACCTTACAACAAAAGAGTAATGAATCCTTTAGTCAAATCTTTTTAGTCAAATCAATTCCTGTAGTCAAATCTTTTTACGGATTCTGTAAGTAGTTCTATGGGTACCATCTAGCTCCCGGATACCGACCGTACTATTCAGGAACTAGATGGTGCAACCTCCGCTTAGGAGAAAAACTCTTTATTCTTTGAACGGATGCTACCACCATGCTGAATAAAAGATCGGAACTAAATGCAAAATGCCGTCATAAAAACAATTTAAAATTAAAAAACCTTTCATAGTTGTTCGCAGCTTTATCTATTATAATATTAGAATTATACTGTTTAAATAACAACGCTACTAACAAGATCAAAACTTACCGGAAAATATCGACACAAAAACAAATTCAAATTAATTAAATTATTTTTCTTGTTCGTTATTTAATCCGCCTACATGTCTCATTATCGTTCGCGCTGTTCTTCATTTGCTTAACTTTTTCATCTCATACGATTTTTCCGTGGCCTTTTTATTGCTTTTGAAGATTTTTTCCTTTTTCCTTTTAAATTTTTTACAATACACCTAGCTTGCCTTCCCTCACTTTTAAATGAATGCGAATCTCTATACTTGCATTTACTATATTATTGAATTATTTTTCTTGCATGACATTTCAGGAGTTGTATTATTTGCCTAATTTAATTACGTACCGGTAATTCCACACGTATTATTTTTTACCACAAATATTTTAATTTTCTAGTAACCACCTGACAATTCGATAAGATGAAACAGACTTTCGTGGTTTCAACTTTTTTGTTGTAGTGTTTTTAATTTAAACATGTATACGGTGTTTAGTCGCTTATAAGACGGGGATTTTTCCTCGAGATTTTGGACTCAAATTGGAGAGGTCGTCTTATAGGCGAGGTCTACAGAGATAGAAAATAGTTAACTCAGATCTGGGCAGATATTTCATAGTTTTTGGCAAAAATAAATAACAGAGACACGTACGCGGTAATTAAATTAAATGTCATGCTATGAATTAAATAAATCGTTTAGCCTATTGTCACTCAAACCCTCAGCGTGTCACTCAACCCGTCAGTCAACCGAAGACAGCGACAACAAATAAATTGAAGGTTTTTGAATTTCATAACTTGTATGCTGATTTGATGTGTTCTATTAAGTGCAGTTTGCGTAAACTGTTTTAATACTTAGAAGAAATGTGATTTAAAAGTTAGCATAAACGTACTTTGATACTGAATTGTGTTTCTCTCGTTACCTGCTTTCCTTCCTTTCTTCGTCTTATAAATGAGTCTAAACAGAATATCGACAATCTCCAAGGTGAAGATGGGACCCGTCTTATAAGCGAATCGTGTTATAATCGAATAAACACGGTACTGTACATATAGGGTGATAACCGAATTGTCTCACAATGCTGGCACAGTGCTCGATAAGCAGATTAGAGCAGTTTATTTAAATTAAAACACTACAACAAAAACGTTGAAACCACGTATATTTCATCTTATAGAACCGTCAGGTGGTTACTAGAAAACTAAAAATATAGTTAATTATGGTAAAAAATATTACGTCTGGAATGATTAGTACGTAGTTAAATTAATTCAGCAAATAATACAATTCCTGTGACGTCATACAAGAAAAAATAACTCAAAAATAATAGATGCAAGTATGGAGGCTTTCATTCATTTAAAGGTGAGGGAAGGCGAGTTAGACGTGTTGAAAAAAATATAAAAGGAGAAAAATCTATAAAGCAATAAGAAAAACAATAAAAAAGCAATAAAAAAAGGTGAACATCGAGAAAGAACTTTACAAGATGAAAAGGTAAAGTGAGTGAAAAACAGTGCGAACAATAGTAAGAGATACAAGCGGATTAAAAGACGGATAAAAACGTGCACAAAGAAATGGGCGATTCAAGCATACCAAATTAAGTAGGTAATTTATGTAATTTAATCTGAATTTTGTTTTTGTGGCGACATTTACCGGTAATTTTCGACTATATCGAAAGAATGTTCTTTTATACTATATGAACATATTAAAGTTCCGATCATTTGTAGCGTATTGCTTGTTAGTTTGCTAGTAGCAATCCCATTTAAATAGAAAATTCCATTTGAATAAGATTTCTAACCGCCTCATGGGTCTCATGGGTCTGAACAGACGAAACAATCTGTTGGGGCAAATAAAATTATGTAAAAAGTTAAAATTGTGGTCTAAAATTCAATTAAACTGCTCTGACCTAACATCATAGAGCACTTTTTTCTGATGAACACCGACCAAAAATTTTCATATACGTATGTATATATAACCGAATTGCCTCACCTAGCTGGCACAGTGCTGGATAAGCAGGTCAGGGCAGTTTAAATAAAAACACTATAACAAAAAGTTTAAAACCGCAACAGTCTATTTCACGGCAAAGATCATCACGTGGTACGCTGAAAATACAGTAAAACAAATCAAAATAAAATTACAAGAAAACAAAATGAATCAATAAAAACAGTAGCAAAGTGGATAGGGCTGCATGTTATCCACTATCTCAAAAGGTAATTTGACAAAAACTTAAAGGCTTGAAACGCGAGAAAAAAGATGGAATTGTCCCGCGACAGAGCAACGAGCAGTCAAATAGCGAAATAATTATTATAAAATTGTTTGACAGATGGGTACAAAACTAGATGAGAGCGAGCGCTCAATATGGAATTAAAATACAAAAATTACAATAATTTCAAACTATCAAAAACTAGGAAAAATTTTTTAATTTAAATTTGTTTGTATGCCAGCATTTTCCATTTAGTTCAGATTTTTGTTCAAAGAAATATTTGGGTCCGCTCAAAGGATGGCGAGTTTCCCTGATGAGCAGAGACTGCACCATTTAGCCCCTGTGTGGTAAGGGGTGGTACGGATCGCAATATTCCATTCAATACAGGGGTTTTGTCCTGTATCTTTAGTTTCGACATTTCATTTGTGTTGCATTTCCGTCGAAACATGAAGCTTTGATTATGGTTGTTGAAACGGGTTTGAAATTCTGTTTTACAACAACCATAATAGTGCTTAGCGGCGTCGCCAGAGCTTACGGTGCCTTGGCTTTATAAATGATGGAGCTTTTGCGGCATTATCCTTTCAAAGGGCAGTTATTTTTGTTTCTGCAATTGCAAGGTGGCGGGATGCTAGAAGATTCAATCCTATTCGATTACAGCTTCTTGTTGTGCTTAAATATATGGCTGCCATATTGGGCATACAGCTGTAGCTCACTTCCACGTTGTTCTTGTTGCATATCTTGAGCAAATGGTGATGGGGAGGAAAGTGCTTAGAGCAGAAATTCTCTGCTAATGTTGATTTTCACGTTATTGCTAAAAGGTGGGTTAAACCGCACAATGTTTTGTTTTCTGGTTTTCCTCGGTTTAGGGTTGCGGCCGTTTTCATACTTCAATTCATCAGAATGCCAGCTCCGTCTCATTGCGTCCACGTAATCTGGAATTGCTTTGAAAAATTCATCGCGATTGCAAGAGAGAAGAGACAGACGTTTGGCAAGCATAGATGGAAGTTGCTTCTTGATGGTTGGAGGATGATTAGATTGTTGATGTATGTAGAGTAGAGTGGCTGTTCATTGGGGTTGCGGTCAAACCAGTATTTCCCCAACTTTAAATTAAATGTGACGTCGAAGAAGTTGGTCTGGACGGGGTTGGTGTTAGCTGAGATGTACAAGCGGTACTGTTGGAAAACGTTTGTAATTACTTCATCTTTGTAGATAAAATTCTGGAATTTCTTGAGTTTCCCTAATTTGATATGCTGAATAAGATGGTGTTATTTTTAGGTGCCCCCGAAAAGGGTTAACAGATAAAATAGAGGTTTTTTAGAAAATTTGTGAATTTTTGCTGGTTTTCGCAAGCAGAGCGTGGAATTTCAATTTCACGGCTTTATTAAATGACACGAATTTTACCAAAAATTGGCTTTGCGTGACAAAGCCAATTACGTCGTTTGCCGACGTCAAAATGCATAAGGCGATGCAGAACTTATTTCATGTAAATCGGATTTTCTTTTTTTGAGCTTTTGACGATTGCTTGGAAACAAATTTGCGCTTTATGCTTTGATCGATGCCGATATATGTTCCACGACTAACATTAACAGTTATATAGAGCAATGCTTCTTAACCTTTTTACGCTTGCGAACCGGTAATATTTCAAAACAATCTTGCGGCTCGGTAATCTCTTTTAATGAGAAAATTGTAATAAACGCGATAAATTGATAAAAATAATTCTAATAAAACAAAAGTGAGCATTTAGCATCAAAAGAAGTCTATTTAATGTGAACTTCGCTTTTTCATTCTTGATATAATATGTTGTAAAAGTGGCCCTATTGAAGTTTTTAAAAGGCGAAGTCAGAGGCACCAGAAGCGGGGGCACACAGGGGGAAAATAGTGTCCTTTGAATTTGCAGTACAAAAGCGCTGGGTTTAATTTGTCTCTACACTTATATAAATTCGACCAGAATTAGATTTAACAAAGTTTTTTAAACAATGATTTGACAACAGAAAAAAAACAGTAAGTTAGAAAGGGCGCGAAATTGAAGAAGAGAGGCACTCTTTCGGTTGATGAGGTACTCACAATAAATATAAAATATAAAAATCTTTCTGAATATACAAGAAAAGCGAAAGTTCATTAGGTTAACGAACTCCCGTAAACAGGTGATGAAATTTATTTTTAGTCTGCAACTAACTTTTCAGGTCATGCATTTGCGTACCTATTTAAAATATATTTAAAAACAACAACAAAAAAAGAATAGGTGGTAAAATCAGAGTGATTTTTCTGAATGTATACAAGAAAACCGAAAGTTTATTGGGTGAACGAACTGCCGTAAACAGGAGATGAAATTTCTTTTTTAGTCTGCAACTAACTTTTCAGGTCATGCATTTGCGTACCTGTATATTTGAAAACAAAAAAAAAAAAGAATAGGTGTTCAAATCAGAGTGACAATATTTTTTGTCCTCAACTGTATTTCGAACAGGTACGCTCATGCATGACCTGGAAAGTCAGTTAAAGACTAAAAAAGAAAGTTTATCACCTATTTATAAAGGTTGTTGACCTTATGAACTTTCGGTTTTCTTGTATATATACAAAAAGATTTTCATATTTTAGATTTATTGTTGGTATTTCATCAACCAAATGAGTGCCTCTTTTTTTCAATTTTGTATCCTTGCTAGTCATCGCGTGATCATTGCCGTCATAACAAAAGAATGAGAGTGCAAATCAGAGAGAGATGACCTTTTTTTTTAGTCTTCAACTATATTTCAATCAGATAACTTTTATTTCCGGACAATTCTATTTAGTTTCGAAGCTTAACTACAATTTTTTCCATTCAACCAAAAAAAGGCGTTTTTGATTTAAATCTTGACTTCGCCCACGCCAAAAATTTTTCGGCGCCTCTGGGCGAATATCCAGAAATTCACGCAATTTTTTCTTTGGTTTTGATAAGAGATAAAGCCAAAGAGTTTTTCCTGCATAGATAAGCTGTAGAAAAAATTAGCACGAGTTTAATTGCTTTGTTATTAAGTTGTATATATATATTTTTTAAGCGAAGCCCAAAATTATAAAAGTGGTAAGTTTTCATGTTTAATCTTTAACTTGGTATCGCAAACGAGTTTAATCAGCGATTCTTTATTAGCAGCATTAAGATTGCACGACTTTGTATCCTCTGTAAATGGATAAACGATCCAAAAATTTCCCTTTTTTAGGATCTTATTTTCGGAAAAATATAGGCAAACATTAATGGGTAACTTTTTTAAGTGTTGACTCATAATAACAAATAACTCTTTAGTGTCAACAAAGGTACTTGCAACAAAATCTTGCAAACTTGGAAACATATCAATGTTGCTTTTTTGCAAACATTTATTACAAAAAAATCAACTTTTTTTAAGTTTTGTTGCACACTATAAATATGTTAATGCAATAACCTTGAGGAGAACTACTACGATCATTCAAGCGGCTGAACATATCTGCTAAATATGCGAGTTTGCCTATCTTATATCTTACGCTTACACCCGAATTAAAACCAACCATGCTGGCAGCTCTGTCAATACAGACCACTACGCATTTTCGCTAATCTACTTTAAGCCTTGATCTTGCATTTAGTTATTGAGCGAAATCAATAATTACTGTTAATATTCTTTTGACACTGTTTAATTCTGAACTGGTAGCGCCTTTTTAAAGTATAAAATTGGAATAAATTGTTGCGGACCGGCAGAAAGGCTAATGCGGACCGGTATCGGTCCGCGAACCAGCGGTTGAGAATCAGTAATATAGAGTAATATTGTTTTCTCAGTGTTTATTTGTAAATTAATGAAATGGCGTAGTTTCATTTCAATAATTAAAAAACTCTTTTTGCGGCGGTGAAATACGATGTGCATGTAAACAGTGATATATAAAATATAAAGTTTTGTTAGTTTTATAATATCTGTAAGTCGATACCTTAACACTGCTAAATATTAAAACATAGCCAATTTCAAATTCTTTTACGTAAAAAAAATTCATTTTCGTTTTTTATCCTTTTTTAAATAAAGCAGCAATAACTGTTAATAACCACAAAAACATGTGGGCAAAACGTATTAGTAAGTAAATGAAACTAATCTAAAATATTTTTCATAATTCGACCATTCAAACAATGAAACAAGCTTCCTTTGCTTTTTTATTGTTTGTAATTGTCGTGCGCATTGAGGTCTCTCTTTACGTCCAGTTTTTAATTAAGTTTACGACTGTTACAACAGCAAAGCCGTTACAATCGCATTTCACGCTAGTTAAATGACTGTCTAAACGTAAAAATTGAAGTGACCTTGCTAAATTGCAATTTTGCATACTTTATTAAATGAATTTTCAAAAATTTTTTTGCTCTAACAAAAGTTAAATAAATGATCTTTACTCTGCTTAAGTTTCATAAAGATAGCTTAAATAGTTATGGAGTTATAAATCGTTGATTTGGTGGGCTTCTGAAGCCCGGCCGTTGAAGAGTCAATAGCTCGAAAAAGGTTGAGGAAAATAGGGTTAATGCGTTCCGAATTCCGACCAGAAGCATTTTCCAAGATGGCCAAACCGTCGTCCCTGTATAGGCCAACGTCGTTTTGCCGCCAAGCGGGGCTATCAAATTGAGCATAAATAGACCAACCAACTCACCTACTTCGGCTCCGTCGTACGAGTCCGTCGTGACATCGAAAAGTCAGTTATCATTCTTGATCCAGGCACTATCTCAGCTGAAAAGGAGAGGTTTTTTGCAGTGATGGATGATATTGATGAAATCTTTGCTGATTGTAACAAACTGCTGGGAAAACATGAGGACGTTGTTAAGCAATTTTTCCGAAATAGACAGATAAAAATCAACAACATCAAAAGTCAGAAATTTGCATCGTTCCTAGTTGGGGAAGTCTTTGAACCACGAAATTACTGTAGGGGGTGCTTCGCCACTGTTGTAGGTCAGTAGACTTCCGAATAACTTTATTAATTTTTTCCAAAATTTGTTTGCTTATTCTGCTAGGATTAGAATTGGCAGGATTTATTAATCTACATTTTATGTTATTCGGAAAATTTGGCTTATAATCTTTTATTGTTAAGAATGCCTAATTTTCTAGCAGCTGCTCGATTCTGTCGTCCAATTTAAGTTTTTGAGCGAGCTGCAAGTTTTCGAGCGAGCTTTAAGTTTTTGAGATGATTGTGTATAGGATAATACATATATGTATATATAGGGAGAATGCATATCATGCGATCAATGCAGTACTAAAACATTGTGCTGTTCGTTTGTGCTAGAGTTGCTTGTAGATGGAAGAAAGAGGTATTAAAAAGAACTACTGTATTTACGTAATATGCAAACGCTCCTCAAAGGAAAGCGAAAACCAAAAAGGTATTCATATTCCCGTCAAGCAAAATTTTTTTTATGGTATCATTTTTTGTACTTTTCACGTTTATTGGTCGTTTTATTGTAATCGGATTGGACGCATCTTATTTTATAAAATTGTGTTATTTATAATTACATTTATTGAATCAAGCAAATCCAATCCATTAGGGCTACATCATTAGAGCTACAGAGTAAGTCAGTGATGTAGTCGAGACCATAAACGTTGAGACCGAGACCGAGACCCGATCATTTTTCCGAGACCAAGACCGAGATCGAGACCAAAAAATTTTGAGACCTAAGGTTCGAAATCGAGACCAGAAACAATTGAGACCGAGATGGAGATCGAGATCGAGAAATTTTTAAAAAATATAGTTCATTTTCAATAATTCCAAAAACAATAATTTTTTTAAAAATAATCTAAGATTGCATTTTAAATATACAAGCATCTCTAGTATGTTGGAAAGAGTTGTGCTCTGTGTCGTTGCATCTTTAAGCATTTCACTTAAAAAAAAACCCTTCTCGTAGAGCAGAAGAAACCCGTAACGCTGTAGACGTGATGGTTAACAATATTGAAAAAAGCAGATATTTCATTAAAAAATATTTTTCAAAACTCAGAAATGCTGAAGTCAAGGGCATCACCGGAATGTTTAAAATCTTATCTAAATACTAGATTAGCTTAGTTATCTGTGTTGGTGTGTTGCAGTTGTTGGATTTGTTGACTATTTTTGGCTTACGTAGAATAGAATTTGTCCAATTAATCACCTCAAAAAGATTAGAAACAATGACAAATTATGCAAATGGTTGAGAGTTGAACAAGAGGACCAGTTGAACAAGGTAATCCGAATATCTACGCTGAAGTAAAGCTTTGTCTACTTTTTATTTATTCCAGGTCCAGAAGTAGTTTGTGACGTTCCAGAAGTAGTTCTGTTTTAGACTGAAGCTTTCTTACAGAGTTAGCTTCAACAAAGTTCGAATTGATTCGTTTGAAAACTTCTCTTCGCAAACAGATTGAGACCATTGTCTCTCACTAGAAAGAAAGTATTTACAAAATCCAAACAACTAACAATTGACAAAAACTCTTTTCCCACGCTTTGCCAAACTTCAAAGCGATTCCAGTGCTGAAACTTAAATTCGTCCAGCATAAAATAAATTTATCTCTATAAAATTAATCTCCGAAAACACTGGCGCAAAGCAATTCCAACACTTGTCAATCAACTCACTGGAACACACCGAAATCACACTGGAAACGATACTGGAATCACTGCGATCATTGCACTTGAATGAACACTGGAATAATTACGCAAACTAAGCGCCCGCTTATATAAAATTACGTCACGTGACGCTACATCACAATAGGGTGCCAAGATATTGTTGTCCGGTTGAAATTTTTTTAGTTTGAATATGACTGAAATTTTGAACTGCCTGCTATGACCACCAAGTAGGAAAAAGTACCGTAAAGTGTTTTTCCCAAGTACACAACAAAGTGGCGCGAGTAAGCTTTGAACCGTGACGGTGTCAATTGCGTTTGCCATCAATTACGGCGCTCTTAACCACTCAACCTACATAACCACGCTGCTGACAGATGTAAAATAAAAGTGAAGATCTTTTTTGCTCTTCACTTTATTCAAGCCCTAATTCTTTTTTAATTAAAAAAGGTCTTAAGTTAATTTAAACAATTTTTAAGTTGTTTTAGTGCTACTATAAACCTTTAACCATTATTCTTCATAGAGGTTTTATAATCCTTAACTCTCCTTCCGCGCATAAGCATATGGATTCATAGATCGCAACTTTTAAACGAGTCGTTAATTGGATTCTGGGCAGCGTAATCAAATGTTTAGAAGATGGTGATTGTGATTGAAACGGCCGCGGTTTAAAACCTAGTCGCGCCATCATGTTATGTCGTTGGGAATTATATTTTACTGCACTTTTCCTAGGCAAGTAGTTGTAAACTTCAGTCATATCTCTTTAAATAACCAAAGTCAAAAAGTTTTAACAAGACAGCAATATCTTGGCATCTCCAAAAGCGGGTCGGGTTAAGTGTTGTCAAACGTATAGCCTCTTGCTTATCCGCACGCCAAGAGGATGAATGTAAAGATAAAAACATAAAAACAAACAAACTATAGGGGTGGACAAACGTTGTGACTCAGAGAGTTATTCTTATAATTAATCGCAAACCTTAATGTTCAAATTATTGCATACATTAATTCATTGCAACAGCATTTTTTCGCTTCATTAAGAAAAAAAACAAACAAACGTAGAATCAAAATAATAATTTCTTTTAGGGGGGGAGAGTTTCAATCAAAGTTCACATAAAAAATAATTCAAAATAATTGTTCATTTAACAAAAAGTTCGGCCAATTAAAATTTATTACAATTGAAAATTCTGATAAACTTTATTTAAATAGAATTGATGAAAAATAACGAACACATTACAAAAAATAATTTATAAATTTTAGTGTTAATATACTTTATACCTGCAAAACTGCAACAAATCTATTGGGCTTTTCTTAAAATCCTCATTATAAGTACATATAAGCGATTGCCAAGCATTGTTCATTGCTATACATCTATCATGCTGTATATCAGGCATAAGTACCTTTTATCTGTCTGAGAATCAGTTGGTATTGGGGAAGCTTGGACACTAGTCAAATCATTGTTAACCCAGACTATTAAATCTATTAAATTAAGTCTAAAATATAGCTGTTTAAATAGCAAAAATGGATTTAGCATCATTGTATACTCCCAGATAGAAATTTGTTCTATTTCAATGTGGCTAGAAATGGTTTTGCAAGCCAAAAAATATATATGCATGGAAAAAATATGCCATCTAGTGGCATTTTTCAATAAGATTTAAAGCCAAGCTATAGCAGGTAAAGAGTTGGAATTTTCTTTTATCAATTCAATTTTAACTTTCTGATTAATATACAAAATTATAGACAGAAGGTGAAATTTCGCACTTTTTTGGATATGGTAAAAGTTAAATTTCTTGCCTACATAATGACTAATATCTCACCCCCTTACAGTTTCGAAACAAAATTGAAATTTGGTGTGTAAGTTTCTTAAGAAAAGCTCTTTAACATATTAAAAAACTCTTTTTAAAAACAGTGTTTTACGGGGCTTTTTTTTTACCACAAGATGGTGCATTTTTAGCAATTTTACGGCTGGTCCATACTTTGAAATAGTGTAACTTTTTTTCTAAGCTGTTGTTTTTCTTTATATGTGGTGAAGTCATAGTCCATTTGGTAGGAAGTACCCATATTAAAAATTGAAGCAGTGCTATGCTTTTTATGGTAGCTACAGCTTTTTAAAAATGGCCGAAAATTTGTTCTTGGGTCAAAATGTGGACATTTTGGGACTCAATATTTTCATTATGTTATAAGCTAATATCATTTTTGACACTTGATCCATTTAATATACCAGAAAGTTAATCAATATACTAAAAATCAGCTTTCCACAATTTTTATAATTGTAGAAATGCTTGTTTGAAAATGGCTGAAAATGACCGAACTCTAATTGCTGGAAAGGGGTACCAAATTTCCATAAGTCATATTTCATAAATTACAACAAATATTGAGCTAAAATTTTCAGTTTCCTGGTTAATTATGATATACAACATATTGAAAAATTTTGAGCAAATCTGGAGGGGGTCAAGCAGGAGGGTTCAGGACACTTGACACGGAATGACCCTATTGTATTCTATTGCAGCCTACCATTATATCTCCCGGCAACTTTATCGTTAAAATAGCGTTATCTCTTTTGGAGTCTGCTTTACAAGATTTATAAACTGAATATTTAAAAACTTTAGCCTCCACTTGACGTTGAAGTCTTTTTTGATCTCAATTAGTCTGCTTTAAAACACCCATTAGTAAAATATATTGCCTATGGCATTATACATTCAAATCAAGGTTCTAAACAAGCATTTTTATTTCTTTTCAAAGCATATTTTGGCAGGCGTACTCAATTTTAAGGTAGGTGACTTGCTGTACTGTAGATTAACTGTAACAATTATACTTAAAAATTCGTGTCCGCTCTCTGGGCTACTGTTGCATTTAGCCTAAACTAAAACTTAATAATCTATCTTGGTGCCGTAGATCTAGTTCTTTGGTATTATTTTTTTCGTTCTTCTGTTAAAACTTGTTTGCTAACAGAAAAAAAACTAGCTTTAAAAAAAATTGATGTAATCAAGTTACTTTGTTTTTCCAAAATCGGATTAATTTGGTGTAAATGCTTGAACGGGCAAGAGTGTGAGTAGAAACATTCAATGCATTACCAGACTTGTTGGTTGCCGAAAGAATTTAAATAAGAGTTTTTTTCGTAGTCGGATTAGTTGTAAAAGATAGCCCAGATCACAATAAAAATCTTTATTGGAATAAATCTAAGAAAGTTGCAAAACTAAAGATTAAAGAAGTTTGGCTCTATGCTTTTCATCCCTTCAAATTGGAGCAAAACTGGTCAATTGAGTGTTGCTCTAAAGTAAATTGCGAAATTCATCACAATAACATCAAGTAACAAAAATATCAATAAGGTCCGGTCTCGAGACCAATTAAAAAACACGAGACCGAGATTGCATCACCTCAGGACCAAGACCGAAACCACTAGCATAATGTCGAGAAAGAGACCACAAAAATTGGCCTCTAGACCTTCATCACTGGAGTAAGTTTGTTTAGAAATAAAAAATTACTAATTAAGTTTATTTTATTTTGAACCAAAAACAAGCTTCAATTTCATCAATTAGTTAGTTTAGAGCAGAGGTGACAAACATGCGGCCGACAACTCAATTTGACAAAATCAACCCCTAGATTTCAGAATATCAAAAGCAAGCAGTTGGAGCTTGATTTCTTTTCTATCCCCTTCAATACGACATCCACTCCGGCACTCCTGAAACTCAAACCGATAAAACTACAAAGTGATGACACGCTGAAAGCAATGTATCTGAATAAGCCGTTGCTTGAATTTCATCTTGTTTATGAATCAAAGGAAGAGTTTTAAAACTTGAGAGCTTAAGTTCTCAAATGATCATCAGTTTTCGAAAGCACGTACCTATGCAAATAATTCTTTTCTAAATTGATCATCACAAAAAGACGTTACAGATCAAAACTGACAAAAAATCTTAGTACGCAGTTTAGAGTTGCCACATCATCAGTTCGACCTTACATTAAGCGCTCGGTAAAGCAAAAAATTTTCCCGAAAATCTCACTCAGGGTTGTATTGGTAAATTCAGTTTAATCTTTCATTAAATGTTTCTTTGTTACTTTCTATTATTTCATATTTAAATATCGCATTGAATGACTTCAGCTGTATGGTTCGCATTGATTTTTCGACTATTCCGTAAATATTTTTGTAATTTTGATTTTTTGCATTGGTATTTAAGGAAATTTTTAACATACCACACCAGTCTTCGTAAAGTGGCAGTTCTAAGGTCCGTTTCTACTACGGGCGTTTGTGGGATTATTCTTTGTTTGTTTATGGATTTTTTTATTTATTTCCGCACTTAAGCGCTAAGAAAGGCAATTAAGCAAACAAAGAATATTTCCGCCAACGCTCGTAGTGGAAATGGGTTTTCAGGTGACAGACTGGGTTTTTATTGTTTTTGTTTGTGGTTTAGTTCTGTTGTTGAACAATTTCTTTTTTTATTTTTAAAAGGTTTATAATTTTGTGTTACAAAGAGGGCGCAAAGCCGCTCCCCCTAAAGAGATCATGAGGCATTTTCCGGGGGGGCGAAGAGCAGAAGCCTTTGCTGAAGACTTTTCTTTTCAGTTTTTACTGGTTTTTTGAGACAATATTTTTAGCAGGACGCCACTGGTGTTGAAAGTCTCTGGAAAGGGGCCACGAACCATAAAAGGTTGAGAGCCACTGCGCTAAAGTTTTTATTAAGATTGTTCTATTTTATTTCATGCCTTATTAATTTTAACCAGTGCTACGAACGCGATAGAGCTTTATTTGAGTTCAAGTTTGACTTCGAGTTTTATGCTGCAAAAATCAAAAGCTTAATTAAGCCTATCTACGCAATAACCTAAACTTTTTTTAAAAATTGAAAGGCTACCACAAAGAGATAAATAAAATAAAAAAATAATGAAACTGGCTGTAATTAAGAAAATAAAACAAATTTATTTAATGGGTTCAAGTTAAACAGAAAACAAATATTATTGACATGTAAGTTGTCCAATCGAAAGTAAATGCAGCCTACAATTCAGTTTTATTTGAAATTTGACAAAATAATATCAAAAGTAAAATCTAAATATTATTTACTCTTTCAAAATTCCTCAATTAATGAACTCAAATTCGATCATATAATTTTTGAGTTCGAGCTCGTGTTCGCAGTCCTGATTTTAACATAATCTATAAGGCCGTTTTTTCTTTTTAAATTATAAAAGACGTATCATAGTATGAGTAAAACTTGTGCGGCTTGTTTACTCAGCTGGAATTGACAAACAACTGGTTTAGAGCCACTTGTCCGTAAAAAGCAGACCTGTTTAATACGTATAATTGTTTTAGTGTAAATAATCGAAAAGAGCTAAACGACAATGCTTCTAGAGTTTTTTTAAACAGAACCTTTTAAAGTCAACAAGTAGTGAAGCAAAGTTTTTAACGCTATGATTAGCGCACGTTACAAAAAGTTTCATTTTTCTTTTCATTTTTGAAGTTACTGTACATAAATTTTAGATTTACGTCATTGGAATCGAGCCAAGAGGAGACAAAAAACTATTGAATGAATCAAAATTCGATGAAATCAAAAACTTTTCTTCTCACATTTACATTTCAGAAGGAGGTTTCGAAAACCTTGAAACTATACTGAAAAGTAATTAATTTTTGTCAATTACTTTGTTAAAACAAGTTCATAAAACATTTATTTTTGTATTAAGCTGTTCATATTTTTATTTAAGCCTCAAAAAATTTTTACTTTTGAAGAGTATCAACACAGGCTTCTAAAAAATAAGGAAACCATGTTTTTGTAGTTTTTCTATCTTTTAGTACTTAAAGCTTGTTTTTTCATTTTGTCTAGAAACCCTAGTAAAGTGGTTCTCAAACTTTGGTGGTCCGTGGCCCCCTTTCAGAGACTCTTAAGCACCTATGGCCCCCTGGTTAGAATATTGTTCAAAAGGTCAGGTGAAGACCAAAAAAAAAACAAAAGGTCATCACTTTGATATTGTTTCTCATTTTGTCAATTTCATCCCAAAAGTAAATTGAAGTCCGAAATAAGCGTTCTTCTCGGAACCCCCGGTAAAGATCCCGTGGCCCCTTTGAGAACCCCTGCCCTAGTTTAAGTCAACAAGCGGTTTTTGTTGCAATCAAGATAATATTTCACTATTCAATTCCACTGAAAATAAAAATTTAATGGGTGCTTTTATTCAAAGAATAAAAAAATCAAGTTAATTTTGTCGCACAGGCAACATGTCAAATAAAAACCATTCTTTGTAATGCTGTTTAAAATCCGACAATGCAACTTGTATGATATAAGTAATGCTTTAAGTTCAAGATTGAGAGCGGATAATTTTTGCATTATCAAGATTGCAACTTTATGTATAAAGCGCATCTTCAATAATTATAAATGCCAAGTTGCATTTTAAACAAAAAAGTATCTTCAGGGTTATAAATTCCTTAACGGGGACTTCAAAAGTCCACCAAAGTGTAATATATCGTACAGTTTCTTACCTTTTATCAAGGCTTTAAAAGACTAAATTAAACGCATCTGTAATAAAAAAATAAAATGAAAACAATAAAATAACATCACACACCAGGCTAAATGTCTATTATTTAATGACCGAAACAACAAAGAAAAAAGCACGCAGAACAAAATTAAAAATCTTTTTCAGTAATTCAATTTTAAAAATGATTTTTGTTCATTGATTTTAAAAATGATAGACCGAAACCGAACCTACCAAAACGGAAGGGTATCCACCCATTCCGATGTTCAGTGTGGGTCTGCTAATTGGCAAACGTCCTTTTCAGGACGGGGCAATGACAGGATAAAACTGCCCTTTTCAGGGCACATTGCCAACAAGTTCCGAAGCCCCACTATTCTTCAGCTAAACATCGAAGGCCTCACTCCAAGCAAGATGAACGTTCTTCATCATCTCGCTATGCAGTCTGAGGCACTCGTCATCCTACTGCAGGAGACCCACTGCACTGATGCAGAGAAGTTGCTACTTCCAAACTACCAACTAGCTGGGTCTTCTTTAAGCAGGAAGCATGGCCTTGCCACGTTTGTTCACGAGCGACTGAGATACACGCTTTTGGACCAATCTCCACCGACATCGGAGATCGAGTGGTTGTGTGTGGACGTTGATGGCTATAAAATAGTCAACGTCTACAAACCACCGCCAACGCGATTGCAAACCCTGGATCTCCCAGTGTTTCGTCACCCCTGTCTGTACGCTGGCGATTTTAACTGTCGTCATGCTGACTGGGGTTACGACGACAACAGTCCGGACGGTGAGTGCTTGGTTGGCTGGGCAAATATTGATTGTCTTGCCCTCCTATATAATGCCAAGGACAACGCCAGTTTTTATTCCGGCCGCTGGAACACTGGCACCAATCCAGATCTAGCTTTCGCTAGCGTAGGTCCTAACAGTCGCTTACCAGATAGATGTGTCCTTGACAAGTTCCCCAGGTCACAACATCGACCTTTGCTTATTACACAACCAAGGTTTGCTATGGCAGTGCCAAGCATGCCTGTTAAGCGATGGAACTTCCGCAATGCCAAATGGAGTCACTACATTGCTTTGACGAATAAATTCGAAAAGAGTTTGTTGCCGCCTGATTCACTTGATGTGGATGCGGCTTACCAGGACTTCTGTAACACCATTAAGAAAGTAGCCAAAAAGACTATCCTACGCGGGTATCGAAATAACTATATTCCGTGTTGGGATGCAGAGTGTGAATCTCTCTATAAAACCTTTCTGCAGTTTCCTCAGGGAGACGACTCAAGTTTGGCTGCTTCAACTCTGCTTGCCAAGCTTGACAGAAAGCGGAGGGATTGATGGTCCGAAGCAGTTCGGAGCATTGACTTCTCACACTCTAGTCGAAAAGCGTGGAGTATTTTGAACAACCTTACTGATAGGTCACGACACTCTTTTCGTCACTGTCCCGTTTCAGCCGATGCTATTGCATCTCAGCTGGTTAGAAATGGGAAATACGAGGTTGTTGATCGCAAGTCATCTCGACTTGTCTTTCAAGAAGTGTCTGACCTTTGGAGGGCTACAACACCAGATTCAGTAAATATCTCGGACAATTTTTCACAGAGAGAATTTACTGCTGCCCTCCAACATTTAAAACCAGGTAAAGTTCCGGGACCTGATTTTATCTGCCCCGAGCTTATACTCCATGCTGGAGCTGCTTTAAAGTCCTGGTTACGTGACTTCATTTCTTCCTGTTTGTGCGGACTCAAAATTCCCAAGATCTGGAGAAGAGCGCTTGTGGTCGCGATCCCAAAACCAGAAAAGCCCGTGGGGGACCCAAAGAGTTATCGACCGATATCTCTGCTCTGTGTTCCCTACAAGATCCTCGAGAGGCTTATCTACGCCCGCGTTGAACCATTAATCGATCCACTGCTCCCTAAAGAGCAGGCTGGGTTCCGACGCGGGAAGTCAACCGTAGATCAAGTTGTTCTGCTAACCCAGAACATCGAGGATTCTTTCGAGGCTAAAAACAAGGCCGGTGCCGTATTTATCGATCTGACAGCTGCTTATGACACTGTCTGGCACCGTGGCCTTACCTGCAAGCTGCTGAGACTACTTCCGGATAAGCACATGGTCAAAATGATCATGGAACTTGTCCGAAATCGAAGTTTCACCCTTACCACCGGTGACAGCAAGCAAAGCAGGCTACGCCGTCTTAAAAACGGCGTTTCCCAGGGATCGGTCTTGGCTCCCCTCCTATTTAACATCTATACGTACGATCTCCCTTTCATGATTTCCACAAAGTTTGTTTATGCTGATGATCTAGCATTGTTGCATTCTTCTGGAAACTGGAAGGACTTGGAGGGGACCTTAAGCCAAGACATGTCCACACTGTCAGCGTATCTCCAGACTTGGAGGTTGAAGCTCAGTCACACTAAGACGGTGACGGCAGCCTTTCACTTAAATAACCGAGAGACCAAACGTGAGCTAAAGGTCTACAACAATAGTAGACTTTTACCGTTCTGTCCAACCCCTACTTACCTAGGGGTAAAACTGGACAGATCGCTCACGTTTCGTCACCATTTAGTGGCATTGCGCAAAAAACTATCATCGCGCGTCACACTGTTGAGGCGACTCGTGGGCTCGGGATGGGGTGCTGGTGCTAAAACACTACGCATAGCCACTTTGTCTCTAGTCTACTCAACAGCTGAGTACTGTGTGCCAGTCTGGTGTCGCATTGCTCACACTCGCCTCATTGACAGTGTCTTGAATGACGCCTTGCACATAGTTACTGGATGCCTGCGTCCCACTCCAACGAACCACCTACCTGTACTATCAGGCATCCAGCCAGCTGAGCTTCGCCGAATGGGAGCGACACTCTCCTTGGCTTACCGTGGATATCTGGACCCTGATCATATCTTGCATGGTCTTTTAAGTGGGTCCTCAGATACTCGCCAAGTGAGACTAACATCCAGCGCCCGTTTGTGCCAGTTGCGCAGAATCTTTTGGACAACCTTGCCAGACTTGGCATCCGCGCTTCTGAATGGACAAATCACAAATGGAAAACGGAGTACTGTGAAAATGCTTCCAGGCTCCGTGCTTTTGTGCCCGAGACCGGTGCCAGGCCTGTTGGGATGGGCTTACCCCGAGCAGCTTGGGTTAAGCTCAACCGCCTTCGGACTGGTGTTGGGCGATTCCATTCGTCCATGCACAAATGGTGTCTCGCTCCTTCACCGAATTGCGAATGTGGTGCCTTTGAGCAAACCGCAGACCATGTACTAACAGCGTGCCCTATACATCGGGCACTACATGGAGTACGAGGTCTGACGGTTTTGAATGACGAAACTCGATGCTGGCTTAATGACATCACTGCCAGCATCTGATCCAGGCAGTGCAGCAGTCTGGGGTAGTAAAAGGATAAACCCTCGGCCCCAGTCCTGTTTGTGTCTGACCTGGAGTGGATACCCTTTAAACGACGACGACGAGTAATTTAATTTAATGATTTAATTATTGCATCATTGGTAATTATGAAGTAATTATAAAGTATCATAAAGAATGACACCTTGCCCATAGTCACTAGATGCCTGCATCCCATTATAACGGACCACTTACCAATACTTTCAGGCATCCGTCCAGCTGAGCTTCGCCGACTAAAAGCGACACTCTTCTTGGCTTACCGTAGATCTCTGGACCCTGATTATATCCTGCATGGTCTTTTAAGTGGGTTCTTAGATGCTCGCCAAGGGAGACTAAGATCAAGACGGCCATTAGTACCAGCTGTGAGGAATCTTTTAAACAACCTTGCCGTACTTGGTATCCGCGCTTCTTAGTCGAAAAACCAAATGAAATAATTTTTATATCATTATCAGGTAGTCAAATGTAGTAGCCAAAGTTACTCCAAAGTGATGAGATTTACTGGGGGTCTTTCGCCACCCCCTAGATTGCTCTCAAATTGCTTAAATTCATAATTTTGCCTATTTGTTATCAATGATATATTTTTACAGTTTGTGAAAGAGCAAACAAAAACTTAATTCACTTACTCTGCATTGGTGTGGAAATGAAAGTCAGCAGAAAATTGGTGTTCCAATGGTGGCTTTCCTTGCTGAAAAAATACTCTGTTGCAAAACAATACAAAAACACAGCTAATAGTAAAAATACACTAACATTACAGTCTAAATGGAGTCACAAAGTCAGTTTTTGTCAAAATTAATCATAAAATAAGGTATAGCTTTTTCAAAAAAATTTTTCCA
The DNA here is from genome assembly GCA_963680785.1 of Diplosoma virens. NCBI lineage: Eukaryota > Metazoa > Chordata > Ascidiacea > Aplousobranchia > Didemnidae > Diplosoma > Diplosoma virens. Next base: position 37,396,968 of record OY796880.1, read on the forward strand.
GCCTTGGCCCAAAATTACCTCGCATGGCCAAAATTTTTCCAAATTATGGCAATCAGCTTTGTAGTTTATCATATGTTTGTATTTGTGACGTCATAAAGCGCCTTGTCCTATATAATTGTTAATTACGAAATCTTGTTTGCTCCAGTGTATTTGCTTTTTGTTGGGCAATTTTGTCTGATTTATATATGTATATAGCTCGCAGTTTGTTTTTCATTCATTCTAGCCGTTTGGTTCTTGCTGAGTAATAGATTTGAGTTAAAGCGGTTAGAATCGTTTGTTGTTACTGTGCTTTATGATTAAGTTGTAAGGGTCAGGTTGACATGTCAAAAGGTAATTCTATAGTGAGATAGAATAATTTTTGACAAACTACAGTATTAAGCTTAATATTAGCCATCGGGGTGCTAATTTACTCTAAAAGTTGGTCAGTACAAAGGTTTTGAGTGATTGTTTGCAGTTGTTGGGGCTGTGAATTGCTTTAAAGTTTCGTTAAATTTGAAAGTGAAGTTTTACAAAGTTGATCCAGTTCGTTTAATTTTGTAAATAATAAATTTTTTTTGGTTGAAAACTGTGTTCTATCTGTTCAGAGAAGTGCTTTCTTTCTATCTGTTGAGAGAAGTTTTATAGAGAATTCATTGTATATAGCCAAAGCTATCTGTAATAAAAACTTCAGTCACGTAGCAAACTATTTTTAGAGCTGGCATAAAAAAAATGAACACAGCTTTACTTCAGCACAAATATTTGGGTTACCTAGTTGAATTGGTCCTTTTGGATTTTCGAGTAAATTTGTGAAACCTACTCCCTCTAGTCTCTCCCATCTAAACTTTAATAAACTAAAACATCTTTGAATATTTTTCAATGGATTTTTAAAACACCTATCCCACTTTTTTTTTGGTTGCTTAGAGCGAGATTTCTGCATTGACTTGGTTGCCCTCGTGTTTCGACGGCATTATGCGATAAACTTTCGTTTATAAATCAAAACTTTTAAAATAAACTAGTGTAGCCTATTCTAAAGGAATTTTGCACGTCAAAAAATTAAGTTGCTTTAAGTTACTGTCCAGACAGAACGTAACCTATAAAATAAAAATGTTAAATTTTGTAAAAAATATGAAATGCTATGCAAGCTCATTATGACGTTTTTGCAAACCGTCATGTTCATTGTTTGGCGGAATACTTTAAGTAAGCTCGCAGAGCACAAATGTTCCGCGGAACACAATTTGAGATACGCTGGGCTATGTCTATGAATGAACTACTAAATTTAAGATTGTTTACAATTGTACAGTCAAAATTTTAAAAATACAAAACAACATTTACTTTAAACGCACCAGTTTTTAGCTGTATTGGGCTACTGGTGCGTTTAAAGTAAAATTAGATAATCTATTTGCCAGCTGTAAATCTAGTTATTTCGTTCTTTGGTTTTATTCTAGGAATTTTTTTCAACTGTAAAAAATTGCTTTTAAAATCATTTACTTAATCGGGCTAGTACATTTTTTACTATCAGACTAACTTGGTGTGAATTTCTGAACAAATAAGGATGTGAGCACAAATTCTTAAAAGCATTACCAAACTTTCTCTGATGTCGTAACGAATAATATCAAACTTTTTTGTTGTAACAGAGGCTTAAGATAACTTTAAAAATCTTTTTCGAATAGACTTCAAAACGCTACAAATTAAAAGATTAAAGAAGTTTTGACTCTGAGCGCATTATCACTTTAAAGTTTAACAAAATTGGTCATTTCAGTGGTATTCTTCAGCAAATTGCAAAAATTATCCCAATCACATCAAGTAGCAAAAGTATCAAAAAAATATTGGTCTCGAGACCAATTTTAAAAACACAAGACTGAGACCACGTCACCTCGAGACCATAAAAATTGGTCTCGAGACCTTTATATTAATTGTGATCCACTCAATAAATATTATTTGTGATGTAACAAGGAAAATAGTTTTTATAAAATTATCGCAATACATAATTTAATAGCACCAAAACAATTCGAATCGAATGTATTTTTACTTTAGCTGCAATTTAATCATACCCTCTTGATTGGGTTTGATTTTTTGCAAAGCACAGTTTGCATTATTTGTCCGATTGAAAATTATTTTCAATAAAATGCTTTATTGCTCCATTAAACCCCAACAGTTATTTTTCTACAGCCTGGTCTTTTAATGACCCCCACTTGACCCCTTGATTATTTATAGGCTCCTAGCTGTCGATATAGCCACTTTGATAATTGCAAAACTAAAAATGAAACTGACTTGTTACGATTATAAGTTTTATAACGTATTTTCACAAAAATTTTACATTCTATTAAAAGTACAAATATTTGTATTTTGCAGCTGGAACTTGTCCATGCTTAAGATCATCACCTGGTACGACTGTCACCTGCACCAATTCAAACAAACCTTCTTCAAGTTGTACGTTTAGTTGTGACGGGTCGCCCCCCTATAATTTTTGTCCAACGGAATCCAAAGTTCTCACTTGTCTAAGCACTGGAGTGTGGGATAAAAAAATACCAACTTGTGGTGGTCAGTGCAGAGAATACTTAGTATAGGCCTACAGTTACTATAGAGTAGCTAGATTAATGTTTTTTTGTTTTCAATTACAATTTTTTAAATAGTAAAAGTTGTTTTGTACTGAATACTTTACAAGCTGAAGAAAGTAACCCAAAACGGTTTTTTATATTTTGATAACAATTTATTGCTCTGATGAAACAGTGCTGAGTGCTGAAGGATAATCACAGTTAAGAGATCAAAAAAGGCAAATAAACTGTTCATTTGAAGCAGTTTATAACTATGAATTTTTTTATACTGAAATCGAAAATATAAGAAATGAAACAATTTACAACTACGTGAAAGTTCACTTATTGGATTATCTCGTTGTTTATTTAAAATAAAAACTAGAAAGTTGTTTGATGTAAGTCATTACAATTTGTTAGGAATGATTCATTCTAAAGAAAGAAATCGTTAAATGTTAGACAACACATAAATACCTTTAGTAAAGGTTTTTGGATATATCTTTGGCGGTCAAGAAATTCCTTGGAGAATTAAACTTTTCGAGTAATTTTAGGCCTTACTCCAGTGTTTCCCAACCGGGGAATTTTATGAACTTACGGAAGAAATATACACTTAAGTGGCGTGCCATAAAACGGGATTTCTAAACTGGGGTTCATATCGAACTATTGCAGGATTTTTTGTATGATAATGATTTGCTAAAAATCTACATTTTACGTTACTTAAAACAGTGGTCTCCAACCTTTTTGTCTCCGCGGACCGGTCTACGTTTGATAATTCTACCGCGGCCCACCAAAAGGGAGGGGGAAACGCAGATTGTTTTTAATTTACTTGTATTTGAACATGCATTCAAAATAAAATTATTTGAACCATAAAACGAATATTAAGTGATTTAAATTTGCAAAATTTTCAATCCATCTTTAAATCAATGAGAACCCTGAGCTTGTTTCTCTGCAACGAGACGGTTCCATCTGGGGATAATAGGAGATAATGACACTCAAAGTGTCTTGCTTACGTCCAGGTTATTCCGTTGTTTTGTTTTGGTTGCTGCCATTGTAGAAAACCCCGCTTTACACATATAGAATGTCGGAAATGGTAATAGGCTTTTAAGCGCTCTGGTGGCGATATCCGGGTATTCCGCCATAACCTTAATCCAGAACACTGGCAGAGTTGTTGTGTCGAACGTAGCTTTAAGGCTGCCGTCATTTGCAATCTCCAGCAGTTGATCTTCTTCTTGCACAGACATGCTAGATTCACCTGGTTTTCTGACAAATGGGTTGCGCATCCATTCTTTACCAGCTCGTGGGTCTTTTGTACTTGGAAAGTAGCGCTCAAAATCTTTCAAAAGCAAAGACAGATGATCGCGCACCAACTTCGAAAATGAAGGCTCAGGCTCAGTTTCGCCCAACATCCCCACTAATGTTTGAAACATATCCAAAATACCATTGTTCACGCGTCGTCCCCACAACTCCAGTTTCGCTTTAAATGCAGCTACTTTGTCTGCCAACTTGAAAACAGTTGTCATTTTCCCTTGAAGGGAGAGATTTAGTTCATTGAGCAGGCTGAATATGTCACACAGATAAGCAAGTATTGCAACCCATACCTTGTCACTGAAATGTGCTGCCAGAGGTGACTTCTTTTCTGAAAGAAATCTTTGCAATGGCTCTCGTAGTTCAAACACTCTGGTTAGCGATTTTCCTCGGGATAACCATCTTATTTCTGTGTGCAAGAGTAGGCGTTTGTGCTCTGCCTCCATCTCCTCACAAAGTTGCTCAAATAGCCGCGAGTTAAGGGCGTGTGCTTTGATGTAGTTAATAACTTTAACGACATCAGTCAATACGCTGTTTAATTCCGGACACATTTTTCGACTTGCCAGCATTTTCCTGTGAATGATGTAATGCGTAAATTCACTCTCAGGAGCAACCTCCTTAATCCGAGAAATTAAACCAGACAATCGTCCGGTCATGGCAGCAGCTCCGTCTGTGCATATGCCGACACAAAAAGACCATTTTAATTTTCCTGATATATAACCATTCAGTGACTTGAATAGTTCTGCTCCTGTGGTGTTGGTTGGTAAGGATAGCGCACATAACAAATCCTCATGCATATCTTCCTGATAAAGATATCGTGCATAAACAAGTAGTATTGCGTTGTTGTCGATATCTGTAGATTCGTCAACCTGGAGTGCGTACCACGGCGATGTATTAATCCTCTCCAACAATTGTGCTTCAATGTCTTCGGCTATTTCTTCAATGCGCCTTGTCACAGTGCTTGCTGACAAAGGCACATGCATTATCTTTTTAACAGCAGCCTCTCCTAGAAGCTCACGGCAAATGTCTTTAGTGGAGGGCAAGATTAATTCTTCACCGATAGTGAATGGCTTTTTCTCCTTAGCAATACGGTTAGCCACCAAAAATGATGCTCTCAATGCATTCTCATTTATTGATGTAGTGAACCTCAGAAATTTTTCCTGTCCTTCGTGCTCCCGTTTTTTTCTTTCAAAATACTCCAGGGGCTTGTCTTTTGATGTAGCGTGCTTGCTGTTCAAGTGGCGAAGCAGTTTTGACGGTTTCATTGACCCATTTGAGAGCCGGTCACCGCAAAGTATGCAGAGCGGTGTTGGTGCGTGGGTATCACCTGTCGCGATAAATCCATATTTCAAGTAGGACGTATGGTATTGTCTGTTAAAAGTTTTCTGTTTCTTTAATGTTGAAGGCTCTTCTGTCTCTTCAATGGACCTTTTCCCATTCACAATGAAGCTTTCTAACGACGTCTGTTTGGTACTCATTTTTGATAAATTTTAACACACAATTAAGTAACTGACTGTAAAGATTTAATGAGATATAGCTTAACTAAAAAAATAGCTTAAATGAGAATAACTTCACTAAAAAAGAAAGCTGAATTAGCCTGGAGCTGCAAAGCAGAACACGTACCAGAATTAACAAACAACTGAGATACTAAAACTGTACTGTTAAAAAACATAAAGCTGTGCTCTGCGTAAATGTCCAGGTTCAAGATCAAAATAACAATTCAAAAACTTCAGCATAACAAGGGCTTGTGATGTAATAAACCAAGGTTATGATGTGATAAAATGGCCTCTCCAGACAATCTCTGGATTGCGGATTTCGAGCTACGGAACAAAAGGGATTCCCACACTAATTAACAGTTCCTTGTGCGGACCGGCACCAACTGACCCACGGACCGGTACCGGTCCGCGGACCGGGGGTTGGGGACCACTGACTTAAAACATTCCTATTGTTATAAAAACTTGTCAAAAATTAAGCGTATAACCCAAAAGATGGTCTTAACTTGACATTGAAGCACAAATTTCCTCCGAAAAATTAAGAGAAAACAAAAAAAGGTTTTCCCGTTACGGTTAACAAAAAGCATACTTGAACTCCAATTGATGATCGTTTTTTTGGTCATCACTTTATTTTTTCAAAATACTTGCAAGTTAAGACCTTTAGTTTACAAATCCTGGTTTAAAATAATGGTTCCGATCAAAGCCTGTTGTTTGATTCATCAATTGGAGGAATGAAGAACTTCAAAATGGGCAAAAGAAGATTAGCCATTTTGAAAAGTTGAAAACATTGCATTATTTGTAAATCTTAACAGTATGCTTGAATATAGCGCTATTACAAAATAATTAATTGTTTTTGGTGCTAAATTACTTAAAATACGAGAGTTAAAAGTGATTCCTTATTTACCATTTTCTAAGAATTTTGCCGTTAAATAAATAATTCTTTAGCGGTACAGAATTTCAAAATAGCTTTTAGTAAAGCCATGCCAGAAGCTTTTTGTGTCACACCTTTCAATGGTCGTGACAAGAAGTACGAAGCCACGCGTATTTAAGGTTCGTTTTCACTACGAGCGTGGAAAAGAGCATTCTTTGTTTGTTTTATTGATTTTTTTTGCGCTCGCTTCAATTTTAACCGCTCGCTTCAATCGAAGATCAATAAAAGAAACAAAATGCTCTTTTCCACACTCGCAGTGGAAACGGGCCTTTATAGGCAAAGTAAGCGTTGCACGATTGCTTGCAAAACAACTCTGTGTTGTTTTTATTGTGTCACGTGAGCACTTGAAAAATCTTGCATGCTGCGCAGCTCAAGTGACATAATGTGCAACGCTTATTATACCTATAAACACGCGTGGCTCTATATCATTGTCACGACTGCCACTAAAGAGTGTGACACGAAAAGCTTCTGGCATGGCTTCACCAAAAGCCATTTTGATATTTTGCGGTTGTATATATAATCTGTAATAATTTCACAAAAACTTTGTTTAGCTTTTTGACTTGAGCATAAGAAATGAATTTTTATAATTCAAATACAATTAACTCATCCACTACAAATTTTTTGCAATTTTTTATCTTTTTTTGTTTTACTTTTTTATATACGAATAATAAAAAAAGTTCAAAAAGTTTTCCACTTTCTTTGACAAAATCATCATGGTATATATTTTTATTCCCAAAAGAATATTACAGTCGTTTCTTGCATTAATTTCCTCAAAACTCGTTTTATATGTTTTTTCTGACCTATATTATGGCACATACAGTATTTTCAGGCCACGTAAACGTGTCTGTTTAAGGTTCATAGCACTGTTATTTTACCAGCAGCTTTTTGGGTCCAAAAATGAAGATGAAAGAACAACTTGCAGTTAGTTTTGCATCAATCTTTTTGTAGTCGATCAAGTAGTTAATGTCTTTGGTAGAAAAAAAAGATAGATCATAGCGCTTCATGGATAGTGTTTGTAACAAAAAGAATATATCACTTTTTCCAATTTCCAGATAAAAGATTAATTTCAGTTACCGTGTGAAGATCTAGATGAACAAGCAAAACTATAACGTTATATCCAATCCCTTTCGACATATCAACCTCTTTAATTCCAAAGATAAAAAAGAACTGGGGAAAACTAGAAGCTTTAAATTTTTGTAGACATAAAAACTATAGCTTTTTAAAAAACCCTTACCTCCATTTGCACTTTACAGATTTACAAATAGATTATATTCCAGAGACAATCAAAATTAACAGCAGGTATGTATTACTAAAAATCAAGAAACGCTACTATGACTAAAATCAACACAATTAATGTGAAAAAACATTTAAAAGGGATCCAGGTCAAAGCGGATGCAACATGTGAAAAATCAATTCTTAACAAGTACAATTTATTCTCAAAGAGATCATAATGTAACTTCAATGAGTTAAATAAGAACAGTAAAAAAGCGACTAAAACAAATTAACTGAGAGGACGATTACTATGCGACAGGCCTGTTTTGGTCTTACGGACCTCATCAGGCATAAGTTATTGTAACCTCTAAGGCGAAATAGTGGCTTGAAAAGTTAAAGTGAGAATTCCACAAAGTGACTCTTTAGGAAAAGGGAATTTTAACTAATAATCTTTAGTTACGAGTTTGAATATGAACTATCAACATCGACAAAGCACCAATCAAAAAGATAATTGAAGAATTGAATTTCGAACGGCAGCAAACCCTTTGGAATGAATTTCATCGAAAAGAGCCTTGAAGCAGCATGGAAAAGTTTAAATGAAATTTGATGGGTTACATTGCGATCTCTTTAGAGAATACATTGTACTTGTTGAGGCATATATGCGTGTCCAGAATGTGTCCGAAAAGTAACAAGACTGGTGTTATAAAAACTTTATTTAAAAATATTAAAACATACCAAAGTCAAATTCCTTTAAAGTAATCCCCTTCTACTTGAAAACACTTGTGCATTTGCCCTTTCCACGATTCAAAACTTTCTTGGAAGGCATTTTCTGGGATCTTTTTGAGCTCCGTCGTCGCAGCCATTTTGATGAAATCGATGTCAGAAAAATGGGTTCCCTTTAGAATAGATTTGATCTTAGGGAAGAGAAAAAATCACACGCGGCCAGATCAGGGGAATATGGGGGATGTTCTAAAGTTGCAATGTTTCTTTCTGCGAGAAACTGACGAATACTTAGGGCTGTGTAAGCAGGAGCGTTATCGTGATGGAGCGCCCATGCAAGGGCTTTCCAAAGGCTCCGCCTCTTGTCACGCATTGATACGAGGCGCCGAAGAATCTCTTTACAGACGGTTTGGTTCTTTGTTTGACCTTGGGGTAGGAATTCGAAATGAACAATGCCTTGAATATTGAAAACACAATGAACATCACTTTTACTTTTGACTTTGACTTTCTTGCTTTCACTGGCCTTGGGGATCCATAACGTTTCCATTTACGACTCTTTTTGTTTTTGGATCGTATTTGAATACTCATGTTTCATCCCCAGTTATGAAAGAGTTGAGTAAGTCTTGTTCAACCTCCAGACGCTCGTTAATGTCTTGCCAAACAGTGAATCTTTGTTGTTTTTGTATTCGGAGAAAATCTTTGGAACCATTTTCGCACACAACTTGCGCATTTCCAAGTTTTTAGTAAGGATTTTCCACACTGTGTCTCTGCTAATGGAAAGCTCCTCAGAAATTATTCTCACAGTCATTCGACAATCTACACGCACCATTTGCTTCACTCGATCAATGTTGCTATCATTCCTGCTTGTCACTGGCCTGCCAGATCTTTGATCGTCCTTACATTCTTTTTGACCTTCTCGGAATCGTTTGTGCCACTCAAGAGTACGAGCTCTTGACATTGTTTCTTCTTCGTAAATTTGCTATAGCAACGCAAATCATTCCGAAGGTGTCTTACCAAACTGGGCTAAAAATTTCAAATTAATTGTTTGCTCCACAGTACTCATGTTTGCAGGCTATTCCCCCAACACTTCCTACAATGAAACCTAAAAAATGCGGCGTTTCAAGCAGTACGATAAAACTTAAGAAATACGAGGCAAACGAAAAGAGACGCTTCAATCAGAACGGGCGTGAAATGAATTCCTCTCACCTTGCAACAGTGCTGACGTCCAACGCAATGCTGTGACGCAATAAATTTGTCAAAATTCATTGAAGCAAGCAAGCAGCGGTTGCAGTCTCGTTGATTTTCGGACACACCTCGTATTACCATTATTTTACCAAAAGAAGAAGATATAAATGGATTTAGGTATTGTACTGTATATCAAAGAATCATAGCATTGAACATTTTGTCGTTAAACCCGGAAACAAAATCCCTAAAATTTATACCAATGTATCTAAAATCGAAACCAATATCATTAATGAGATTGATCGCAAAGGAAAGTTATATTTCAACTCCAATGACAAATTATGTCCTAAAAAATCTGTTATTAACTTTATTTTATGCGATGTGCACCGAACCTTATATTCGCTTATTCAAACTTTTACTTTCTCCCACTTTCACTCCACCTCTCGATAGCATCTAGAACCCTTCCTATAAGTTATCTAACGTCACTCAATCTCAACACTTACACCTTATCTTTTGTGACCACAATTGCTCATAAAATACCTTCCTCAAGCCGATCCCGCTCTACTCATCGGAAATTCAATAATTCTTCTCACAGAGCCATTCCTTTATCAATTCAAGTTTTTCTTATTAATCTTTTTCGATTACACGTTCCAATACATGACCCCCTTGCTTGGTGTGATATTATAAAAACCAAAATTAAATTAAGACTTCTTTATCTCTCTAAATGGAATCAAAAAATCAACAACGAAGAAAAAAAATGTACCATAACCGACTAGATCTATCAATAACAAAAACCAAGAAAAGCCATGTTTTTCAAACAAAAACTGAAAGAACTACAAACTCATAAATCAAAAGGAAAAGAAATCATATCACGTAACCAACCCTACACATGTATTAACTACCCTTTCTTCTTAGCAGCAATTTTTAAATCTTTTGTTCAAAAAAATTACAGCTACCCTCTGAAACAACAAATTTTTTTTTCTCATTATAACATATCGTTCTATTTGTCTTACTTCTTTTTTTTTAAACAACTTTAAAATCAATCTTTCTTCCCACCAGACCCCACTGAATATCTTATAAATATCCAAAATACAACAAATTTCGAAATTCTACAACTAATACCGAAATCCCCCTCGTGACCCTTGGAGAAGTTTGCTTGTCTATTAAAACTTTAAATAAGCGATCTGTCCCAGGACACGATGGAATCATTGCTAACTTCTATAACTCTGTCTTCATCCTAACTCCTACTCTACTCCAAACTTTTAAAAATTTTTTTCTACGATCTGATCTCACACCCTCCCAACGGTTAGGTCTAATAAAACTCATCTCTAAACTTCCGAATTCGAAATCTGTCAACCAATGGCGTCGTAGGATTATTCCTAAATACCGAATATAAGATCTTATACTCAATCATAGCCAACCGCTTTGAAGCCTTTACTTAACCAAATAATATCTACTAAACAACAATGTGGCCTTCGACCGCCAAATGTTCAACAATCATCTTAATATAAAAACAGTTTTAGACTTTGATAAGAACTTTTCCCAATCTTTAGCCGTAATTCAAATCGATTTCTATAAAGCCTCCGATTTGATATCGCATTGCTTTATACTTAAAACTGCCTCTAAACTCGGGATACCATCTTCTTTTGTCAGATAGATCATCTTTCCTCCAACCTCACTGCAAAAATAAACCTCAATGGCTATCTTTCCGATTCAATTTTCGTTACTTGCGGCATTTGTCAAGGGTAAGCTCTTTGCATGCTCTTTTTTTATAATTTGCATTGATCCCCTAATAAAAAAATTTTTTTCATCTCAAATCCAAGGACTCTCTCTTGGTAGAGCCTCTCTGAAAGTCATCCACTACACTGATGACTTATCCCTATTTATAACCCATCTCACTTCCTTTCAATCTCTTTATGCAATGTTGAATCAATTCTCACTCTATTTAGGTCTTAAAATAAATAATAATAAGACCAAAATTCTCTCAAACTCTCTCCACCTTCTTTCTTAATTTTAGCTTTTATTCCCACATGGTAATATCGCTTCTTTTACTAAAATCCTTAAAATCCATTTTTCATTCCAGGATAAAGAAATGACAAGGAACTGGGACGAATTCATTTGTTCAGTTCCCCACACCACCCTTCCTTTATTAAATCCGAATGGGTTCCTTTTACTCTAAAGTCATCTTCCTAACCAACACCTTTTACAAAGATTTTCTTCTTTGCTGGAATCATATCTTACACCGCGAAACAAATAAAACCCTAACTTTTTTACTCTTTAAATTTTTATAAAACTTTTTTTATTTTTGAACCTATTAAATCATCAACACTTTATCTGGCTAAATTCTATGCTGGAATAGCTCTTCCATCAGTCGGGGTAAAATCTTCCGCTGCCTTTCTGTAACAATTCATCAATTTACTTCAAACACCAAACCTTTCTTCACAATTTTGAATAACTTATGTAATTTATCATCTTGGCACTAAAATAATCTCTTTTTGACCCGGTCTTTACACAATTTCTCAACCCCACCGACCCAGCCTAAATCCGGAAAAAAATGCTAGCACCCTTAGTCAAGATTAATGCTCTTTCTGAAACTTTTCCAAAGCTACTTTTAAACAACTATATCTTTATCTCTTAAATCCTAAACCAAGCATTTTATTTAACCTTTCTATGAACTTACATCCTCCTTCAACCCACAATTGGCTCCGACTCACACTTATTAAACCATCTCCTTTTTTTTCAACTTTGAGAAAGAAATAGCATTCAGAACAGCCTATAAAGGATATTCATAGGGCTGCTTTTTCTCAAACACAGCATAAAACTTGCAACCCAAATGAATTTTGTCCAAAATATGCTGTTCTGACACAGACGACCTTCATCGCCTTTTTTCTGAATGCTCACCAATCAAACAATCAACTTTATTCCTTGAATCCCTACTAACAAAGACACTTTAAAAACTAATTTCTCTAACCAAAGATACCATTATCTTCAATTACGTGGGGTTTCAATGACTTATCCATAAAATAATAGTAAAAATGTCTTTTATGATTCGCATGAATGTCCTTGAACTTCGTAATCTTAACTATAACTTTTAAGACCGACGTATCCCCGTCTTTACCAAACAAAACTTATTATAAAATTAGATGTAAATTTAAACCCTTTACCAAAAGCTTTCTTCCGACCCTAAATTCTCTACAAATATTTCTTGCTATATAAAAAATTTGTCCAAACGAAGAGGAGACCGGGGCTAGTTGGACCACGGGGTTAGTTGAAACATTGCTGTTTTTTTGCTCCCTCAACATTTTCTAAAATACTGTATTTACTGCTACCTAGTAACGTATAACATTGATTTACATCTGCCATGCTAATTTCAAATGGCTTGAAACCAGAAACGTAAGTAAGGTGTAAGTTTTTATAATTTTACAGCTTGAAGTAAAATTAGATTGTCTTAGATAATTTAATGTGGAAATATGCTTGAGAAAGATACGCAAAAGTTATTTACCATATGTTGACAGTAGGTGTAATGCTACAATAAAAAACAGAGGTTGTTAAATTTCTTAGTTATGATTACACGAAAAGTAAAATTATATTTCTCTGACACTACTGGGGTTATTTGAAACTTTGCACAGGGGGTTAGTTGGAACATGCTTTACGTAACACTTCTAAGAATAACTTATACTTAATAATTGCTTCAAGATGTTGTTTTTCATATCAGTGCTATTTAGCATTCATATCTTTATCTTTATGTTTTTTTGTTAATGTCAGTTAATTGTAGTTACTTTATTATATTTAGCAAGTAATAGGTGTATTTCTTAGCTAAAAGTATGCGTCAGTACAAACGTAAAACTCAACGGGGATTGACAACAAAAAATGTCATGCAAAAGGCCATGAAAGAGGTGCTGATTGATAAAAAGTTTTGCCGTACAGTGGCAAATAAATATGATATTCAACATGTGACTTTGCAAAAATACTGTTTGAATTATCGCAAAGAAGCCTCTATCGTGAAAGATGATGATATAACAGAAGTATCGTTGAGAAAATATGGATATTTCAATAATCGGTCAGTATTTAATATTAGCCAAGAACTTCTTCTTGTGGAATATTTGCTTAAAGCTTCCACTTTATATTATGGACTTTCTACCAATGAAGTCAAATCTTTAGCATATAAATATGCTGCTAAACTTGGCTTGAAAATTCCAAACTCATAGGTTGCAGCGAAAAAGGCTAGAAGGGATTGGCTCTCTGGTTTTATGAAACGCCATCCCAACTTAACATTGAGGACGCCAGAAAGCACATTACTTAGTCGTGCGACTAGTTTCAACAGACATAATGTTAATGCTTTTTATGACAAATATGAATCGGTATTGCAAAGGGATGGATTTACACCAGACAAAATTTGAAACGTTGATGAGACTGGCTGCACCACAGTACAGAAACCAAGAAAAATTATTGCTGCAACCGATGTTAAGCAAGCCGGTGCTGTTGTTTCGGCAGAGAGAGGTCAACTTGTCACACTTTTTTGTGCTGTTAGTGCAACTGGAAACATGATCCCACCTATGCTTATATTTCTCAGAGTACACTGTAAAGAACATTTTGTCAAGGGTGTTCCAACTGGTTCCATTGTAAGAGCTCATCCGAGTGGCTGGATGACTTCGGAAAACTTTTTTTCCTGGATGAAACACTTTGTGTCACATGTTAGACCGAGTAATAAAGATGAAGTGCTGTTGCTATTGGACAACCACCACAGCCACGTCACTCTGGAAACCATTGACTATGCTAAAGAGCATGGTATCGTCTTGCTTTCATTTCCACCCAATTGCTCCCATAAACTGCAGCCACTTGATAGGGCAGTTTATGGGCCTTTCAAGCGTTATTACAATAGCGCTTGTGATTGTTGGATGAAAAAAAATAGAGGAAAAACAATGACTATTTATGACATTCCTGATATGGTTGAAAGGGCTTTTCCTAGAGCATTCACATTCGTTAATATTCAATCAGGCTTTAAAGTGGCTGGAATTTTTCCTTTTGACCGTGACATCTTTAGTGATTTAGAATTCTTGCCATCAGATGTTACTGATAGGTTTGTTCCTGCTGCAGGTACTGACAATCTTACCCAATCAAAACACCAACAATTATTCAACAAGCAGCCTCAAGTTTCGGAAAGACCTTCATCATCTACAAATCAATCTCTTTCAAATGTTACTCCCAAAAACATTTAACTACTCACCAAAGCAGCTCCAAGAAAAAGGAAGAGCTGTACAAATAGAGGGAAAACTAGAATTCTAACTGACACTCCTGAAAAAAATCAAATTATAACAAACGCTAAAAAAAAGAAAACCACCCAAAAAATCTGTAAACGCATAATAACTGCGTCGATTGAGTCTGGCTCTGAAGAAGCATCATCACTGCTTTTATCAGAAGAGGAGAATTGTTCGGATAATAGCATAACCGAGGACGAAGAATTGTCAAAGGTGACCAAACCTAGCGAAATCTAGCGAAGTCAAACAGCAAAAAGCCGCAAAGCACGTCACTGGTAAAAGAAAAACTTACCAAAGACTGGTATTTCTACTGAGCACGCTACTTACAAACCAACTCCAGCAGACCTTCCTCGATCGCCAGCTGAAACATTTGAGCTTTTTGTAGATGAAGAAGTTGTTCGGCACTTAACTACACAAACAATCAGCTATGCGGCGCAGAGTGGAAATCATCAGTTTTCGATGTCTTGCGACGAAATGAGAACCTTTATCGGAATTCTGCTACTATCAGGTTATTGCAGTGTATCAAAGCGAAAACTTTATTGGTCTAACGAACCTGATACACACAATATATTGGTAGTATATTCCATGCGCCGCAATCGCTTTGATGAGATAATGAGATATTTTCACGCAGCTGACGACTCCAGTCTAGATCAAGAAGACAAATTTGCAAAAATTCGACCTTTCTTGAACATTGTCAACAAAAAGTTTTTGAGTTTTGGATCAGCCTTCGGCCCTGACAATATATCCATTGATGAGTCAATGGTACCATATTATGGAAGGCATCCTGTAAAACAGTTTATACGCGGCCAATAAGATGGGGCTACAAAGCTTTGGTTGCTGCTACACGCTTAGGTAGGCTATGTCTTTTCTTTGAACTTTTATCAAGGAAAGCATCGTGGCGACAAAGAAAGTGAATACAGAAGTCGCTTTGGCCTTGGTGGAGAAGTTGTTTTGGATTTGGTTGACATACTGGAAAGCCAATATGAAGACAAAAAGTTTTCTTTTTATTTTGACAACTTCTTTACCTCTCTAAAGTTGCTGAATGAACTTCAAGCTCGAGAACATGGCGCTACAGGAACAATTCGTAGCAATCGAGTAGAGAAATGTCCTATTTCAAACACAAAAACATTTAGCAAGCATAGAAGAGGCAGCGAGGAGCATTTTCTTGATGAAGATGGACAAATTATTTTGGTGCGATGGTGCGACAATGGTGTAGTGAGCATCGCCTCCAACCAGCACGGTCTTCAGCCCATTAAAAGGGTTGAGCGTTATTGTGCTTCCAAAAAAAAAAAGATCAATGTGCAGATGCCCAACCTGATTAGCAAGTATGGTATGGTATTTTCATGGTATGGTATTTATAGAAAAAAATGGTATTTTCCCATTTTATCATACCTTTTTAATGTTTGCGCGAACAATGCTTGGCTGTTTGCGCGTCAAGGAGGGTATGATGACGACCTGCTAACATTCACTCGTTCTACTGCGCAAGCTTGGTTGAAACAGTATGGGAATCCTCCCAAAAATGATAAAAGGCGTCACACGTTTGCCAGTGTGATTGGTGTGGAGAAGCGATTTGACAACGTCGGCCACTTTATAGCGGAGTCAAATCCTAAAATCAGAAAGCGCTGCAGAACGTGTCAAAGCAATTCCATATATTTTTGTGTAAAATGTGATGTTTATTTGAACCCGAAATGCTTTTTGGAGTATCACTCAAAATATGAATAAATGACTTTTTGCTGACTGTTATTAGTATAAC
Organism: Diplosoma virens; assembly: GCA_963680785.1. NCBI lineage: Eukaryota > Metazoa > Chordata > Ascidiacea > Aplousobranchia > Didemnidae > Diplosoma > Diplosoma virens. The sequence goes on from OY796880.1 coordinate 37,413,332, forward strand.
AATGTAAACTCGACTAATCGCGAAGTTTATGACAGGACGGCGGCAAACAAGACGTGTAAAAAGATTGCTGACACTGCTGGTTGATATATCGTATTCCCAATGTTGCTCTTACGCAACATCAATGCGTTGCGGTGTGCCCAGTGTTGCGTATGCGCAACACCACATTTAGGCTTATAACTTGAATAAAAACAAAAAAGATTGATTTCTGACACCAGATTTGTTCTAGGAAAACTAAAACTCAAATAATATGTAAATTTCGCAAGGATTTGAAAAAATTAATTTTTCTGGGAACAAATGGGTTAATATCACAAAAACAAAGGGCTCTCAGTTGGGACCAAGCGATATGTGGCAACCTAGACGAAGGCAATCTAGGCAAGTTCTATTGTTTTTTACACACAATTATCACGTCTAAAACAGCAAACAGACTTATCTTTCTTGTTATTGTGTAACAGAGCCGTACCACATAAAAGTCAGCTACGGTTTTTATGTTTTGTTTTGACGGTTTTTTGCAAAACACTTGTTAAAAATCATTGCTTTACAGCGTTTTTTTGTGCTTGATGGTCTCAGCTAGTAGCTTCCAATTTCAGTCATATCTAAAAAATAAACACAAAATTTTAACAGGTCAGCAATATTTAGTCATCTTCGCGAGCAGTTTGGTGTGATCTCTTGACAGTTGATTCATTTATTATTCTCAATCACTATTAAACGCAGGGTTGTGGAATGTGGAATTGGAGTCGCAGTTGCAAACTTTTCATGGCTGGAGTCGGAAAATTTTGAATAGGTGAAATCGGAGTCGGATTTGAAGTCGGAAAAAGTTTCTCCAACACCAAAATTCTAATTGAATGAACAAGTCACATAAAAGGTTTCATAAGTTTAGCGTCACCGACGTGGTCGTGCTAGTCAGGAAAATAAATAGAGGTGCTAATGATAATTTTTTACATTTTATATGCTTATTTAATTGCATCATGCACCAATTTTTTAACATTTTTTGTGAAATCTACTTAATCGCGTTCTTCTTCTTCTGAGCAAGACGTTATATCTTCACTTCAGGATTTGATGTCAGAGCAGATGGTGAGCAACCAAGAAGTTGGCTTTTCGTCTTGGGTCATAAGACTTCGTTTCCGTTTTGAAAGATTGTAGATGGAGTAGTTGTTAATGATATGATCTGCAGTCTGCTCTTCGCCCCACCCACAGACCACAGAAGGAGTAAAACACCAATAGTACATATTTGAGTGGAACTGTCCGACGCTAGTTTGCAAGAAGTTAAACCTGAATCAAGCGGATGTGGGTAGCTTGGTTCCAGTGGTGCAGGAAAGATGTCTGTAATATATGTGTGGAGTCTAGTGATATTATCTTTTCACTCCTTGTTCCATGCGTGGTCCAACCAGTCCGATGAGGTCATTGCCAGTTTTTAGCAAATCTTGTGCAGCAGGAACAAATGGTTGTCTAGATTTAAGTTGCCGTTGGATGCCCGTGCAAGAGTGTGTCAGTTTGGGATGTAGCAGGTGCCGGGGCTCAAAGGCACGACAGGCAAGTGCTGGAGTTGCTCCTTCCGGCAAAGTCCAGCAAGTTGGATACCAGCCAAGACAGGTAAGCTGTCTGTTGGAGTTGGACGTAGGCATTCATTGACAATGCGCAAAGCGTCATTGATGGTAGAATCAATCAGGCGAGTATGACCACTACAACACCAGACAGGTGCATAGTATTCAGTAGTAGAGTGGACCGGTGCCATGGTGGTCATACAGAATGTGCTAGCATTGGCTTCCCAGCTTGAACATGCCAGTCGCCTCAATTGTGCAACACAAAATGTTAGCTTTTTGCGCCTTGATTCCATGTGTCAGTTGTAGGTGAATGCTCTGTCCAGATTTATGCCAAGGTTGGTGGGCTCGGGGCGAAAGGGCAAAAGTTTTCCTTTGACTTGGACGTAAAGCTCACAAAGTGCCTTCCGGTTGTTGAGATGAAAGCATGCTGACACTATTTTATTTGTGCCAGGCTTCAATTTCTATTTCTGGAGGTAATTTGATATAGTAGCGAGGTCGTGACTAAATGTCTCCCCTTACAAAATCCAGTCTCTAGCTGAGTGCATGATTGCCAAGTCATCTGCATAGGCATACTTCCTGAAATCATGTCAGGTAGGTAATAAGTATAGATGTTAAAAAAAGAGAAGCGAGATCAGATCCCTGGGGCACACCGCTCTAAAGGCATCCTAACCTGTAAACCTTAAGACGTAACATTAAGACATCGTAACCATCTTAATCACGTTAAGCTGTGACATAAGCTTTACAATATAAAGGTTGGATAAAAGCTTGACATATTTGATATCATGGCACTAAAATTTACAAAGTTGTAGGAAAATGTGAAAACCTATAAACAATTTTGTAGAATTTTGCTTTTATAACTTGCATTTTATCGAAGATAGAAAGTCAAAATTTACGTGGTATAAAGAGTGCCATATATGCTTTATATTGCATTTGAAACAAAAAGAGCTAACTTAAGTAGGGTATTGAGTTGAACCGTTAATTAAAACAACACATTTCCTGTAATTTAGGTTTAATCAACTTAAGACGCTGCGAAGAAATATAACACAATTAAATACAAGTTAACAATAAGCTCTACATAAAGAATAACTGAACTGAGAAATTGTACAAAAGAAGCAACTTAAATAACTCGGTTAAAGAAGATTATTCTTGATTACTGACTGTACAAGCGAGTAATAATAAAAGCGAAACAATTAAACTAATTACAGTCTTTTGGTGAGTATAGTTTGATTCCATACTACATCAGGTATATCATCTGTTATTTATTCCCAAGCGGACTACTAATAAGCGGCTTAAAAAACAACCCATGAACCACCCAGTGCGCACTCGTGAGCCACAATAAATAAGTAAAATTTGTTATTGTTTACTGAATGTTTGTGTAACGGTAAACGGCGCTGAAGTTGCCGATTGCCGCAAAGTGAAATGTCGATGAACACGCTTCCGGCTTCGACAAAATAAAAGGACAATAATAACCAAGGAATATTTTAATGGAAAATAAATAATAATTGAAACGTTGAAAGCAAAAGCGAAAGCGAAAGCGGAAACGGTAATCGAGCAGTTTACGTCGTTGCTGAACTCACGGGGAAACGGGAATTACCTTGAACCCACTAAGTCTACTCAGACTTCAACAGCCGCCCACAAACACTGCAGCAGGTCGCCTCACAAATTGAGAAGTGACAAAACAAGATACTTCAAAATACACTAAGTCTACTCAGACTTCGGCCAGCCACCACCAATTGCAAGAGAGGGGTTTGGGGAATAAAAAATTTCTAGAAGAATGGTGGTCAAAAGGTTAATAGTAGCATTAACACAGCTTAAAAACTGTTAAATAAAAAGAATACTTTTTTATTTAAAAAAAATTAGGGCTAAATATAAAAGTGAAAAAACAAGAAAAAGGTCTTCACTTTTGTTGTGATATTGTGCAATAGATGACGTAGTGTTTTCTTAAACGCTTCTAATCTTAATCAGCGCCTTCTGCTCGATCAATTATTAGACACGCGTATCTCCAAGCATAATTGTAACCAGTTAAATCTGCGCATCTATTTCGGTTCTTCAGTCAGTTCAAAGTTATCAAGCTACTACAGCAAACGAACTAAAAGCATTCTATTTCATTACGGTTGTTTTTGGCTAAGTACTTTTTTGTGAATATTTATTATTGTTTTTTAATAAACCTGTGTATTCGTGCAAAGATACAACAGGCAAAAGTGGCGACGAGGATTCAAGTAACTCATCTGCGTCAAGAATTTTAAAGAAAATTTGTTGAATCTGCATTAAAGCTTGAATTGTCAAAATGAGTGAAATTTCCGAACTAATTTTGTTAAATAAGCAACACCAAGAGCAAATTGCAGTTTTACGCGGCGAGCATCAAGAGCAAATGACAATGCTTCAAGAGCAGCTAAAAATTTTACAAAGCAGCTTGAACAACCCGCGAGAAAATGTTCCAACACCGATGGCAAGTTTTCAACCATTCGATTCCACATCTGAGTTATGGACTGATTATTTGGCAAGGTTCCGAACATTCGTCACTGCTAACTCCATTCCCGACAACAAGCAAGCACAAATTTTTCTTACCAACCAATCTAACTCCGTTTACAAAATGCTTAGCAACTTAGCGGCTCAGCAACAACCTGTCAAAAGCATACATGAGCTAACCATGAATGATATTCAGACGTTTATGGCAGAGCAGTTTGACCCAAAACAATTTGTTGTCAGAGAACGTTTCAAGTTCTGGTCTGACATGAAACGCAAACCTGGCGAAACTATTCCTGAACTGGCAAGCAGAATACAACAAGATGCAGCTACATGTGATTTTCAATCCATTAAAGATCCTTTAGATGAAGCCTTGCGAACTAAATTCATCTGTTCAGTAGACAACGAAGCAGTTTTGAAGACACTCTTCAAGCTCAAGGACGATGAACTGAAGTTTAGCAACGCCATCAGAGTGGCTCAAGAAGTGGAAGAAGCAGCCAAGGTAGCAAAGGAAACCGTACACGGTCAACCTTCTACGTCGGTGCAGAAAGTTTATCACGCAAAGTCCAAAACTTCCAAAACGCAAGAAAAGAAAACCGCCTGCTTCAGGTGTGGAAATTCTGGACATTTTAGCAAAGCTTGTCCCCACATTAAAGCTATTTGCAGCTTCTGCAAGAAAACAGGTCATCTGCAATCTGTATGCATGTCTCGACTAAGAGATAATAAGCTTGTGAAATTGGTGCACAAAGTCCAATGTTCTGTTTCACCCATCTATCAAACTATTAGACTTAATGATCGCAGAATTAAGTTTGAAATTGATAGCGGAGCCAGTGACACATTTTGCTGTGAAGCGACGTGGCAAACGCTGGGTAAAACTATTCTACAACCTGTATCAGTTCAATATCAAGTTGCTGAAGGTAGCCCGCTACCCGTCGTGGGACAATTCCAATCAACTGCAAGTATTGATGGAAAATCACCTGACGTGACCTTTCCTGTAATTGTCACTAAGGTGCCCAATCTAAATTTACTAGGTCGTCTGGCGATGATGAAGTTGAAACTCACCAACTTAATTGATCACTTCAGAGAAAACCTAAGTTGTGCTGAATCTACTGCAACGATAGAGCACGTCACTACAACTGGTCCAGAAAACTCTTTACATGCGGCATGTATTCAATTATGTGGAGAGTTTCCTACTTTATTTGAATCAACATTGGGTTGTCTAAAAGATTTTTCACTGGACATACGGTTTAAACCTGAAGCTAAACCTATTTTCAAGAAGCCAAGACCTGTTCCGTTCTCAATCCTACAAGATTTAAACGAAGCATACGAAGCAGGAATTAAGAGAGGTGTATGGGAGCTTACAGATTTTAACTCGTACGGCACCCCCGTGGTTCCTATTCGAAAGTCTCCTTTGCCAGGTCAAGCAAAAGCAAGCATCCGAGTTTGTGGAGATTATTCTGTGACTGTAAACTCGCAACTGGAAGACCATCGTCAACCAATCCCTCTCCCAGAAGATCTAATGCGCAAGCTAGGACGTGGTTACTGCTTTAGTAAGATTGATCTAGCTAATGCATATAATCAAATCTGTCTTTCTCCTGACAGCCAGAAGAAGCTGGCTCTCAGCACTCACAAAGGAGTTTTACTTCAGAAAAGACTTCCTTTCGGAATTAAATCCTCACCAGGGTATTTCCAAGAAATCATGGAACAGTTAACGCAAAATTTGCGAGGAGTTGCCGTGTATTTCGATGATATTTTGGTAAGTGGTGACAACGCAAAAGATCATTTGATGAACCTGCGAGCTTTGTTCAAAAGACTAGAAGAAAAAGGTCTTCGCTGCAACCGTGAGAAATGTGTTTTCGCCCAAGTATCAATTGATTACCTGGGTCACACTTTATCAAGTCGAGGAATTGCAAAAGGGTCCAAAGTTGATGCCATACTAGAAATGCCTACACCCAAGAACATTTCTACGTTAAAATCTTTTTTAGCATCTGTGCAGTTTTATTCTAAATTCTTACCTCCATATTTTTCGGAAATCACCGAGCCGTTGTACAAGCTTACACGCAAAGGACAACAGTGGAAATGGGGTGAAGTAGAAGCGACATCTTTCAAAAAGATCAAACGATTACTATGCACAGAGACTGTACTCGCTCACTATGACCCATCTCTTCCGTTGGGTTTATCTTGTGACGCCTCAGAATGCGGAATTGGAGCGGTATTATTTCATCGCTTTGCAGACGGAAGCGAGCGTCCGATTCTCATTATTTCTAAAATCTTATCGGCGACACAAAGACGCTACAGCCAAATACAGAAAGAAGCACTATCCTTAGTGTACGCTTTGAAGAAATTTCATCAGTTTCTGTACGGTCGTAAGTTCATTGTGGTTACCGATCACAAACCTTTAGTGACCTTGTTTGCCCCTGATAAAGGTACTCCTGCAATGGCCGCGAATCGACTTGCACGATGGGCATTACTAGTCCATCAATATGACTACACGGTGGAATACCGTAGAAGCAAGGACCATGGCAATGCCGATGCTCTTAGTCGCTTGCCATTTTCAAATGACACAAGTTTTGATGGGGAGGAGATGGAAGATGATGTCGATAGCGTTTGTTTAGTTCGAACAATCAGTCGTCAAATCAATCCTGACAATCCATTGCTTGTGGTCAGAGAGACTGCCAAGGATCCAATTCTTGCCCAAGTAATGCGATTTGTGAAGGAGGGATGGCCGCATGCATTTTCGGAAGAGCTTAAAGACTTCAAAAAGTTGGAAAATTCGTTGTCAACAGAGAATGGTTGCGTTTTTTACGGCTTACGGGTAATAATTCCTTCAACTCTACGTAATCATATTCTTAAATTATTACACCTTGGACATTTCGGCATGCAACGGATGAAACAACTTGCCAGGTCAATTGTCTATTGGCCTAGAATTGACTTTGACATTGAGGATTTATGTCGCAAATGCACTTCCTGTGGCCAATTTCAAAATAAGCCGGATAAACCTTCAATCCATCCATGGATGATGCCAGAAAAACCATGGTCAAGACTCCACTTGGACCATGCGATCAACTTTCTGGGAAGAAACTGGTTAGTCCTTGTAGACGCTTATTCAAAATATCCTTGCATTCATCCAACAACCTCAACGTCTTCGAAAAGTACTACTGCTATACTTGAACAAGAATTTGCTCATTTCGGATATCCCCACACGTTAATGACCGATAATGCCACAACATTCATGTCTCAAGAGTTCCAAGCTTGGTGCAAACAACGAGGCATTGTACATCTCACCGGAGCACCTTATCATCCAGCAACAAACGGTGCTGCCGAGCGTTTGATACAATCGTTCAAACAGGCATTGAGAAAATCCTCGTTACCTCCAAAGGAAGCTTTGCAAGAATTTCTAATGCAATATAGAAGAATTCCTTTTGCATCGGGACTGTCACCAAGCGAATTGTTGAATGGAAGAAGAATACGCACCAAAATTGACACTTTGGTTCCATCCATTCCGCATCTCCTGCAGGGAAGGCGAGCAAGCATTCAAATGCTGAAGACTCGGAAGTGGTTTCGAAAGTCGAACATCATTACTCACTAGGAGACCCTTGTTACGCACTGTACTTCGGCCCTAGAAGAGATCGTGACCCACGATGGGTGCCTGCGATAGTTACGAAAGTCCATGGTACACGAAGTGTCAATGTACGAGTCATTCCTCGAGGACCAACTTGGAGAAGACATCTTGATCAACTTCGACCTCGATACGGTTCGGATCAAGATGATGATCCCTGTGAAATTCCAACGAGCGTTTTGTCGACAGAAACATTTCCAGCCGGGACTGACCACGCATCTAGTTCTTTTTCGATGAACCAACGCAAAAATCCGAGATTACCAACCGGAGACGAGTACGGGCGACACAATCCAAGACGATCAGCGAGAACAAAGAGACCTCCAAAAAAATATTGTTGCTAATATGTATATATATTTTTTTGTCGTAGTTTATTTGGGGAGGTGTTGTGATATTGTGCAATAGATGACGTAGTGTTTTCTTAAACGCTTCTAATCTTAATCAGCGCCTTCTGCTCGATCAATTATTAGACACGCGTATCTCCAAGCATAATTGTAACCAGTTAAATCTGCGCATCTATTTCGGTTCTTCAGTCAGTTCAAAGTTATCAAGCTACTACAGCAAACGAACTAAAAGCATTCTATTTCATTACGGTTGTTTTTGGCTAAGCACTTTTTTGTGAATATTTATTATTGTTTTTTAATAAACCTGTGTATTCGTGCAAAGATACAACAACTTTTATTTTACATTCGTCGGTAGCGTGTTTAAATGGTTAAGAGGGCTGTGATTAATGGCGAACGTAATTGGTACCGTCGCGATTCAAAGCCTACTCAACCCATTCTGTCGTGTTCTTGGGAAAAACACTTTATGGCAGTTTTTCCTGCTTGGTAGTCTTTACAAGCAGTCCTAAATTTCTATTCTATCTCTAAATATAAACTAAAAAAGCCAAAAAAAATTACCTGACAGCAATATTTTGGTATCTCCAAAAACAGGTCAATGTAATAGCTTGACAGTTGCTCTATATATAGCGGCTCCGACAATTTCCTGTAAGTCAGAGAGTCAGGAGGATAAAAATAACAATAAAATAGTATTAAAAAAAAAAATTTTAATTGTTTTTTTAAGTGAATCTTTAAACGTGGCTCTTTTTTTTGGTTGCCCCAAAGTCCCAAAAACTACGTTGAATAACCTACCCAAAGACAGAAAATAAACAGGGTTAATACCGAAAGAAGAACCAGCGAGTCGTTAAACAGTTGTTACTCATTTGCATAATTTGTCATTGTTTCTAATCTTTTTGAGGTGGCTAATTAGATAAATTCTATTTTATGCAAGCCAAATATACTCAACAAATTTAACAACTGCAACACACCAACACAGATAATCGAGCTAATTAAATTACAGGGTGTAAACGCTAGATGTAGACAACTTAAAATCATCACAAATATTTTATTATTTAAGCGATTTTATTAAATTATGTTTCAAATTAATGGCAAAGAGAGACTAATTTGGTTTAATCAAGTTTATTCAATAAAACTTTTTCTTGTATGAATTACATGCCGGAGTCTGCTAGAAACCTGGTAACATGTTGCACACAAAAATTTAGCGTCTATTTCATCCCAGCATTTTAGCAATATGCGTTTCAATCATTCAATATTCTTATGGGAGAACACACAAGCCTTTTGTTCTAATATTGACCACACTCCCAAAGTCTATCAGGTTATATCTGGCGAAGATGGGGGCCACAGTTCCTTTCACCAGAACCCTTTGAAATTCTACTGACAAAAACTCAACTAATTTGGCAGTATGGGAGGTTGCTCTGTCTTGCTGAAGTGTTATCCCGCAGTCTCCCATAGTTTTTAACCCAGAAAACAGCTGTATTCTTCAACATGTCCAAGTAAACTTTGAGGTAAATTTTGATGCCCTGATCAATAAAGACAAGAGATGTTTTCTTTCCACATGATGTGACACCGATCCATACTATCGCGGACGCTAGTTTTGGGAGCTGAAATGATGTGTCTTGTTCTGCAGGCATCTTTCTTAATATTGTTATACTAAATCCAATCATTCTGCAAATTATGAACACCACTCTTTATTAGTCCACAAAATAGTCGGTTATGTGGTATCCTTTAAACGTTAAAGAAGTAGTCGTACTTTTTTCAGTCTTTTTTTACGCGTTGGGGCTGACAAAAAGGGTCGCTTTCTCTTTTGTACTGAAAATATTTGAGATCCTATTTAAGGATTTTTTGTATTGTCATATAACTTACATTTACTTTTTCTTACATTTGATTCTAGCATTATTTTTAAGAAAACAAAATAATATGAAATTTCGTTCCACCTGATGTTTACACTTTGTAATAGATGAAGTTTCAACAATTCTAGTGATGAGCCTGCCTTAAGCATTTTTGAGTTTGAAAAAAATTTTTAATGAATATTCATAAAAAATTTTTCATTGTTTTTTCAACATTGTTAACCAGATATTGTTAAGCCAGCATCGAGTTTTGACATCCGAAACCGTCAGATCTTGTACACCATTTGGTGCCCGATCTATGGGGCACGCTATTAAAACGTGGTCTGCGGTTTATTCAGCGGGGACGCACTCGCAATTCGGTGAAGGACAGAAACCCCATTTATGCATGAACAAATGGAATCGCCCTACTCCAGTCCGCAGGCGATTGCGCTTAATCCAAACTGTTCGGGGGAAACTTATCCCAACAGGCCTGGCACTGTTCCGGTGTATGAAAACATGGAGCCTGGAAGAATTTTCACAATACTCCGCATTCCATTTATGGTTTTTCCTTTCAGAAGCGCGGATGACAAGTAGGGCAAGATTGTTTAAAAGATTCCGCGCAATTGGCACAAATGGGCGTCTAGATTTCAGGCTCTCTTGGCGAGTATCTGAGGATCTACTTTTAAGACCATACAGAATATGATCAGGGTCCAGAGATCCACGGTAAGCCAAGGAGCGTTTAGCTCCTAGGTGGCGAAGCTCAGCTGGCTGAATGCCTGAAAGTATGGGTAGGTAATTTGTTGGAGAGGGACGCCGGCATCCAGTGACTATGGGCAAGGCGTTATTCAAGACACTGTCCATGAGGTGAGTGTGAGCGCTGTGAGAACAGACTGGTGCGCAGTACTAAGTTGTTGAATAGACCAGAGATAAGGCAGTTGTGCATAGTACTGTATTCTGGCACCAGCACCCCATCCTGAGACTACAAGTTGACTCAACCGTGTGACGCGTGGGGATAGTTTTTTGCGCAATGCCACTAATGGTGACAAAACGTAAGAGATCTGTCCAGTTTTACCCCAAGATAAGTAGGGGTTGGACGGAACGGTAAAAGTCTATCGTTGTTGTAGACTTTTATTCCACGTTTGGCCTCTGGGTTATTTAAGCAAAAGGTTGCCGTCACCGTCTTAGTGTGACTGAGCTTCAATCTCCAAGTCTGGAGATAAGCTGAAAATGTATACATGTCTTGACTTAAAGTCCCCTCCAAGTCCTTCCAGTTTCAAGAAGAGTGCAATAATGCTAAATCATCAGCATAAGCAAACCTTCTGAAAATCAGGGAAGGCAGATTATACGTATAGATGTTAAATAGGAGGGGAGCCAAGACCGAACCTATAGCCAAGAAAATTATCAAAACATGTTAATAGAATTTCGATTGTAACAGACCAATTCAAGTTTATATTTAGACCTTATTTGTTACTCTTCAATAAAATATTTTTTTGAATACATTTTAATTAAATACATTTATAACAAATATGTTTAAATGAAAAACAAGAATTACATTTTTATACGAAATCGAACAGATAAAAATACAATTTTAATTTTAACTGCTATGTCCAAAATATAAGTGTATGCACTGGAGTTCAAACTTCCCTCATAAGAATAGATTCAGATGTTTTAATTATTATTACTATCAGCTATTAATTAATACTATTTAATACTAGTATAAAACCCTATTTAATTATTACATCGATGACCACTCAAGAACGAGTTGGAGTATGAAAAAAAGTGCGGACCAAAAAATAAAAGGTCTTTACTTATACAAAAAAATTTGTTTGTTCAACAGGCCCTCTTTACGTAATCACTGCTTATAATATTGTGTTTTCGGCTCGCAAACCTCCACAATACTAATTTCCGCGTGCGCCACTGATTCTAAACAATGAGGTTTCTACTTTTTGTTGACTTTTCAAATTGATTGCCACGCTAAGCAATAATTTATTGAGAAAAAGTAGCAAATCTGAGAAAACAAAAGGCGGAAACCAAGTGATGTCATTGGTGGCTTAAACAATTGGTAACAGGCAATTGTAATAGATTTTAAACAATTGATAAACTTTAACATCAATTAAGCATAAGTAAACAGCTTACCATTTACGCATAAAAATTATAGTGCATGCAAATTATAATTCAACAGGCTTTATCGTACTAATGAACACATCAACGTGTCTTCTTTGTAGGTTACACTAAAATAAAGCGGTCTTTAAACGTATTGAGTACTGCGACGTTTGTTGAGTGAAAGCGGATTTGAAAATGGTAAAGATAAGCAACCCTTTTATTTTCATGGTTGCTTATCTTTAAAAAAGGTTAGGGTTTTGGGGTTGTTTATTTTTATCTGACTCACAGATATTGTTGAATTAACAACCCTAACCATAACCAAATCAACAACCCTAATCATAACCCTATATATGGGTATTTAATTGGAACATTAAATTGAATTGATGTCATTGTACAAGTTTTGATCAATAAAAATAAAGTGTAACTTTTCAATCTTCTACAGGGTTGCGTATCTTTTCCTGAAAATTTTTGAGGTAGTTTATCTTTAAATGACTCTTTTAAAGTTGCTTATCTTTACCATCTCCGGATTGATTTCTTATTTTACTTATTTAAAGCACTGATTTCTTGGTAAAACGTTTTTAAAAATAAAAGTAAATTGCACTACTCCAGTTGCGCTAATTAACTACTCCAGCGTGAGTTTGCACTTTCTAATTCAGTACACGGAGTGATATCGAAATATAGACCGAATGGCGACGAAAGAAAAATCTGCGCTTACAGAGAAAAAACTTTGTGTTTTTCAAACTTTCTAAACAAAGTCTTAAATAAGTTCCGTTTTGATCACCCATTTTTAATTATGTTTTTGTTAATACCACTGTACTGCGTCAATTTTAAGGTCGCTAAACTGTTGATGGTTTTTAGTGCACTGTGTGACTCTGAATTGAAAAATCTTATCCGTTTTCCCTCATTAGCTCTTTTTTGTTTGGTAAATTACATTTGAAATTTTCAACAACTTTTGTTTTTTTTCCTTTTTCTTGTTCCAGAACCAGTAAAGTGGAGTGTTCTTCATCTGCAGAAAGCAAAGATAGTAAGCGAGATACTTGGAATGCAGAGGAAAGTACTGAGAGCTGAAGCCTTTGAACTGAACAATCTAACACAAGATTTGAATCTGACCAAATCCACTCAGCTCCTAGAATCACGACTAAGTGAATGCAACTTCCAGGCTACACGCACCACGTACTTCTGGTATCGGGACAACGATGAAAGGTTCAAAAAGTACTTCAGATATGACAAAAAAACATTCTTGGTGTACGGTCAAGATGTATTAGCTTTGGAAATAGTTTACGTTTCGGCAGAATGGCAATTGTTTTTGAACTCATCCATAAAGTGTTTGAAGGTAGCATTGCTGCACATTAGCAATAAAATTGGCTTTGTTCCTGTTGGGCATTCAGTCAAGCTCACCAAATGTCATGAAAACATTACGTTTACTTTTGAATCTCTTCAGTATAGTCAACACGATTGGAAAACTAAATTTAGTGGTGACTTGAAGATTATTCCAATAATCCTTTGGCTTCAGTCCGTTTTTTTGGGTCTGAAACAACCATTTTGTTGTGTCTGTGGGACTCGAGAGTTGACGAACGCTATTACACGCAGATTAGCTTGGTGACCTAGAACAAGTTTTATACCTTGTCTTGAAAATGTTCAATCTGATTGCTTAGTTGATCCCCAAAATTTACTTTTTCCATTTTTTCACATTAAGCTTGGTCTCATAATAAACTACGTCAAGACGCTTGATAAACATGGTCCAACCTTCAATTTCTAACAAAGGAAATTTTCCTGCACCGCTGAAGCGAAGCTACAAGCAGGAGTTTTGGATGGGCCACAGATTCATGAAATGACCAAGGATAATGATTTTATATTTGAAGAATAATGAGGATTTAGAATTAATTTAAAACAAGCCGCTTAAAGAGGAGAAGCACCAGACTCGAGTTTCGCTCTTGTTAGAGCTCGTCAGTGATACCGCAGTGAGATAAGCATCACTGACGAGCTCTAACAAGAGCGAAAATCGAGTCTGGTGCTTCTCATCTTTAAGCGGCTTATTTTAGATGATGGTTTTACTGGACACATGAATGCGGTAGAGAAAAGCGAACAAGCAGCTTTTAGGGCAGTGATTTCAAACTTTTTGAAAAGCACAGAAACACTAATTACGAGGAACAGGTTAAGGGGCTACTTGAAAGCTTTCAATTTCTTAGAACCGGATATCTATAAATATGCACTTTTTGAGCTTGTACTTGGATTAGTTTCCTGAGAATTGTGGCAACTACAGCGAAGAACAGGGAGAATAATCCCACCAAAACCTTCGAAAGATGGAAGAAAGACATCAACAATACTGGGACGAAAACATGCTTGCTGATCACTGTAGGTGCTTAAATAAAGAGCTTCACAATTCCAAATATAGGAGAAAATCTTTGAAGCAACACTTCTTGACATCATAACTGTTTGTCGTTAAGACATCAACATATCCTGCACAGTGTCTTTTGAAGAATTGGAAAGAATAAAGTTGAGAGAGCCGTGTCAACTATTCAAATCAAATGAGAAAAAAATTGTGCACTAAAGTTAAGTAGTTTTCTGGAATTTCCATTGCACCTGACGAAGTAAGCAGTATCCACGAAAATTTGTGCCCTAATAAAAACTAGACAACGTTAGTGCACAATTTTTTGTTTTTCTCAATGTCGTCTGTGTTACAGTTCTTATAAAAACTTTGTTCCTTGTTTTTCAACACATGTTTGCAAGCCTTGAATTTTAAAAACAAATTTGTGATTTTAAGTGATTACGTGTCTGCGGCATAATTTATTGGCTTCACATCTTGGTCTAAGCGCGTTTGAACAAAATTACATGTCAGAAAAGTGTATTGGTTAGTTGTACAGTAATTGCCTTTGTTCAGCTGTGCTGTGCACTTTTGTAGCATTTAGAGCGCCTGTTGTTGCAAAAAGATTGCATGCAAATAAAAGTAATATCTTATTTGCAAAATTTTGCAACAGGCATTAGTAAATAAACTACTATAAAAATTAGTTTCCTTGTAGCCCGAGAAAAATGAGGACAAAAACTCAAAAAATTAAAAAAGTAGTGGAGAAAGAATTGGACCTTATCAGGAATGTATTTGAATTCAGTAAAATAAACAAACCAGAAACAATAAAAGCATTCTTGATCTTTGAGAAAAAAATTTTAAACGCAGCACAGTGTAATTTTTGTCCTAAATTTTTCACACTTATTTTTCGTAAAAAAAAATTGTTAAAGCTACATAAAAGTTGCAAAGAAAAGTTGCAAATTTATTCAAAAATTTTTAAAAATACAAAAACCACAGTCAGGAAAATATTAACGTGACTATGATAGATACGTATGCGAAAACTTTTTTTTTTTGATGCCAATTTTTGCAACTTTGTTGTATATTTTGCATAAAAAGTTGCAAAAATTGTAAAAAGCTACAAAATGTTGCCCTAATAATTCTTCTAACTCTTTTGAAAGTAGTGATTAAGAAAAAATGTATCAGCTTGGACGCGTTCACGTCTTTTACGAAGGTCCCCTAGGCTGTACGACTCTTACTACTGTATATAAGTTTGTACACACTTGAAATAATTCAAACGTTTCAGAACTTAAAATCTTTGACATATTTATTTAATTTCCGTTTGTTTCAATTCCAACACTTTGGAGCAACTTTTTTATATTTGGGTAAGAAAGAAAATTGAGTCTGAAGAGATGCATTCTCAAATATGTCCAGAACAATTAATATTAAAATACAGCCTGTTAAAAAAAAGAAATTTCTTTTTATTTGTTTTGAGAAGTAGTTTCAACTCAGTAATCTGACTCAAAATTACGTTTTGACCCTAGAATCAATTTTTTTTGAATTGCAAATAAAATTTCCGGGAATATTTGTGGAAGCAGCTAAATTGTCGCAGTTACTGTGCAGAAAAAAGTAGCGCAAAAAACTTTTTGTTCCTTTTAACTAAACTGACTATATTAATAAAGAAACTACTAAGATTTGATTTGTAGCAACGACACGTTATTACAGAGGCAGTGATATAATTGGTACCACAAACGTCGAGACCAAAACCAAGACCGAGACCCGATAATTTTTCCAAGACCAAGACGAGATCAAGACCAGTAAATTTCAAAACCTAAAGGTTGACACCCAGACCGAAAAACTTTACAAAAATATAGTCCATTTTTAATAATTTCAAAAACAATAAAATTATTAAAAAATTTATCTAAGATTACGTTTTAAATAAACAACCATCTTTAACATGTTGGAAAGAGCTTTGCTCTGTGTGGTTGTATCATTAAACAAACCCAGATGGCAGGTGCTTTCTCGCAGCCTGGGACGTGAGTACGTCTGTTATTGATCTTAAACATGACAGACCGAAACCAAACCTGCCGAAACGGAAGAGTATCCACCCATTCCGATGTTTAACGAGAGTCTGCTAATCGGCAAACGTCCTTTTCAGGACGGGAAAATGCCTGGAAAAAATTATCCTTTTCAGGGACATTGCCAAAACGTTCCGAAGACCATTATTCTTCGGCTGAACATCGAAGGCCTCACTCGAAGCAAGACAAACGTTCTTCATTATCTTGCTGTGCACTCTGAGACACTCGTCATTCTAATACAAGAGACCCACTGAACTGATGCAGAGAAGTTGGTACTTCCAAGCTACCAACTAGCTGGGTCTTCTTTAAGCAAAAAGCATGGCCTTGCCACATTTGTCCACGAACGACTAAGGTATACGCTTTTGGACCAATCTCCACCGACATCGGAGATCGAGTAGGTGTGCATGGGCGTTGATGGTTATAAAATAGTCAATATCTACAACCTCCACCAACAGGACGGAAATCCCTGGATCTCCCAGTGTTTCCTCACCCTTGTTTTTATGTTGACAATTTCAATTGTTGTCATGTTGATTGGGATTATGATAATAACAGTCCGGACGGTGAGTGCTAGGCTTTCTGGGAAAATATTACTAGTCTTGCCCTCCTATACAATTCCAAAGACGTCGCCAACTTTTACTCCGGCCGCTGAAACACTGGCTCCAATCCAGATCTAGGGTTCGCTAGCGTAGGTCCTAACAATCGCTTACCAGATAGACGTATCCTTAAAAAGTTTTCCAGGTCACAACATCGACTTTCGCTTATGACACCAACAAGGTTTGCTCTGTCAATGTCAAGCATGCCTGTTAAACGATGGAACTTCCGCAAGGCCAAATGGAGTCATTTCATTGCTTTGACGAATAAATTCGCAAAGACTTTGTTGCCGCCTGATTTACTTGTTGTGGACGCGGCTTACCAGGACTTCTGTAACATCATTAAGAAAGCAGCCAAAAAGGCTGTCCCACGCGGATATCCAAACAACTATATTCTGTGTTGGGATGCGGAGTGTGAATCTCTCTATAGAAAGGTCCTGTAGTCTCCTCAGGGAGACGACTTAAGTTTGGCTGCCACAACTTTACTTGCCAAACTTGACAGAAAGCGGAGAGATCGATGGTCCGAAGCAGTTCGGAGCATTGACTTCTCACACTCTAGTCAAAAAGCATGGAGTATTTTGAACAACCTTACTGGTAGGTCACGACACTCTCCTTGTCACTGTCCCGTTTCAGCTGATGCTATTGCATCTCAGCAAGTCAGAAATGGGAGATACAAGGCTGTTGACCACAAGTCATCTCGACTTGTCTCCCAAGAAGTGTCTGACCTTTGGAGGGTCACAACACCAGACGCAGTAAATATCTTTGCACTTTCTCACAGAGATAATTTACTGCTGCTCTTCAACACTTATAACCAGGAAAGCTCCAAGCCCTGATTTCATCTGCCCAGTGCTTATAATCTAGCTGCTTTGAAGTTCTAGTTACGTGACTTTCTTTCTTCCTGCTTGTGCCGACTCAAAGTTTCCAAGATCTGGAGAAGAGCGCTTGTAGTTGCGAACCCAAAGCCAATGAAGCCAGTGGGAATCTCAAAGAGTTATTGACCGATATCTCTGCTCTGTGTCCCCTACAAGATTCTCAAGAGGGATATCTACGCCCGCGTTGAGCCAATTATTGCTCCATTGCTCCTTAAAGAGCAGGCTAGGTTTCGATGTTGGAACTCAACCGTGAATCAAGTTGTTCGGCTGATCCAGAACATCGAGGACTCTTTTGAGGCTAGGAAGAAGGCTGGTGCCATACTCGTCAATGTGGCAGCTGCTTATGACACTGTCTGGCACCTTGGCCTTACTTGCAAGCTACTGAGGCTTCTGCCGGATAAACACATGGACAGAATGATCATGGAACTTGTCCAAAACCGAAATTTTACTCTTACTACCGGTGACAGCAAGCAAATCAGGTTACGCCGTCTAAATTATTGGAATTATTTGTCTGAATTATTAAATAATTTGATAAAATTTTCACCACAAATTAAAATACTATATTTTTTACAGCTTGTCCATGCTTGCGATTATCACCAGAAACTTCAGTCACTTGTACGAATGGGAACAAACTTTACTCACGGTGTACATTCAGTTGCATTAAAGAAGGATACGAATTGTCTCTATCCGATTCCAAAAATCTTACTTGTTTAAACACTAGAAATTGGAATAAGGAAATACCATATTGTAAATGTGAGTGATTAAGAGTTTTTAGCATACACTTGATTTGAAACAAAATAAATTATTGTTTAGGTTTATCTGAGTTTTTTAGATAATAAAGGTGAAACTGAAAAGAGTTTTGGAGCACAAGCGCGATTTAAAACTTAAAAATATAAAATTTTTAAAGAATATTAAACCAAAGAATTGGAATTTCAAATCGCGTTAAGTTGATCAGATCTTGCAATTTTCCATTTTTGGTAGCATGAGTTGCGATCATGCTGCTTTGGAATATCAGCTGCCCAATCCAAAAACATTAGACTAATTGAAAGCTCATTGTCAGACGCGACGTTTGCAAGTATTTTCATAATTTTAATTATCAAAAGTAAGTTTTTGTATATAAAGGAACGAATAGTTAATTGAACCATTTTAAAAGTTGGTTCAAACTGAAAGCGGTCGCGGAAAAAGTAAGCGTGTAGCACAGTGGTTTCTAACCGGGGAGGAATTCTTCCCCAACAAGGAATTTTACAATTTCAAGGGAGGAATTTTACAAGTTCTCTTTTGTGAAGGCCAGTGGTGCTTAAACTACAGTACAAGTTGCAACTGCTTGTTTTCTTTTTTTTGCTTTTTATTTCAAATGCAACGTAAGGTTGCTAATCAATGTTAGTATTAGTACAACTCTATGGCAATGCAAATTCATTGCTATTTTCGCAAGATAATGACAATCAATCTTTTAAGTCAGTATTTGCTTTTCCTAAATGAAATGCTTGTTTAGTATATATAGTTGAACGTGTTTTTATGTTTCACTTTGCGCTTTGGCAAAATAATGGCTGCTCACTGTACAAATTTTTCAAAAAATTTTTACAACATATTTGTTAGTCATTCCTTCATCACAATCTCAATTGCCCCTTTCATTTTAACAAATGAACCGCCCGTTCAATAAATCTGAATGTACTGAAACTGTTTACCGGTGAACCTTGGTATTTTTATTTTATGTATTTCAGTATCTGCAAAACAAACCCATTTGACTAGTTTGAATATAAATTCTTTGCGGCCGTTGTTGGAAATGTTTTGCCCCGCGTTTTCGTTTGAACATTATGTAGAAAAAATGAGCAGTAAAAAATACAAATATGATGAATCTTATATGCTGCATAGTTTTACATCAGTAATTGTTTGTGGTATGAAGCGGATACAGTGTGTAATCACTAATAAACTACTCAATCGCTCAATGAGACCAGCGAAGCTTAACAACATTTGCAAAATGTACATCCTTAAAGCAAAGATAAAGATAAAAAATATTTTGAGCGCCCGAGTAAAGCTCCAAAATTTATCAGATTGGATGCTTCGAGCGAGTTTTTTAGAAGAAACAGCATAATTGTTGAAGCATTGTATGACGAAGCACTAAAGATTGCAAGGCAAAAAAAGCACAATATTGGGGAAACATTAATTAAGCTTTGTGTTTTCGTCGTCGTCGTCGTCATCGTTTGAAGGGCATCCACTCCAGGCCAGACACAAACAGAACTGGGGCCGAGGGTTTATCCTTTTACTACCCCAGACTGCTGCACTGCCTGGGTCAGATGCTGGCAGTGATGTTATTAAGCCAGCATCGAGTTTCGTCATCCAAAACCGTCAGACCACGTGCTCCATGTGGTGCCCGATGTACAGGGCACGCTGTTAGTACATGGTCTGCGGTTTGCTCTGAGGCGCCACACTCGCAATTCGGTGAAGGAGCGAGACCCCATTTGTGCATGGACGAATGGAATCGCCCAACACCAGTCCGAAGGCGGTTGAGCTTAACCCAAGCTGCTCGGGGTAAGCCCATCCCAACAGGCCTGACACTGGTCTCGGGCACAAAAGCACGGAGCCTGGAAGCACTTTCACAGTACTCCGCGTTCCATTTGTGATTCGTCCATTCAGAGGCGCGGATGCCAAGTCTGGCAAGATTGTCCAAGAGATTCCGCGCACCTGGCACAAACGGGCGTCTGGATCTTAGTCTCACTTGGCCAGTATCTGAGGACCCATTTAAAAGACCATGCAAAATATGATCGGGGTCCAGAGATTTACGGTAAGCCAAGGAGAGTGTCGCTCCCAGTCGGCGAAGCTCAGCTGGCTGGATGCCTGAGAGTACAGGTAGGTGGTCCGTTGGAGTGGGACGCAGGCATCCAGTAACTATGCGCAAGGCGTCGTTCAAGACACTGTCGATGAGGCGAGTGTGAGCACTGCGACACCAGACTGGCGCACAGTACTCAGCTGTTGAGTAGACTAGAGACAAGGTGGCTATGCGTAGTGTTTTAGCACCAGCACCCCATCCCGAGCCCACGAGTCGCCTCAACAGTGTGACGCGCGAAGATAGTTTTTTGCGCAATGCCACTAAATGGTGACGAAACGTGAGCGATCTGTCCAGTTTTACCCCAAGGTATGTAGGGGTTGGACAGAACGGTAAAAGTCTACTATTGTTGTAGACCTTTAGCTCACGTTTGGCCTCGCGGTTGTTTAAGTGAAAGGCTGCCGTCACCGTCTTAGTGTGACTGAGCTTCAACCTCCAAGTCTGGAGATACGCTGACAGTGTGGACATGTCTTGGCTTAATGTCCCCTCCAAGTCCTTCCAGTTTCCAGTAGAGTGCAACAATGCTAAATCATCAGCATAAGCAAACCTTCTGGAAATCATGGAAGGAAGATCGTACGTATAGATGTTAAATAGGAGGGGAGCCAAGACCGATCCCTGAGGAACGCCGTTTTTAAGACGGCGTAGCCTGCTTTGCTTGCTGTCACCGGTGGTAAGGGTTAAACTTCGATTTCGGACAAGCTCCATGATCATTTTGACCATGTGCTTATCCGGAAGTAGTCTCAGCAGCTTGCAGGTAAGGCCACGGTGCCAGACAGTGTCATAAGCAGCTGTCAGATCGATAAATACGGCACCGGCCTTCTTTTTAGCCTCGAAAGAATCCTCGATGTTCTGGGTTAGCAGAACAACTTGATCTACGGTTGACTTCCCGCGTCGGAACCCAGCCTGCTCTTTAGGGAGCAGTGGATAGATTAATGGTTCAACGCGGGCGTAGATAAGCCTCTCGAGGATCTTGTAGGGAACACAGAGCAGAGATATCGGTCGATAACTCTTTGGGTCCCCCACGGGCTTTCCTGGTTTTGGGATCGCGACCACAAGCGCTCTTCTCCAGATCTTGGAAATTTTGAGTCGGCGCAAACAGGAAGAAAGGAAGTCACGTAACCAGGACTTCAAAGCAGCTCCAGCATGGAGTATAAGCTCGGGGCAGATGGAATCAGGTCCCGGAACTTTGCCTGGTTTTAAATGTTGAAGGGCAGCAGCAAATTCTCTCTGTGAAAAATTGTCAGAGATATTTACTGCGTCTGGTGTTGTGGCCCTCCAAAGGTCAGACACTTCTTGAAAGACAAGTCGAGATGACTTGCGGTCAACAGCCTCGTATTTCCCATTTCTAACCAGCTGAGATTCAATAGCATCGGCTGAAACGGGACAATGACGAGGAGAGTGTCGTGACCTACCAGTAAGGTTGTTCAAAATACTCCACGCTTTTCGACTAGAGTGTGAGAAGTCAATGCTCCGAACTGCTTCGGACCATCAATCCCTCCGCTTTCTGTCAAGCTTGGCAAGCAGAGTTGTAGCAGCCAAACTTGAGTCGTCTCCCTGAGGAGACTCCTTGAGGTCGTCTCCCTGAGGTTTTATAGAGGGATTCACACTCTGCATCCCAACACGGAATATAGTTGTTTCGATACCCGCGTGGGATAGTCTTCTTGGCTGCTTTCTTAATGATGTTACAGAAGTCCTGGTAAGCCGCATCCACATCAAGTGAATCAGGCGGCAACAAAGTCTTTGCGAATTTATTCGTCAAAGCAATGTAGTGACTCCATTTGGCCTTGCGGAAGTTCCATCGCTTAACAGGCATGCTTGGCACTGCCATAGCAAACCTTGGTGGTGTAATAAGCGAGGGTCGATGTTGTGACCTGGGAAACTTCTCAAGGACACGTCTATCCGGTAAGCGACTGTTTGGACTTACGCTAGCGAAAGCTAGGTCTGGATTGGTGCCAGTGTTCCAGCGGCCGGAATAAAAACTGGCGTTGTCCTTGGCATTATATAGGAGGGCAAGACAATTAATACTTGCCCATCCAGCCAAGCACTCACCATCCGGACTGTTGTCATCATAACCCCAGTCAGCATGACGACAGTTAAAATCGCCAGCGTACAGACAGGGGTGAGGAAACACTGGGAGATCCAGGGTTCGCAATCGCGTTGGCGGTGGTTTGTAGACGTTGACTATTTTATAGCCATCAATATGTGTGGACGTCCACACACAGCCACTCGATCTCCGATGTCGGTGAAGATTGGTCCAAAAGCGTGTATCTCAGTCGCTCGTGAACAAACGTGGCAAGGCCATGCTTCCTGCTTAAAGAAGACCCAGCTAGTTGGTAGTGTGGTAGCACCAACTTCTCTGCATCAGTGCAGTGGGTCTCCTGCAGTAGGATGACGAGTGCCTCATACTGCATAGCGAGGTGATGAAGAACATTCATCTTGCTTGCAGTGAGGCCTTCGATGTTCAGCTGAAGAATAGTGGGTCTTCGGAACTTGTTGGCAATGTGCCCTGAAAAGGGCAGTTTTATCCTGACATTGCCCCGTCCTGAAAAGGACGTTTGCCGATTAACAGACCCACACTGAACATCGGAATGGGTGGATACCCTTCCGTTTTGGTAGGTTCGGTTTCGGTCTGTCATTTTAAAATCAATGAGCAGACTTACTCACGGCCCAGGCTGCGTGAAAGCACCTACCATCTGGGCCCTTTGTGTTTTGAAAATGGCTGATAAAGTTCTAGGAAAAAATGTGCAAAAAATTTAGCTGCGGTTCCACTCTCAAATAACACAATTCAAAGACGAATTAAAGATATGTCTGACGACATCAAAAGTCAGATCGTGCAGCAAATAAAAGATGTTACCTTTGGCCTTTGTTGCAATTCATCTGGATGAATCCACAGACATCTCATTGTGTGTACAGTTGATAGTATTTGTAAAATATGTTTACAATAGTGCATGTACGGAAAAATCTTTTTTCTGGATCTCTTTGGAAACGCATACAAAAGTAGCAGACAGTTTTGAAAAGTTTTCATCCTTTATTGAATCTAAGTACTTGGAATGGAAGAATCTAGTCGGCTGTTGCACAAATGAAGCACCTGCAATATTGGACTGTAATTCAGGTTTTTAAGCTCTTGTGAAGAAGCTAGCTCCAACAAGCGAAAGTGGTCATTGCATGCTGCGTAGGCATGTCCTAGCTTCCAAAACTTTACCTGATTCAATTCAAACAGTTTCAGAAAAGATGATTCAAATTGGTATTCTATTAAAGCCGGAGCTTTAAATTTTTGTGTTTTTTAAAGGCTGTGTCGACATGGATTCAGATTACTTGCTGCTTTTCTACCATATTTAAACTCGATGGCTTTCTCAAGGAAATATAACTCGAAGAGAGAGAGAGAGAGAGAGAGAGAGAAATATTTTATTTGAAGGTATCGCGTAAAAAAAATGCCACACAGTCACGTAAACAATAAATGAAAAAGACAATATATTTAACATAAAAATTCGATTAAGACTAAATAAAATAATGTTTTCGCGTCCAATCGGGAGACTGCGAAGTGACCAACTACGGTCTTCGGGTCAAGCAGCCACTCTATAGAAAAATGAAGGCGTTATTATATTTTAATGGAATATTGTTTAGTTGTCCTCAAAACAACAAAAAAAGGGAAAGAAAGCATGGAGCAAAATAAATAAATAAAAAATTATGGCCATTATTAAAATATGAAATTAAAATTAATATTGTAACAATAATTGCTTTTTGTAATTTTCTTTAAATTTGTTAAACGAAAGTAATTTAATATTTAAATCAATGTTATTCCATATTTTTGCTCCAATATATTTAAACGATTTTTGTAATCTAGAAAGGCTGGAATGTAATATTTTAAAGAATGGTAACTTCTGGTAGAGTATTTGTGTACAGCGGAAGAAGTCACAAAATAATTAACAAACGTAATTGGAAGGCGAGAATAATGATATAAAAACATTAGTTTAGTTATTTCAAAATTACAAAGATCTTTAATTTTTAAAATTTCTCAGTCACAATAAGAAGAAGTGATGTGTTGAGATATCTTCAGACCAACAATGGCTCTAATGCTATTATTTTGAAGCAATTGAAGTTGATTTAAGGTACTTGACGAGACACTTGGTTCGCAAATGACAATGCCATACAATATATGTGATTGTACGAAAGCGTGATATAAGCTGGAAATGAGAGTCTTCTTTGGCAAAAATTTTCTTAATTTCCACAACATTCCAACACTTTTTGCCATTTATTTGCAAGTATGCTAATATGGGGTTTGAAATTTAAATATTGATCTAAATTAATTCCAAGGTAATTGACATATTCACATGAAAAAATGTTATGGTTTTTAAACCTAATTTCAAAATTTAGCGGTAAGTTTTTTAAAGTAAGTTGTATTAAAAGAATTTTAAATTGTTAATTTTTTGGGGTTTATTGTAAGTTGATTCGCATTCATCCATCTGTTAACTTTAACTAATTCTTCATTTATTGATAAACAAATAGAATCAATGCTTTTTTCTTTAATTATTCAACAAGTGTCATCTGCGTATAGTTTAGAATTACAGTTAATCGCATTTGAAAAATTATTAACCTATATAATGTAAAGTAGTGGACCAAGAATGGATCCTTGTGGAACACCATATTTTATCTGCTTTAATGTTGACGAATTATTATTGATGCGAATATATTGATATCGATTAGTTAAATAACTTTTTAATAAATCATATGCATTACCTCTAATACCATAATTATTCAATTTTAATAATAATCTTTCGTGGCAGACAGTGTCAAAAGCTTTTTTCAAATCGATCCTGACTAAGTATGCAAGTTTTTTATCATTAATAGTATCATATACAGTAGTTGTTAAATCTAAAACAGCATGGCCAGATGAATGATGTTTTTGTGAAAACCATATTGATAAGGATATAAAATTTATGCTTATTAATGAAAGACATTAATCTATTCTTAATCAATTTTTCTAAAATTTTGGAGACACGGCAATATAGAAATAGGACGATAGTTAGCCATATTGCACTTTGAATCAGTTTCATGTATGAGTATAACGGAAGCAATTTTTAAAAAGTCAGGAAATATTCCAAAATCAAAAGATAAAGAGAAAAAATGTGATAAATAAGGTGCTAAAATATCACCCGCCACTTTTATAAAATATGAAAGAATAACATCATCGTCTCAACATTTTTTTGATTTTAACGAATTTATTATATTGAGAATTTCGTTGACTCTTGGTGGTTCTAAAAAAATCGTATTTTTCACTTTATCATTAAGAAAAGAAAAGAATCGTTAAGGTAAGATTGTGATGTTTCTGATGAAGGGATTTAATTTGCCAATTTTTGTCCGATGTTAACAAAAAACTTGTTGAAATGTTCTGCAACTTCATCTGGTTTATCATAATAATTACCATTTACCTTTAGGTTGATTGTTGAATTATCATAACTTTTTACGGAAGGCAAAATAAATTTTTATGTTTTCCAAACAAGATTGGGATTATTAGCGTTGTTACTAATTTGTTCATGAAAATATCTCTTTTTACATATAGATTTTAAATGTGTGAGTTTATTGAAGTATTTTTTGAAAAACATTATCTTTTCAATATTATTGCTTTTTGAAATGAGTTTTGTACAAACTTTGCTTATGGCGAATTGAAACAAACAGCCCCTTTTGTAATCCAGGGTTTTGACATTAAACGATTTTGCTTTCTACTTACAGTGGTGATTGGAGCATGTTTATTAATAATTCGTAAAATTACATTGTTAAATGCCTCAAATTCTGACATGTAATTATTAGAGGTAACGACAGGTAAGTGATTCATATAGTAATGAAGAGTACAATCAAGGTTGTCACGGTAAGTAGCAGCATCAAAATATTTTATCTTTCGAAATTTCTTTGGGGTAGTAACTGTTTTTTTGTTTTTCTCTAGATTATAAAATTTGTTAAATTGCAAGACGGCGAAGACAAATAGATGGTCAGAAATATGGTAATCTATAATGCCAGGAGTAATATTTAAATTGTAATCGTTTGTCAAAATATGATCGATTGAAGTTTTAGAACGCTTCGTGAGACGAGTTGGTTTGTTAATAATTAAGTAACAACCACAGCTATTTAAAATTAATTTATACATTTTAAAATAATTAAGTTGTCTTGAATCACACAATGCATTGATGTTGATATGATCGAGAATGTAAAAAATTTTAAGTTTTTAATTGAGACTTAATAAACAATTGTTTAGGTTATTGAAAAAATATTTTAAATTTTTTTGCGAAGGGTGTCTATAAGCACAAAAAATTAAACGTTTTATGTTAAAATGAGTTTCTCTACCTGAAATTTCAGCCCACAATTCATCAACCCCATCAACATTAATAGAGAATTCTTTAGTAATTTCACATTTTAGGTCTTGCGAAACATATAGTTCCACACCACCTACTATTGTTGGAGAGTTAACATAAAAAAATTTATATTCAGGAATAGAAATGTTAATTGAGGGGACATCAACTATACGCGTTTCGGAAATACATAATACATATGGCCTATAAGGTAAAAAGAATAAAAATTCATGCAAATCATAATTATGTTTCTGCAAAGAAGAGATATTAAGGTACATAATAGTAAATTATTGGATTTATCGCATACAATATTATTCAATGAAACGTCACACAAGAGACAGAATTAAATGTTATTGGGAAGTAACTGCTCAAAATTATCAACAGTATTATCAAATTTAAGATTTGTTGAAGCTAGTGGGGCAAACTGCTTGACCCGTAAAAGAATAAGCATTTCCACTTGTAGTAACCAAAGAATAAACAGCATGCAATGAAGAAACAAAAGAATACGCTTACTTAAATAATTATAAAACAAGACAAAGGACACATAAACATTTTTTATGAAATTTTTTTTTAAAAGAAGTTTTTTATTTGGAATATTTTACGTCATCTATATATAAGCAATAACTTGATTGTTCAATTTTCCAACTTACTTTTTTATCAAGTTCTTCGGCGTTTTTAAATGCAGGAAGTAACATCTTTTTTTGTTGCATTAAAGCACGTGGAAGGTGCTCAGTTACGTAAACACTATTGCATTCTGGATAAATTCTTGATTTTCTTTCTACGTTATATTGCTTGAGGTTTTTAAGTGACGTCATTATCAATTTCTTATCTTTGTAACTTGTCAAATTGACAATAATTGGTCGCGTGATTCTTTCTCCCTGCTTTACATGTAGCGGCAGCCGATGTGCGTCACTAATTGCAATAGCAAGTGATAGAGGATTTTTAAAGCTTGATTTAAAAATTCTCTATTTTTTTCTCTGTTTCTGTTCTAGTTTCCCAAGCTGTGTCAATATTTTCATCAATGCCATGAATTAATATATTTAACCTTTTGTAATGCAATTCTTTGGCTAAGAGATCCTTTTCCGTTTCTGCTTTGAATTTGCGTAAATGATCTTCTAATTGTAAAATTTGACCAGTAACTGTTTCCAATTTTTTACTTTTTAGTTCAATCGAATCTTCTACATAATTTAGCCTTATTTTTAAAGCTTCAAACGAGTTTAAATCAACTGTATGATTTAACCGATCTTCAATGTCATCGCATCTTAAGTTTAATTTGCTTTCAATCTCTATTAATTGATTCTTTGAACTTAGAGAAAACGTAAAAGCATTTTTTGAATTCAAAAACAAGACAGAGTATTGTTCCTGGTTGAATGATAAAGAATGGATGCTCCCTCTGGCTTACATATGTGACATTTTTGAACTACTTTAACAAACTCAATTTTCCGATGCAAGGCAGGAATACCAACATCATTAAATTTGTAGATGCATTGAAAGCTTTTACATTAAAATTGTCAAAGTGGAAAAGAAAAATCCGAATGCAGTATTATTCAATATTAGAGAAATTAGATATACAGGGTGTCCATATATTATCGTCACAATTTCAAAAATTCACAATAGTCTTATTTTTTAACATATTTGCAATCGGTTTGTTTTATAGTAAAAAAAAAATGCTTCAAGTTTACGTTAGATGCTTTAGTACAACTCTACGTGTGCACCATCAGTTGCACGCACGATATCCAACCCATATTCGATTTCTTGCCGTGTTCTTGCTAACATATCTACAGTAATTGTATCAATTGCTTCAATTATTCAATGTTGCAAATCATTGATGTCTCTGACTTTAGTTTGGTAAACGATATCTTATTCATAGCTCCAGAGGAAAAAACCCAACGATGTAATATCAGGGAAAGGTGGCAGCCATAGAATGGGATTATCACGTTCAACCAACCTAATCTGGAAATGTTTCATTCCAAAATTGACAAACTTCAAAGCCCCAATGAGGTGGTGCACCTTCTTGCTGGAAAATAACTTGTGATTGATCCTGTTCAACCTGTGGTGACACGTATTCTATCAAAACGTCGAGGTAAATTTGAGCTGTGATTGATTTGTCAGGGAAGAAAAACGGACCAATAATTTTATCATGCATGATTCCACATCACACGTTTAGTTTATGGGAGTCCCGCTCAAGCTCACAGGTATCATGCGGACTCCCACAGACCCATATTCTCAAATCGTGTCTGTTTAGTAATCCAAAAATGTGGAACGTTGACTTGTCACTGAAGCAAACACGTTTCAGAAATCCTGGGTTTGAATCTAATCTGTCCAGCATTGCCACTGCAAATTCTTTTCGTCATGGCATATCTTCTGGCTTCAGGGCTTACAGTAACTGCACTTTATGCATATAAAGTAAACTTGCAACAAACTTGCAACTTTCTATAAAAAGTTTCTATAAAAAACGTTGTGAAAAACTTCTATATAAAGTTTCTATAAAAAACGTTGTGAAAAACTTCTATATAAAGTTTCTATAAAAAACGTTGTGAATAGTAAAGCGTGGGATCTGTAACTGCGTAGAAGCCCTGCGAATGGACTTTCTAGGGCTTCTGGTATATGCCATTCGCATACATTCACTTTTTTCTTCTGATATTTGAGGTCGGCCGGCTTTTTTTCTCTGTAGCACACTACCAGTCTCCATAAACTTTTTATGCCATGCTCGAATGATAGGTCGCACACTTGGATTTCTTTCATACTTGCATCTAAAATTTCGCTGTGCTTGGATGTCTGACTTTGTCTCTATAATCCAGAAAACACACTGGGCTTTTTCCTGCGGAGTGCTCATTTTCATAAACTCTACTTTCGCTACTGAAGTCAAAAATATTCTGTTTAATCACTAAATAAATTGTAATTTGAAACCTAATTATTTCCACAAAAACTCGTTAAGAAAGAAAAAACTTGAAGCCTTTTCCTTCACTATAAAACAAATCAAATGAAAATATTTCAAAAAATAAAATTTTGAAAAACTTTGAAAATTGTAACAATAATGTATGGACATCCTGTACTTCTTGATAGCAGAGAGAATAAACTGTCTGTCCAAATCGAAAATGATATTTTAAAACAGTTGTCGACACTTGAAAGAGAATTTAAAAGATATTTTCAAGGAATTATTCCCGAATTTTTTTCTATACGAAAGCAAAACGGTTGCTCTTTTTAAAAACAAAAACCTGTAAATAAATAAATGGCAAAGTGCTAACTTTTTTGCGGAAAAATATTGAAGTTAAAATATTTAAACTTTTTAGCTGAGTTTACACTGAAAGCGACACAGTTTTCAGCATGAGCCGACCTTAAGCAAGACCGTCTAAAGCAGTGGTTCTGAAATTTTTTGATGCATTCCTCTCTTTTAGAACTCAGGTATCCTCATCCCCCCAAAAAAACTTTACTGATCAAAGTGAAGACTTTTTTTGTTTTAATCTAAATTTGTAATCCGAATTCCGGTTTTCCCAAGAAGTTCAATACTTTAGCATACTATTTGTCACACTATTTGTCACGCTATTTATCACACATATATCATACAGTTTCTATATAAATATCATAAACATACACACTAGAGCAGGGGTTCCCAAACTGGGGTACATGTACCCCTAGGGGTACATTTAGGCTTCTCAAGGGGTACATTATTATGTGACAGAATGTCCT
Source organism: Diplosoma virens (assembly GCA_963680785.1). Classification (NCBI taxonomy): domain Eukaryota; kingdom Metazoa; phylum Chordata; class Ascidiacea; order Aplousobranchia; family Didemnidae; genus Diplosoma; species Diplosoma virens. The sequence continues at coordinate 37,443,901 of OY796880.1, forward strand.
TATTTAAGTTAAATTCCGTGTCCGGAAGAAATAATAGACTTAAATGTCTAGAATTTTCGAATCCAGTCGATTGTAATTACGTCAAACAGGACAATTAAGAGGGAAGACGTTTTTTTTACAGATCACCGTGATTTTGGGTTTGAATGGGGAAATTTTTTGGCTGATGTAAAGTGAAGACTTTTCTTTTTTTTTAGAAATCACCTTGATTTTCGGCATAAATTGGGAAAATTTGTATCTGATTCAAAGTGAAGACCTTTTTCTTTTTTCAGAGATCACCTTGATTTTGGGCATAAATAGGGGAAAATTAATGGCTGATTCTAACTGAAAGCCTTTTTTTTTAGAGAAACGTCACAAAATTTTGGGGGTACATGCAAACCTGCTACAGTGTCCAAAAGGTACCGATAAACTAAAAGTTTGGAAAACACTGCACTAGAGTATTAATTTGAGGTATTGTGCCGTGATCCCCCTTTGGAGATTACTAATACGAGAAATCAGAGATACATTTAAAGTGAAGACCTTTTTTTAAAGATGGCCATGCTTTTGAGAAAAAAAAACAAAACCGGGACAGATTAAAAGTGAAGACCTTTTTATACCACTTGAAAAAAATTTTTCACCAAGCATAATTGAATGTGTTTGCATGCTCTCCCTGTGGCGAATCGAACCCAGCTCTAAAATTGAACAATTCAAACAATTATTAATCTCTAACACAGTCACAGCAGCTTTATAAAACCGAACAATCAAAGCGTCAAGTATAAAGCAGACAACAAGAATTATTAAAAAAGTGACAACTAAAACTCAGAAGAGAAGGAAGATTTGAAACTGTTATTGTTGGTTCCTTTCGGATAATATCAATAAAGAAAAATTATATTTGAAGAGACATTTTAATTTAGAAAATAATATATATTGCGTTTTTTATAATCGTTTTTTTCAGTTTAATATAAAGGAAATTTTTATTTTGTGTATTTAATTTGCAATAGTTACGTCCGAAAAACCACATTGGTGACCCCGACTACAACCATGAATACTATTTCTTCTTTTTCTTGTGTATATATGTGTGAGCCTGGCACGTCATCAGTACAACACTCGGTTGCGCGGCAAATACTTAAAATCTAAAATTATGACTGATGATCAACCTGCTTCGAAACAGTCTGATTCTAAGTCTGCTGCACTTAATGACTTACGAAATAACTAGTTAATTTTGCGCCCTGGTGAAAAGGTAACGCACACCTTTACAAAAAACAATCCCCACGCTTGGTTTCCCTACTTTGAAAAATTGTGCAAGCTTCATGTCTTGACCACGTTCAAACTTTTCTTTATCGAAATCATAGTTACAAACAAAAAAAACCTTTTTAATTGAAAAGTTTACTCCATCCCTGGAAGAAAGAGTCCATGCCATTATGTCTGTAGATAGCTAGGGTGACGTAAAACCTTCCGAATTTTTAAATAGATTCAAATCATATATATCTGAAGATGACATGTCTGCTGCAGTTCTTTGTGATTTGATAATAAATAAATTGCCTCAACAATGGCAACTTTTCTTGGTTCCTATCTTGGGAAGACCTCTTCTTCAGTTTGCGGCTACAGCTGATGCTGCAATGCAACGATTGAGTATGTCGTCTAGTGTTCACTCCGTGGATTGTCGTTACTTACAATCAATTTCAAATTCTTGTGCAAAAGCTGGTCCTTCAAACGATTTAAACTTTAAAAAGTTGTTTTAACATTCAACTGCAGCAGCTTACCCAATACATTAATGATTTAAAAAATGTTCAGTTAAGGTCTTCAGACGCAGGTACATCTTTTTGTAGTAGTAAACCTCGAAATAATAAAATTTTTTATCGTTCCAAAAATTTTGCTCCGATGAGAAGTAGAACGTCTTCTTTTCCCAGATTTCCAAATAATTTCCAAGATTCGGCACTTGAAAATGGTACAAAGGATGTAGCTAAATCATCTCCTTTTTGCTTTTATCACTAGAAATATGGGCGAGATGTCCATAGATGTGTTCAACCTTGTTTATGGCAGGGGAAACTAGTAAGTCATCACGCGAAGTAAGCTGCGCCCATGATGACCAAGTCATGCAGTCCTTCGCCACATATTAAAGATAAAAAATCTTGTTTATTATTTCTTGTTGATAGCGGTGCAGAGATTAGTTTAGTGAAACCCTTGCCACATGAACGTCAAAATCTACAAGCTAGCAATGCTCTAGTTGCTACCTTTGGTTCTCGTACTATGTAAATCTCTTTTGACAAAGTAACAACGTTTTGTTGGATTTTTGTAATTGCCGACGTTTCCAATAATATAATAGGGGCCGATTTTTTAAAACACTTTGATTTATCTCTCGACTTTGCCTTTATGAAGCTCGTTCGTGCTGGTTGTAATTCTCGTTGGGAACTTCGAACTAAAAGTATCGCTCATTTGCCCAGCGATAAATATTTGAAATTACTCACTTCGTTTCCGGACTTGACTACTCCTCAGAATAAGCATACGCCGGTTAAACATTCTGTAGAACATCATATTGTAACTAGAGGGTATCCTTGTTCTTCCAGGCCACGTCAGTTGTCTCCTGAGAAACTAGAATTCGTAAAAGAAGAAATTGACTATCTTCTCAAAAGCGGTATTATTAGTCGTTCAGAATCTTCTGTTTCTTCTTCGGCTTTGCACACTTGGTTCCAAAAGGAAATTTTCGTCTAGTCGATGATTATCGTAAATTAAATCAGCAAACTGTCCCTGATCGTTACCCCACACCGTCAGTTACCCACCTTCTTCACCGTCTTCAGGGATCTTGCATTTTTAACAAAGTAGATTTGGTCAGAGCCTGTCACCAAATTCCGGTAGCTAAGGAATCTCGTCGTAAGACTGCGATAACCACTCCAATTAGTATTTTAAATTCAACTTTTTACCGTTTGGTTCAAGTAATGCCTCGAGTACCTTTCAAGGATTTATAGATCAAGTTTGCGACAATTTACCCTACGTTCTACGTTATATAGATGGCATAATTATTTTCTCAAGATAAGAAGAGGAGCATTTCGAACATTTAAAGACGTTTCTTAAACGGCTTGATCAGCACGGTATTGTTATTAACCCTTTCCAGTCCATTGTCGACATTATATCGACAGAGTTGTTTTGGATCTGCAGTCCAATGTCGATATTATGTCGACGCACATTTAAATGCCATTTAAAGGGCTCTTTTGCTTACATTACATCGATATTTCGGGTCTAGTAAAGAATCGGCTATCGTAAACCGTTACATAGTTTATAAGAAAACAAGTGAAAGAGAAGGCAAGCGTCCACATGTCGCATCTACAGTTTCGCCGTGCTCTGTTGGTTCAACTTGTTGGAGGTTGCGGAACCCAACAAAACAAAAGAGAGGGAAGCCAGGAACCAGAGACAAGGAAAAAAGACTAAACGGAAAGCCGCCTTTTGTTTCCCACAATGAAGGAAAACATAAAGACTGTGCAGTGTGCAGTAATCGAAAGATACAGGGAGGAAGAAAAGAAACGTACTATTTTTGTGAAACGTGCAGCCGGAAGCCAGGTCTACATCCTGGAAGTTGCTTTAAACGTTACCGCACCATGGAAAATTATAAATCATATTAGTCATGTCACTTTCAAAGGTAAGGCAACAATATATTTAATAAATATCGTTTGTTGTTTCTTTTTTTTTTTTCAATCAATGATTTTATTCTATATTTTGAAAATGTAAATGAGACTTGGGGGAGAAACAGCTACTTGTATATTGGACTGGAAAGGGTTAATGCTATTAAATTCGAGTTCGGAAAAACAGAGTTAAATTTTTTAGGCCATCTAGTTAATAAAGAAGGCATTCGTCCCACAAAAAAGAAAATTGAAGCTATTTCTAAATTTCCTATCCCTTCTACCACGAAGCAATTACGAAGGTATATCGGCATGATCCAATATTATCACCGGTTTGTTCCTTATGCCGCCCAGTTATTATGTCCCTTGATTGATATGCTTAAAGGAAAACCAAAAACTGATAAGAAACTAGTTTGGACTTCAGATTTCGAGGCTGTGTTTAACAAAACAAAAACTATTCTTTCCCAAGCTTCATTGTTAGTTTATCCAGATATTAATGCTCTCACCAGCTTAATGGTAGACGCCAGTGATGTAGCTATTGGAGGAGTTTTACAAATTTGTTTGAACGGTAGTTGGTCTCCAATTGCTTTCTTTTCAAGAAGACTCTTTCCTGCTCAGCGTAAGTATAGTGCTTTTGACAGAGAAAAGGCTATGTATCTTATTGTACAGCATTTTTTATACTTTATTCAAGGAAAGAAATTTACTATCTTTTGCGTGCAAGGTTCTGAAAATTTTGTTGCAGATACATTATCTAGAGTTAAAATTAATGGTATAGAAACTTTACAAAATGGCATTAACTACCAACAAGTAGCGCTTGATCAAATAACAGATTCAGATTCAAACCAATTGCTCGAAAACCCTATTGATATGGATCGCGTTTAAGTGAATTAACAAACTTCATGGCATTAGCCATCCTGGAATCAAAGGTACTTCAAAATTAATTTTGCGAAGATTCGTATGGACAGGTATGAGAAAAGATATAAGAAAATGGGTTAAAAAATGTCTATCTTGCCAGCAGTGTAAAATCCACAGACATACCGTTAGTTTTTTTAAAAAATACAAATTACCCGAAGGGCGTTTTAACCACATTAATATGAATATAGTTTGTCCTTTACCAGAGTCACATGGTTTCTAGTATATGTTACCAATTTATACGAGCAGGTCAACTACCCGTAAGATTCTATTTGATTAAGCAATAAATCGGGCTATAAATGCGCACTTAAGCAGCCTACAAGCTCACCCTAGTAACACCAGCCACCTGATCCACCAGGGAAAGTATAATACGAACAATAAAACAAAAGGCAGTACAAGGCTACTTAACCCATTAAATCCCAAATTTTGCTTTTTGGTTATTTTTTTGTCAAAAGATTTGGGTTTAGTGAACTACTGTAAATACAAAAATGTTAAAAAAAAAATTTTTTTTATTTGTTTATTTAATCAAATGTATGTTGATACGCTAATAAGGTATCGTAGGCACGAATGGCATCACGAACTTTTCATACTGTAAAAGCTAAACAATGCGTAAACAAAGCAATCAATCAATCTGTATAACATTGAGATTGCTTATTGTTTTGTACAAAAACCCCAAGATTTGCTAAGTTTATCACTATTGCTGATAATATCCGTACTGATACTTAAGATAGATAACTGAATGCATTGTTTTTTTATTTTTGAAAATGAAAAGCATTTAGTAAAAAATTCACATTATAAAAAAGTAAATGCAAGCTCATTTTAATTAATGCCATGCCATCTTTAAAACAATGGTCATGGAGCCCACAGCCACACTTTTTGTACCCTATCCTTGTATTCTTCTTGCAGACACCGCATTTGCGTTGAGTGCTCAGGTGGCTTTGGTAGTGATCCACTCTATCGGTTCGCACATCTATGCTAACACGACGGCTTGCTGGAAGTATTCTGCCGCGGGGTCTGCCACTTTGAGATCGAGTTTGCATTTATTGTTTCAAATACGTTTGAACAACCTTTCTCCCAAACGCCAACAGGTCGAGTAGGATCTTCCGCCTTCTTGTTCTCTCGATACAAGAACCAGCAGTTCTGCACTACCACGTCTGGTAACCAGGCAAACAATATCTACCACCATTTCTTGCTTCTCGTGAAGATGCGATAGTTGCTAATGTTTTGATCACGTCTATCTACTTTACCCATGTTCTTGTTATAAAGATTGATTAGGCATGGCTGGTCAACCTTAACGCTTTTTCGTTGCTCTTTACAATAGCGACTAACAGATGCTGATGGGGAGGAAGAAATGGCGTTGGATGCAATATATACACTTTGGTACTATCTGTACATTGGTCATAAAATTTTCTTGCTTTTTTTTCTAACAACTTAGGATTGAAAATCGGGCAGTTTTCGATTCGGTTGCTTCTGATTGTACCAGTGATTTTAATAACTAGATCATAACGATGACGGAAAAGACGTAGTGAAGAGAAAAAATTGTCACAGAAGACGTGATAGACGCTATCCCTCGGAAGCGAGCATAGGAGCTCAAAGACTACTTATTCAACAAGACCCGACGATATTGCAGATTGCCGAGCAGGGCTTTTTCCTTTTGCTTTCTGATAAAAATTGAATTGCAGCACGTATCTGTTGCTTTGTGCCAGAACCCACATTTTATAGCCCATACGCACTGGGCTTACCAACGACCCTTTGCTTACTGCTCTGTCGTCCGTAATATGGAACTCATACACACAAATAAATAATAAATCAGAATAAAATTACAGGCAACGTTGATTTATTAAGTTATAAAGTTGTCTGACTTTTGACATCTTGTCATTTGGGTCAAGCTGATTGTTGTCACAACAGTACAGCAATGACATGATCTCCTCAAATCTGTTTCTTGACATGGCAATAGAAATGGATTCGTTTTTCACGTCACTGCTATTTTCCCAATACAACTTTCCACGTAAAAGTACGTTGTATCCAGATAGCAATAAAATTGTAATAAAAAGACCCATCTCAGATTGATCAATGTTAAACCCTGAAGCAACTTTTTGTTGGTGGATTTGAAAAATATTTTGTTAAATAATCTCTTTTATCCCAAGTCGCTTGTGTTGGTGGCGATAGTAGAAGCAATGGTTCGACGTCCAAATTCATGGTTTTATCAGTTCATGGTTGGGCACTTCTAGTTGCTCCATTGACTACTTCAAAATTATCTTCTTCCAACATACTATCACTTACAAGATGTCCATAATTTACGCGGTACTGTGCTTGTGCTGACAGCTGTGTACTAGACAGGTGGTTGGCAAAAACCGTGTCCTCTCTATCACTATCTTCATCTGAGCACATACCACCATTTAGAGGGGTTAAAAATATATTAGCGTTTACGTAATTGCCGTCTTCAAGCATTTGTATAACTTTATGAGTGTTCCAGGTATTGTTTTTGAATCTGAACGAGAAAAAACAAATACTTCAATAAAGCACTTAATGTATACTTTCGTGCCTACAGTACCTTAATAGGGTACGTTGCAAATATAGCTATATTTACTTACACTAAAATAATATGAAATAATTATGCCTTACCGATTATGCAGAAAAGTGTTAGAGCTCATTTTTCAACTGCTTGCTTCATTAGTGACTGCAAAACTCAAAGTGCGCATAGCTTAAAACTTCAAACATGGTAACACTATTAATTGGTCTATTTATCGTCATTGTTTTGTAAATAAAGAATAATGGAACGTCATCATTAGCAAATAATCCAATTTTCGAATGATACCCTATTGGGGTCCAGTAAGCACTAATGGGTTAAGATGACGATTCAATTGAAAAGTTGACCATAAATCTTATTCAAAAGAAAACAGAGTTAAACGACGAATTACCTTTGACTACCAGTTTTCGAAAGCAAACAAAAAAGGAACAACAAAAATAAGTGTAGATTAGCCATAACACAATTACAGATCGCTATACTCGCTATGTTAGTGCTATTCCTATGAAAAAATTCGTTTTCAATTTCTGTTGTTAACGCTTTTCTTCATGGTTATGTTTCGCATTTTGGTGTACCCACAACCGTAACAACTGATAGAGGTGCAAAATTTAAATCAAATTGATTGACACAGTTAATTCAATGTCTTGGTGCCAAACAAAATAGGACTACTAGTTACCATCCATAGTGCAACGGTTTAATTGAAAATTTTCATCGGCGATGGAAAGATGCTCTTCGTGTTCAATAAAATCTTACTGATTGGACTATATCATTGCCTCTTCTGTTACTCCACGTTTGAAATATGGCCTAGGAAGATTTAGATTGTTCGGCTGCAAAGCTAGTATTTGGTCAAGCCATGAAACTACCTGGACAGTTCCACCCTAATATTTCTGAACCTGTTACTTCTCCGCATCAGTTTTTAGAAAAACTTAAAGGTTATTTTGACTATGTTAAGCCCCAACAAACAAGTAATCATTCAAACATTAGAACCTTTGTGGATAAAAATTTAGCAGACTGTAGTCATGTGGCTACGATGCAATGCGAGAAACTGTGGATTCGATGCGAGAAAAAGTCTCATTCTCTTCAACGTTGTTATTCTGGTCCATATCATATTTTGCAACGTGATGATAAAATTTTACTTTAGATGCTAAAAAATAGCAGAAAAGTTGTTTCAATCGATTGTGTTAAGCCGATGATCATGTTAATGATCATAGAATTTGATCATTCTAGGGCGAACGTCAATACTTGCTTATGACCAAAGGCAAATATTTCTTACTGGATCAAGAGTTACTTTGACTTGATCTACGTCACTTAGCCCCTATTAGCTAGCTTTATTTATTTTTCATTCATTCCGTTTTTGACTATTTGTCCGACTATTTGACTGTTTTGATCGCGAAATAGAGTTGTTGTCCGCGTGTTTGTGCATAGTGCGCACATTTCTTGATTTGGTTGTGAAACCCTCATATTATCCATCTTTTGACTGTTTTGACCGTGAGATAGAGTTGTTGTCCGCGTGTTTGTGCTTGGTGCGCACATTTCCTGATTTGTTTGTGAAACCCTCAAATTATCTATCTTTTCCGCTTTTCTTCTTTCACTTTTCATCGAATTTTTTTCTGTTTTGTGTATTGTATTTTGCATTAAAATTGCGCTAGTTTTAGTATTAATATTCGGGATATATATTTTTTAAAAATGTTTTGTGTTGTTACATCGTTGAATTGTGTATTTGAAAGAAGTTTTTAGATTTTTCATCAACTTCCCATTGACAGCGATTCTATCTTCAAAAAGTTTTAACCACAAAAAGTTTCAATCGTTTTCCAACATCTACAGAATTGCGATAGATGAAGCCTACTTTCGTCTATCTGGCGGGAGTTATGTGGCGAATCGAACCCAGCTCTAAATTTGACTAGTTCGAAACAATTACCAATCTCTAACGCAGTCACAGCAACTTTATAAAACCTGACAATCGAAGCGTCAAGTACAGAGCAGGCAACAAGAATTGTTAGAAAAGTGACAACTAAAATTCAGAAAAGAAGGAAGATTTCAAACTGTTATTGTTGGTTCTATTCGGATAATATCAATAAAGAAAAATTATATTTGAAGAGACATTTTAATTTAGAAAATAATATATATATTGTGTTTTTTTATCGTTTTTTGCAGTTTAATATAAAAGAAATTTTTATTTTGTGTATTTAATTTGCAATAATTACGTGCGAGAAACCACACCCCCTTTCAAAAATTCTTGGTACGCCACTGTACATATATATGTATATCATATAGGTTATAATACATATTATATACATATAGTTGTTTCCTTTTATCAAGACTTTAAAAGACTAAATTAAGCGAAAACAACACACACACACCTGGTTGTCTATTGTTCAGTAACTGAAACAACAAGAAAATGTACACAGAACAAAATTTATAACTTTTTGCAGTAATTTTTAAGTCTTTTTCATTGTTACGTAATGATTGCATAATTGGTAAATTATAATATAATTATAAAGATTCGTTTTACTGCATTATTCAAAACGCATTAATCGACTTAAGTTTTAAGGGAGGGAGTAGATTTTTAAAAAAAATATCAAGACCTTCTTATGGTCTTTACGAAGCTTCAAACACCTGAAGCTTAATTTAGTGGACAAAAAAACCCACAAATTTTAATCTAACTCTCTACAAATAATTTAATCATTTTTTTAATCAGATGTCTTCCTGGCTTGATTTGTGCATAATATGCAAAAATTGGTAAATTAAGATAAAAAAAAAGTAATTACTTTATTTTTAGGGTTTTAGTTGAAATTTTCAGGCTTTTTATTATGACAGCCAAATGAAATTTCAGGTGAAGAAAAGAGTTTGGAATTTAGCTTTTCAACCTGGTCCAAGTGTACCGCAGGTGCGAAAAGGTAGTGGAGAAGGAGAACTGCTCTGGAGTACAACCTTTATCCAAAAAGATTGTCGTTTTTATTAATAGTTGCAAAAGCTCAAGATAGCTGGATATTTGTAAAAAATGGTTCGTGTTCTTCAGGAGAGGGACAAGGCATCCAGTGAGTTCGCGCAAAGTGTCATTCTAGACGCTGTTTATAAAGCAAGTATAAGCACTGCGATAACAAACAGGATCCAATAATTAGCTGTCAAATAGAACACAGTGTTTTGGCACCGCACCCTCTCTAAACCAGTAAGTTGCCTTAGCAGTGGGAAACGCAAAGCAAGTTTTTTGCACAATGCCAAACGGCGGTTACGGAACGTGAGTAATCTGTCTATTTTTACCGCAAGGTAAATAGGAACTGAACAGAATGGTAAAAGTCGATTGTTGTAAATTTTTAGCTCAAATTTTTTCAAACTATGGAGATTGTGGAAGGTAGATTATTGCTATCGATGTTAAATGATTGATTTTGGAGTAAAACCGTTTTTTTTACAATAGCTTTTAACAACAAATGCTTCATTTAAAGCTCTTTTGTTAATTAAGTAGCCTTAAAAAAGGCTGTTTTGAAAACCCGAACGTTTTCGTCTAGCTCTCTTCAGGAGGTTTCGCTAGAATGAATTGCAGAACTGAATGTAGTAATTAATTAACAAATTAATTAACAAAAGAGCTTTAAATGAAGCATTTGTTGTTAAAAGCTATTTTAAAATTTTGTACCAACAAAAAACTTTTTAAGTATTTCCGTCGACGGTACAATAAAGAACAATTGGAAGAACTGAACAATGTGGTCAAAATTCGAGGTAAAATTCGAACTGCAAAACTTTCTATTGAATTTTTGAAAACTTGTCATGCTCAACATGTAATTCCCACATTTATGTCACATCGCATTAAAGCAGCCAAGGTAAGACAAACTTCTACTATGGAACGAGCTTTTCTTTTGGATGAAATTAGTAGAAGTAAGATTAAATTAGAATCTTTTCGTTTAATCTACTTAAAACTCTGGTCCAAAGTACGACAATTTTTATCTTATTTTGATTGGATTCGCTTTTGCCGGTATCTTGCTAACATTGAACTAATTAAACAAAAACAAATTCGCACAAAGCATTTTAATACCATTAATTGGCTTCGTCGTCAACGCTTTGGTTCGTCTAATCCTTCTGGTAAAACTATTTGTAATTTATCTAGTTACAATCTTTCCGAAATTGAAAAGTTTGTTTTAGCCTATGGTCTAGAGCAGTGCTATTCAACCGGGTATACAGTATACCCAAGTGTATACGAGAACAAATTTGGGGTATACAGCTGGACTGAGGTATACGAGGGGTATACGAGCAGCATCACAGGTATATCATCAAAGACAAAGCTTATAAACTTTTCATCAGATGTACCATTGTTCCATTATCACGACTTGTCACTTTTCAGCAGTGCTGTCACTTGGGCTAGATTGCACTTTTCAGCAATTCTTCGACATATTTTGCAAATTTTTGCTGCAAAAGTAAGCCAAAATGCTGCAAATTTATGCTCGTAAAACAATAAAATTTCACTAGAATGGAAATAAATTTCACTAGGCCGGAGTCAATTTCACTAGATCTAGTGAAATTTCACTAGGCGTAGCAGCACTGCTTTTAAGACAAGAGGCATGTAGAAACAATAAGCTAAAATCTAAATAAAATCCTTTTTGCTTTTAAAGGTTGCAATGTCTTTGCTTAAATACTTTAGTAATGAAAGCAGAAAAGAATCTGGCCCTGATACAGCGCTAGCCTCGCCTTCCGCGAATGAAGTTGAGCTTCAACCTGCTAAACGGCAGAAAATAATCTCTAAACGCCGAAAATGGAACGAAGACTTTATTAATTATGGATTTCGCCGCCCAATTGGTGAAGAGGAAAATCTCTATTCTTCTGCCCAGTGTCTTTTTTGTTCAACCAGTTTTGGCAATATTAATGTCGTTAAGTCAAAGCTTTTAAGTCACCTAACGAAACAGCATCCAGAACACCAAAACAAATCTACAAAATTCTTTCAGTCATATCTAGATGCTCAGAAGAAACAGAGCCATTTGTTTGATAAGCAAATGGGACACCAGGTAACTCAGAACAAGAACATGCTATTGGCATCGTTGCGAATGTCACATCACATGATGAAAGCGAAACGCCCGTACACCGAACTTGAGCGTGTAGTGCTACCGTGTTTAGAAATTGCAGCTGAGCTAATTCACGGCGGAAAAAAGGCAGTAGATAAAATTAAACAAATACCACTTTCTGACACTACAGTTGGACGACGATGTGCCATATTATCTGAAGATTTAAAGCAACAACTTATTAACAAGCTCTTGAAAGCCCCCTCTTTCGGCATCCAGTTAGATGAAAGCACTGACATAACCAGTGAGGCACAGCTCATGGTGTTCTGTAGGTTTCCAGATGCAGAAGCTAAGAGAATAGTTGAGCATTATCTATTCTGTAAACCAGTGGGAGAAAAAGCAACAGCTGAAGCGATTTTTCAGAAAATGAATGATTTTTTTGAAAGAGAGGGGTTGGATTGGTCGAAGTGCAGAGCTGTAACCACAGATGGTGCTGCAGCTATGCAGGGTTCGCAGACAGGGGTGGTAAAGAGAATAAAACAAGTGTCTCCAAAATGCGTGGGAATACATTGCATTCTCCACCGCGAAGCATTAGCTTTAAAGAAACTTAAGTTGAATGCAAGCGAGGTTAATGGTCAAGAAAACGAATTGAGTGATGTTCTACGAGAAGTTGTAGAAATTGTTAATTCTATTCGCAAAAGTGCAAAACAACAGAGAATTTTTTCAAAACTCTGCGAAGAATTGAATGCCTCTTCGAAAAAACTTATTCTTCATTCAGAGGTTCGATGGCTATCGCGAGGAAAAGTTCTTTCCCGTGTATTTGAACTTAGAGCAGAAATAGAGACGTTTTGCAATGAATGCGGAAACCCACGAGCTTCCAAGTTTAGCAACATCTACTGGGCTGCTAAATTGGCCTACCTTGCATCGATTTTTGATCGTTTAAATCAAGTGAACCTCAGTCTTCAAGGGAAAGGAGGCGACATTTTTCGATCAAGTAGCAAAGTCAATGCGCTCAGATTGAAAATTCCACTGTGGAAAAAGCATGCTGCATCAAGGAACTTCAACGACTTTCCTTTATTGAGCCAGTACATGAAAGAGTCTGAATGGGAGTTTGAGGACGCTTCCACGGAAGACAACCTGTCGACACTTATCGTTGCTCACTTAAACTTGCTTGGTGATAATTTGTGTGCATACTTTCCTGAAGCCAATGACAAACGTCTGGAAGCAAACTCTTGGATTATTCAGCCATTTAATGAAGAACCAACAGAGGATGAGGAATTACTGGAGCTCCGCGCTGATTTAAACCAAAAGATTGCTTTCCGAGAAATGGGTTACTCAGACTTTTGGGTTTACCTTCTTGAATTTTTGGAATATAAAAATCTTGCAAAAAGTGCCATTGATATCTTAGTACAGATGCCTACAACTTATTTATGTGAAGAAGGGTTTTCCAGTCTTGTTGAAATCAAGTCAAAGAAAAGAAACTCAATACTTGACATTGATTCTTTAATGCGAGGAGGGATTGAGAAAGAAATAACACCGCGTTACCTCCGAATTGCCGAAACTATGCAAGAACAAGCAAGCCATTAAACAAAGTATTAAACTTCGTTTTTTGTACTTTTGCGTGCTTAACATCATGTGATCTAATTCTAAGTTTTCTGTTTGTAAGTTTTCTGCTTGTAAGTTTTATGTGCACAATTACACATTACTGGGTATACGAAGTTCTTGAAAAATTGTAAAAGGTATACCACAGAAAAAAAGGTTGAAGAGCACTGGTCTAGAGTTTTGCCTTCCGCCAACTAATATTAAACGTGAAGAAGTATTTGCAGAATTTGAAATTTTATTTGCTCAATTATTACATCATAAACCAAAAAGTATTGATGAACTAAGTCTTCTTAAAGCTAAACTTAATGAATTAGCACACAGTTTTTGTGGTTCTCCTATCGATGTGACTAAATTCCCCTTTGATTCTGACTGTCTTCAAGCGATTAAGTCTCTACGTTCTAATAAACACATTTTAATTACTAAGCCTGACAAAGGCTCTGGAGTCGTCATTCTTAATAGATCAGAATATGACAAAAAAATGGTAGCCATTCTTTCTGACGTAACTAAATTTGAATGCCTTGGGCCTGCAAATGAATTTGATAATACTGCTCAAAATGAAACCAAACTTCAACGTCGTTTACTTCAATTAGTTAAAAGTGATGATCTCCCGAAAACCGTTTATGAAGTTATTAGACCCACCGGCTCACAACGACCAAGAATGTACGGCCTTCCAAAAATTCACAAACAAGATGTGCCTTGCCGTCCTATTCTTTCGATGATTGGATCTGCCCAACATGAACTCGCTAAATTTCTCGCCGCCTTATTACAACCCGTATTAGAACTCTACTCAACTAATTGTATTAATGATTCCTTTTCTTTCGTTGAAATGATACAACAACTCAAAGTAAATTCTAATGATTCAATTCTTTGTTCATTTGATATTTGTAGCTTATTTACTAACGTACCTTTAGCAGAAACCATTGAAATTTGTACTAAAACACTTTACGACGGTCACCTCCCTGCTCCAGTTATTCCTAAACATGTTTTTATTGAACTGATGAAAACTGCAACCACTTCTGTTGAATTTAGCTTTAACAACATTATGTACAGGCAAATTGATGGAGTTGCTATGGGTAGTCCCCTTGGTCCCGCTCTAGCAAATATATTCGTTGGCTATTATGAATCAAAACTTTTCAATGAAATTTCAAAACCTACCGTATACTGTCGGTATGTTGATGACACTTTTTCCCTTTTTCACAAAGAAACTGAATTCCAAAAATTTTGAAATTGTCTTAACTCGCTTCACCCCTCCTTAAAATTTACCAATGAAATTGAAACCAATAATTCTCTGCCTTTTTTGGATGTACTTGTTACGAAATCTGACAATAAATTCATCACTTCAGTCTATCGAAAGCTCACTTTCACAGGTCAATATATTCACTGGAATTCCTTTGGACCAAAACAACGTAAAACAAATCTCATTGATACTTTAACACATCGAGCCTTAAAAATCTGCTCTAAATCCACATTAAAACATGAACTAGATAATATTCGCTCTATTCTTGTACAAAATGGTTATCCAGAATTCCTTATTGATTCGAGAATTTCTAAAAAACTTTTACGTTTCCAACAAAACACTAAAGAAGGTCCCAAAAAATGTCCTGTCTATGTAAAACTACCTTGGATTGGCGAAAATTCCCTGAAATTTGAAAGAAAAATAAAATTATCTATTAATAATTGTTTTGGAGCGGTCCAACCACGAGTGGTCTTTTCCACCAGACGAATTTTACCTGCTATACATAAAGACGTTCTTCCCACTTTTCAACAAAGTAACGTCGTATACGAATACGTGTGCCACTGTGATAGTCGGTACGTGGGTCGAACGTCTCAACGTTTGCAGGACAGAATCCGCCAGCATGTGCCGAAGTCTATTCGGAATAGAACCAGTAAAGAACGTAAACAACCAGAACGTCCAGGTAAACTAGCTAATTCAATACCGCACTGTGACTCAGCGATTGGAAACCATTTGTTACATAACCAAAAATGTGCATCTCACTATAAGGACAATCAATTTTTATTCTCTCTAAAGCACGATCCGATTTCCACTTATCAGTCTTAGAATCAATTTTCATCACTCTTCGAAAACCTAATTTGTGTAGACAGAAAGAGTTTGTTTACAAACATAAATTGTTAGCATAATTTAAAAAATTTTCTTTTTTAGTTCCAAATTTTAACACAAAGCTTGCATAATTTTGTTCCTTTTTTTGCCAAAAAATTTCTTACGCTGACGAAACGTGATTTTATTTATTAATACTTTTCAATTATTATGATAACTATTATTAACCTTAATTTTTAGCCAATCAGAATCAGCTTTATAACTTTTGAAATACTACATTCAGTTCTGCAATTCATTCTAGCGAAACCTCCTGAAGAGAGCTAGACGAAAACGTTCGGGTTTTCAAAACAGCCTTTTTTAAGGCTACTTAATTAACAAAAGAGCTTTAAATGAAGCATTTGTTGTTAAAAGCTATTTTAAAATTTTGTACCAACAAAAAACGTTTTTTTTACACTCAAAACTGTTTTGCTTACTGTCGCCGTCAGTAAAACGGTACGGTACGGCGACCCGTAACACGACAGTTGATCGAACAATACTTGACTGAACGACACTTGATCAAATAATGAAAGAAAAATTTACAACTTTGAATCCGACCCGGTTTTGTCAATTTTTTGCCCTAAAAACATTAGTGATCTCTAAAAAAAAGTCTTCCCTTTAAATCTGTCTCTGATTTCTTTAAGGGGTCTGTCACAGACATTGTTTTGAAATCCTAAAGAACCAGTTAAACAAGGTAACCCGAATACCTGCGCTGAAACAAATCTGTGTCTAATTTTATTTTATTCCAGCTCAAGAAGTGGTTTGCTGCGGGACTGAAGCTGTTATACAGTTGGCTTCGGCTAAGTTCTGATTGATTCGTTAAAGGCTCTTCTCCGCAACAAAAGAGACCACTGTCTCTAACTAAAACGAATTTATTACAAAATTCACCACTCACGACCGACGAAAATTCTCTTCCACGCTTTGCCACTGCAAAGCGAAAATCAGCGCTACAACTTAATTCGTCCAATACAAATAATTCTACCTCCGTAGAACCAATCTCCAAACACTAGCGCAATGCAGTTGCAACACTTGCCAATCCACGCAATTCAATCAAAGAATCCTTCGCCCACGCTCTGCGCCCAAATTAACGCTCAACCAAATTACGTTACTCTCTCTCAAATCACCTCTCTCAAGTTGTCTCATCGACGTCTCAAATCATCTCTTTCTATATGCGATCGAGCGAGCGCATATACTAATATATAGAGAAATATCACATGACGACAAATCGATTAGAGAACGTTGGACTCAACTTGAATCCCCTAGAGAAAACGCTTCGCTCCAATGCGCCAGAATTAGAACGTCAATTCTATCGTACACGAGAACGTTCGGGAATAAAATTCAAACTCGGTCATGCGTTTAATACAAAACAACTTGATGAAGCGCATTACGTCATTACTGTTTGGCGAAAGAAAAAAAAGATGCGTACGAACAATTGTAAGCAATTTCTACGTCATAATAAAACTTTAAATTACTTTTAAACGGAAAACTGTATCGCCATAACTTGAAATTATTACGAATGAAGTGTGACAGGGCCTCCAAAGTTGGGGCCATGGCAGAATGGCCCCCTCCATAAATAACTGATTACAATGTAAAAAGAAGGCGAAGAAATGGCAGCAGTAGGTATCTAACAAAACATAATTATGATAAGAGATATACTTATTGCTCCCCTAAAAATGGTTTTCCCAGGGAACTTGTTAAAAATCCCTGATTTTGACATTCACAAAAAATTATAAAAAATAAAAATAAACTGTCTTCATACTGATGGCATCTGCTTTTTATGAATCTTAATTACAATAACAAAGAGGTTGTTTAATCGCAGAAACATACAAAAGTAATTTTTTATTTTTTAGAGGCTATCATTTCAATCGAATGCCGTTTTGATCAAATGTCGTTTCAATCAAATGTCGTTTCGATTAAATGTCGTTTCGATTAAGTGTCATTTCGATCAAGTGTCGTTTTGATCAAGTGTCGATCGATCAAGTGTCGTTCGATCAACTGTCGTAGCACTACGGTGACCCCGCACAATTGACGTTGTGCGTGTAATAATGTACATCGTTTAGCCGCTGTTTCCTATTTCACATCCATTTTGTCAATAAGAACTTCTAAACGCAATACCTTCATTGCAAATAAAATTGAATTGAATTGAAAAAAAAGAGTAAAATTTCTTTTCCGACAAGTTCCACAATCATTCAAATTATATACTTATCCAGCAGAAACCTCAGTAGCTGGCAGTTAAACCTAAGTATGAATGCAATAGCAGTGTCATATGCAGCTGTCAAATCGAAAAATATGGTACCAATCTTTTTCATAACTCCAAGAAAACCCTCGATGTTTTTCATAAACAGATGACTTGCTCTATAGTTGATTTTTTGCGTCAAAACCAGCCTATTCTTTAAAAACCAATAGATCAATTAGTTCGATGCGGACGTGGACGAGCGTTTAAATTTCTTGCAAAGGATATAAAGTTTGATGCATTTTTCAATAACTTTTCTTCTACAACCTTCTTTGTTTTTTAGATCGTGACTACAGTCGGGTGCAAATGCCAAAGACCACTTACCAAAGAATTTTTTTTTTGATTTTGCAACATTGTGATGTCATCTAGCTTGTTTAAGTTTGCATTATCTTATTGCATCAGTCCAACTAGATGTGTTTAGCAATACAATAACTCAGTGCGTGCTTGGTTAAAAAATATTTGGGCTTTTTCTTCAATCTTTTTATAGTTTTAGTGAGTCAAAAATTGAGCAAAAAAGCCAGTTTGTCTGAAGCATGAGTGCCCAAATTGTAATTTTGCACAAAAAGGGTTTTCTCAAAGGAAGATTTGCGAAAACGTGTCCCGTAACAATACGGCTGTTCATCAAGCAATTGCTAGATTTCAAAAGTTTAGATTTTACCATGACAAAAAAAGGAGTGAAAGGCCAAGAGAAACAAGCTTTCGTGATGACACTGATTCGGCGAATAGCTGTTAAGTTTCCAACCAGTTCCAGCAAGAAAATACGCGCGGCACTGCTTCTTAAAGGCATAGATATTCATTGTACAACTGTTTGTAGGCATCTTGTTTACGATTTCAACCAGAAAACATTTAAACCTGCAAAAAAACTTAACCTTAGCCATGAAGGCGAAGAGGTTGGCCTTTGCCAAGCAATATGAAGACTGGAATGAAGCAAGGTGGAGTAAAGTTTTTTTCTCGGATGAATTCACAATTCGGCAATTTGTACAGAGAAAACGGACAGTTTGTACGCGTGTTGAAACACGATTTCATGACTGCTATACACAAGCTACGGTAAAACATCTTCTCAGTATCATGATCTGGGGGTCATATCTAATAATGACACAGCTGATTTTTTCTTTGTGTCAATGGGAACAACAATGAACTGCGTTAGGTAGCGCAAAATTTTGGAGGACAAGCTTGAAATTCACTTGAAATGGTTGTTCATGAATGCGTTATGTTAAGCAAGGCGGTGCTCCCTGTCACCGTTCAAAGTTAGTAAGAAATTTCCTTATGAAGAAGAATATCAAAACGTTGGATTGGCCTGGTAACAGGCCAGATCTCAATCTAATTGAGAATTTGTGGGCAATACTGAAAAACAAGTACTAAAGACCTGGAAAAAGCAAAAAAACGCATATAGACCCAAAAGATTACAGCTGAATACTGCAAACACCTTGTGCATAGCATTTCTTGTTGTCTCCAAGTTGTTATCAAGAACAAAGATGGACATAGCAAATACTACAAGATTCTTACACAAAAACTAGCTAATGTAACTCACTTTTAAATTGATAAGCTTGCTTTTTGACATTTATTGTTATTTTCAATGTGTAGCTATTTTATTGCAGTACTTTGAATAAACAAACTATAACACAAAAAGAACAAAATTGGTTTATGTTATATTTTAGATAAAAAATGCTAGATGGTCTTAAACTTTCGCCCACCACTGTACAAGCGCTCTTTCGTAGATTTTCCAAACTTGGAGTTGGCCCAAGCAGGAAGAGAATAAGTTATCTAATAAAGACTTTAAAGCAGCTCTATTGTCAATTATAAGCTTTGTGCACATGAAAGTACGGTCTGGAGCTTTAACTGGTTTTACGTGGAAGAACCTTTGACAAACAGCCCTGGTCATACATAAGTGAGAGTCAAAGTTAATTTCAATCACAGGTTTTCAACTACGGGATCATTTTAAGACTACAAAGACATCAAAATATAATAGGATTTTTAGACCAGAGTCTCAAACCTTTTCAAAAATAATATTTTGACGTTCAAACGTATAATCTTTTGCAAAAGTCAAATAAAGGCAAAAAAGTCTTAACTATGGATTGAAAAATTTTTTAGAGGAAAAAGTCATATGTGTAAATTTAAGGTTTAGTACAGCATGAATTTTTACACGTTGGAAAACCCCACTTTATTGAAAGTCAATTGCATGGAATTTCTTGCTTCTAATCTATGTTTTCTGTTGGCAAAACTCACATTCGAGAGCTATAAACTTTTGATAAAACTTTCTCAAACAAGTAAACTTGTTCATAAAAAATACGTCGGATTTTTTGGAGTAAGAAAAATTTAAGATAGAAACGATCTTTTACTTCAAAAGCGAAATGAAAGGCACCAACAAAAATTCAGGTGTTGTTTAATTGTCTGAAAGCGTGAGCATAAGGCCTAATATGTACAGAATTTTATCTAATTTTTTTCCCACACGAATGAATATTTATAAGAATGTTTTATAACGATGCTTTTTAAAAAGTTGAATTCTATCCGCTCAATTGATAGTCAAGCAGCTTTTTTTTAATTAGTTAACAATTAATAGAGCAAAAAGTAAATGTGTAAGCTGTTCCAAGCAATCGCCAAAAACCTAAAAAAAGAAAATGCAATTTTACATGAAATACGTTCTTCATCGTCTCAAGCATGTCGACGTTTGCAATTGACATAATTTGCGTCGTCACACAAGAGCAATAAATTGTAAAAATCGATGTCATAATTAAAAGCGTGAAATTGAAATTTTACGCTGTGCTGCAATGATGAATAAAAAAAAAACAATGAAAAAACAACACACACCAAACTGTTTGTCTGTTGTTCAGTAACTAAAACAACCAGAAAGAAGCACGCAGAACAAAATTAATAACTTTTTGCAGTAATTTTTAAGCTTTTGATTACAACGTCATCTTTTCCCGTGTACCGACTTTTCGTCTAACGACACTTCGTCCACAACTTTTCGACCAATAGGGTTAGAGTTAAGGTTAGAATTAGAGTTCCCTCAACAAGACTTCTTTTTTTGAAATTGGACCTACAGTCGTTTGACAAAAAAAAAGTAGGACAAAAAGACGTGGAAGAAGTGCCGTTGAACGAAAAGTCGTTGGACAAAAAGACCACCCACTTTCTTTTTCATAGTTACGTAATGATTGTGTAATTGGTAATTATAAAGTAATAGTAAGTAATTATAAAGATTTGTTTTAGTCTATTATTCAAAGCGCATTGATTAACTGAAGTTCTAAGAAAGGGAGTAGATTTTTAAAAAAACAAGAAGTATTTGAAAGTATTTAGCATGATTAAGTAATTTCTTAATTAAATGTCAACCTTTTATTTGTTATAAAAGCGTGTGACTGTAAAGCAAATTTTCATTTTTATTAAAATGCCAATTAACTCAACTGAAAAATGAAATCGTCAAGAAAATGATTTGATTGCTATTAGGTTGAACTGACCCTATTTCTTATACAACAATAGATTAAATCAAACTTTGCTACTGCCTTATTTTAAAGCAAAAAAACTTTTTTAAGTTAACAATAACTTTTCTTTTCAAAAACATCCTTTGATTTTCTTTTCTGAGTAAAATTGAGTTTGATCTTTCTGGGCACGATTACTTTTCCTTTATTTAACAATTTTATTTTGCGTGATTGTCAAAATCTTAGAGCTGCTTTCACCAGGCTTCTTCAAATTTTTAAATTCATTTCAAATGTCTTCCAAAACTTTAAAATCATGCGAACAATTTTTTTGTTTTTGCAAATATCTTTTGCCGATGCAATCACGAATTCAAACCAAGTTATTGAGTTAACTAAACAGATGTTTCTCTTCAGTGATAAAATGTGCCAAGTTGTTCGCCCCTCCTCAAGGTGGAATTAGGTGCTCTGACGTCAACAACTACAATTCAATTTGTTCCTTTTTTTGCTCTGCCGGTACGTTTACTGTGATTTAAAGCAAGAGTGAGCAAACTTTTTATTTGAATATTATTTGCATTTAGAAGTTGATTTTGTACAAGGGCTGCATTACAATATAATTCAGCCAAAATATAAAATAGTTAAAACCTGGAATCTTCCCTCAAAAAGAAAAAGGTCTTCATTCTCTTTTTAGAGTGAATTTTACATATGAACATCTGAAGTTTGGTTAAAGACTAAAAAAAATTAAAATAAAATATTTGACTAAAACTTTCGCGGGCCGCATGAAAATTCGTGGCGTAGTTTGCCGTAGTTTGCCCATCCCTGATTTAAAGTATTCAAGTTCAATTTTTCTCTGTAACTTTGAATAATGTGGGTCAATTATCAAAACCTTGCGCAGGAGCGATTTTGTTTTCTTTAATTCTTTGGCTACGTTGTTGTCACTCTTTAAAAATTTAAAACAATTTTTGTTCAACGACGAAAGTGTCAAAATTTGACAGTACGCATAAAAAGTGTCTTCAAAATCTGAAAGGCCGAAAGTTAAGCATATTCATTTTATTGAGTAAATGACCAAAAGGATTTTTACATCAGATTGTTTGCCTTCAAATGCATCAATAACCATGCTAACAAAATTATTAAGTTGTGTTAAATTTTTCTCTATGAAGCAATGTCAGTTTTATTTTCTATGTAAAGGTTGGTACAAAAGTCTTTGAAATCAGTGTTTATTAAGTAAATCGAATCTACTTTTCAGGCCACCAACTGGTTGGATCGCGACACAGAACTTGTCAAGGCAACGCCCAATTCTCTGGTGCTGAGTCATCATGCATCAGTAAGAAATCAATGCTTTGAATAAATTTTTTACTACGTGCATACACTCATCGATGTTCACAATCAACCTTTAAAATATGCACTTTTTTAATCAATACATTTCTTGTTATTGTACGGACAATCCAAGATTTTGAATTAGCATACTATTGCTATTATTTATTTTTCCGACTCGCAGGAAAATGTCAAAGGCGTTATACTTAGGGTAACTGTCAAGTGATTACCCCGACCCACTTTCGGAGATGCCAACGTTGTGCGGTCAGGTTGAAATTGTTCTTTAGAATTTTTGTTTTTATTTAGAGATATGATGAAAATTTAGAGCTGCTTGCTAATACCGCTAAGCAGGAGAAAGGCCATATAACTCGAAAGGATTTGAAATGGGCCGTGTTGATAACGCTCGTCATCATACGGCGCATTTCCCCACTCGGTCACGCTGCCGACAAAGTGCAAGACTGCCGTGGTAAAGCACTTTTTAGAGCTGGTGCAAGGGTTAATGTTTTTGGTCTGGGTACGATTCTCAGGTTGAACAAATCTGATAAAGTGTAGTGTTACAACAATACCCGTAGGTGATTGCGTTACTCGAATGTAATGTAGCTAAAATGAATAGTGCAAGTTTATAATACATTGACCCTATTACGACTGGAAGGGCGGAAAGTGCCTGCGTTGTTAAAATACTGTGTGCTGCTTAAAAACTACTTGCACGAATTTCTTCAAATTTTATGACTTTTATTGATTTTTATTTATCTAAAAGTTGGTGCAATTTTTGAAAAAATTCTCAAGTAATTTTGGAGTTATTAATAGTTTTTTGACACCTAGTCACTAGTTTTTTGACTGTTTCATAAAACGCGAAAAAAAGGTAAATTACAAACTGTTTATCAAAACAATTGAAACTAAACGGTTCAGTAACTATGTTTACTCAAACAGTTTACCAGGCAATAAAACGGTTTTAATTTCATTTTCCAAGGGAAGTTGTTTACGTTGAAAAAGCTGTAACTGTAGATTTAGATTTCTTTTTGTGTAAAATTTTCTAATAAATTCGGAAAAAATCCCGAACTCTTGATTTGGCTTTATTATAAAAGTTTATTTTACGATCGATCATACACTTCACTACGTTTGGTACAATGGTTTCTGGAGCGGAAAATTACTACCATCGGAACTATTCAAGCTAAGTGCAAAGAAATATCAAATGAAATAAGCAAGTGTGTAATAGAAATATTGGTTTCTATAACATTTTTTGGAACGAATCTAAAAAAAATTTCAACCTCAATTCTTTTATCTTAAATTTTAAAACTACAGGAAAGCGAAATATTTCAATCTTATAAACAATGCACCCAATTTTTTAAATTTCAAAAAATCATAAGAAGAAATCGGCTTTATACAAGTTATGTGATTGTACGAAAGGAGGTACAGACATTGTAGACCAAAAAATTACTTTCTATTCGTGTAAAAACAAGTCTCGAAAATGCACCACCATTGTATTTTCGTATTTGCTTGACATTTGTCGCATAATTGCAGCAAGTGTATTAGCAAGATGTTACGGTGAACACTTCGATTAGGTTAATTCTAAGAATTTTTGGCTGGAAGGCCTAGTCTTTCAATCCTCACACGCGTTCTCAACACGAACGTTAGCCAAGGAGAATGTATTTAAATAACCACAGACAAACTAACGAACGTTTTAAGAATTTATGCGAATAAAGAGAAATTAAAAACTGCTTTAGACCTGCCTGTAAAATAGAATATTACTTATTCAAATAGAATTAACAGCACATTACGAAATTTCAGATAATATAAATGAACCAACTACGTACTAACCACGAGAATTTAAAATGCATGACCAACGGTAAAAACTGTCTTAAATAACTGCACGTGACAGCCGAACAAAGAAAAGCGACCAGACAGAACCAAAGCAGCACGAAGAAAAGAAAAAAGGCAACGAACACAAGCACACGTGGCATGATCTACGCGGCGAGAGTACAGTATTTCTCACCTTAACACAAGGAACAAACACACAAAGCCGCGCAAACAGAATTTGTTTGAAGTTGGCTTTAGTCTTGTTTTGAAATTAGTAAAACCTTTCATTCAAGGCAAGGTCTAACCCGGTCTTTCTCAACCTTTTCCCAATTGCGCCACATTTTTAAAGTTTTTCAAAAATTGCGGCACCTTCAGACCATTTTTATTAAAAAGATTTTTTGTGGCACAAAATTTTAAAATAGCCTGAAATGTCGCTATAGATGTGGCCATCTATATAGACAAAACTCTTTTATAAAGAGAGGGTAGCCTTGAAAAAGGCTGTTTAAGAAAACTCAAACGTTTTCGTGTAGCTCTCATCGGGAGAAATCGCTACAATGAGTAAAGAACTGAAATGTCGAAATTATATTGCTTAAGATTGTCGTTTCGCCGAGTAAGAAATTATACTGAAGCGCAGTTGATGAGAAGCATCAGCCACCAAGCGGTCGAAAAGTGAAAAATTTTTGTCGTTTCGTCGAGTTAGAAATGGAACAATTTTTATTGGACGGAATTTGGATGTTTAACTTGGCAAAATTATAGTTGTAATTTGAAGTCTGAAAAAGAATAAAATAAAACCAATATAATTATGTTGATAATTTAAGCCTATAAACGAACTCTTTTTGACGGCACAATGCAGGTTTGCTTGAGGTTATGTGGATGGATTCTAACACAGCAAGATGAAATTCAGATCTGGCTTTGGATAGAATTGAAAATTGATTATCATTGTAGTGAAGGGCGCAATTTGGATGTTTTAGAAGATGAGTGCCAATAGCCGAATCACAATTAGGTGTGGAGGAGTTTATTTTACTTTTTCGCGTTGGCTGAATTCTTTCTTGATTGGTTTTGTTGCGGATAGTTTTCGGGACATGTTGGCGGATTCTGTCCTGCAGACGTTGAGAAGTTCTGCCCACGTACCGGCATTCGCAGCGGCACACGTATTGGTATACGACCATGCTTAGTTGAGAAGCAGGCAGAACGTCTTTGTGAATTGCAGGAAGAATTCGTCTGGTGGTGAAAATAACTCGCGGTTGAACTGTTGAAAAACAATTTAGAATGCTACTCTTAATTTTCTTTTCAAATATAACAGAAGTTTCACCAATCCACGGTAACTTCAAGTAAACGGGGCATCGTTGAGGACCTTCTATCGGATGTTTATGAAATTGTAGGATTTTCTTTGAAATTATTGCATTGATCACCGATTCTGGGTAACCATTTTTAAGAAATAAAGATTTAATAGTGTCCAGTTCTTGTTGGAGGGAAGATTGTGAACAGATTTTCAATGCACGGTGTGTTAAAGTTGCGATCAGGTTAGTTTTGCGTGTCTTTGGACCAAACGAGTTCCATCTAATATATTCACCAGTAAATGTAGCTTTCCTGTAAACCGATGTAGTAAAATTGTTGGTTGATTTGGTGACTAATACATCCAAAAACGGTAGTGATTGGTTAACTTCTTTTTCACTTGTAAATTTGAGCGAGGTATGCAAAGAATTTAAATTAGTTAAAAATGTTTCAGAATCCACTTCATCTTGGAAGAGAGCAAATGTGTCGTCGACGTAACGATAATAGATTTGAGGTTTGGAAATTTTGTCGAATAGTTTAGATTCATAAAATCCAACAAAAATATTTGCCAAGGCCGGACCAAGCGGACTGCCCATAGCGACTCCATCAATTTGCCTGTACATACAATTATTAAAACTAAATTCAACGGAAGATGTTGCAATTTTTATTAAATCAGTAAAAACGTGTTTTGGAATGATTGGCTCAGGAAAATCACCATTGTAGAGAGCTTGACTGCAAATTTTGATCGTTTCAGCTAGAGGAACATTGGTAAATAAACTGCAAATATCATATGAGCAAAGAAAACATTTATTAGGATTGACGCTAAGTTTTTGTATTCTTTCAGCGAAGGTGAAAGAATCTTGAATGCAATTCAATGAGTAACGATTTAAAACAGGTTGAAGTAGAGCAGCAAGAAATTTAGCCAATTCGTGTTGAGCAGAACCGATCATGGAAAGAATGGGGCGACAAGGAGCATTTTGTTTATGAATTTTGGGTAGTCCATACATTCTAGGCCTTTGTGACCCAGTGGGTCTGAATTCAGCCAACGCGAAAAAGTAAAATAAACTCCTCCACACCTAATTGTGATTCGGCTATTGGCACTCATCTTCTAAAACATCCAAATTGCGCCCTTCACTACAATGATAATCAATTTTCAATTCTATCCAAAGCCAGATCTGAATTTCATCTTGCTGTGTTAGAATCCATCCACATAACCTCAAGCAAACCTGCATTGTGCCGTCAAAAAGAGTTCGTTTATAGGCTTAAATTATCAACATAATTATATTGGTTTTATTTTATTCTTTTTCAGACTTCAAATTACAACTATAATTTTGCCAAGTTAAACATCCAAATTCCGTCCAATAAAAATTGTTCCATTTCTAACTCGACGAAACGACAAAAATTTTTCACTTTTCGACCGCTTGGTGGCTGATGCTTCTCATCAACTGCGCTTCAGTATAATTTCTTACTCAGCGAAACGACAATCTTAAGCAATATAATTTCGACATTTCAGTTCTTTACTCATTGTAGCGATTTCTCCCGATGAGAGCTACACGAAAACGTTTGAGTTTTCTTAAACAGCCTTTTTCAAGGCTACCCTCTCTTTATAAAAGAGTTTTGTCTATATAGATGGCCACATCTATAGCGACATTTCAGGCTATTTTTATTAAATTTAGTTTCCAAAATCAGGTGATCTTTAAAAAAAGGTCTTCACCCAGAATTGAGCTGAGATTTCTAGCTTTTTTCCCTAAAATCAGTTCTATTCTAAAAATACAAAAATACCGTCGTTCTGGCTGCGGCACGAAATTGGTATCTTCCAAAGTTCGCGGTGCACTTGAGCAAGGATCCTTAATTTCCGCCCCCATAATTATGTAATCTTAAAAAAAAATAGGTCTTTGCCTGAATTTACGCTACCTCTCTTGTCAATTTCCTTCCCAAAATCAGTTTTTTCTAAATAAAAACGGTCTTCGCTCCGAATCTTACATATTACATATTATAAAAAGCGCAATATTTGACGTCCATAAATAAATTTTTTTCGAAATCTTTTACAGCAGACCTGGAAACCTCTCACGGCACACAGGTTGAGAAACACTGATGTATGTAGTAACATTGAAGCTTATAATTCAAAATAACATCACAGCACTCAACCTTTTTCCTGGAGTAGTGAATAATGTGCAATAACTTGTGGTACCTCAGCAAAACGCAAATGGCACCCCTGTTGAGAACCACTAGTCTAACCATTAAAATTCTAGAAAAAATAAAGTTGCTACTTGGCGAAAATGTTGTGGAATCAAGTATTTATACTGCTTTGTTATCGATATTTCCTTCTCAATCAGATAAAGCATCGTTGTGAAATATGTATATCAGAAATATCAGGTCCCCTAATGAAAAAAGAAATGGCATTGAAATGGCGCTTTCGATCTTTCGTTTAGCGTGGTAACATTTTTCAAAAATTCACATAAACAAACTCAAAAAATACTCGAACAAAATATATTGAGCTGCGCTTGAGTGCAATATCATTTTGAGGTTGTACTGATGTTTTTGTTTTTTAAATTATAATGTTGAAATTTGGACTATCAATCGAATTTTTGTCGCCAATAAAGAATGTTGGTGTCATAACTTTTGAATTACTCGTCACAGTTGAAATTTAAGTTGATGGTAATTAAATTTTTTTCAAAAATTTTTAACTTTTTGTAACTCTTACGAAAACTAGACCTAACTAATTCAACAAGCCGTGCAACAATTAAAAGTTAAATAATTACGTCAGAAAACATTATCAAAATTTTAATGAACAAATATTTTATTAATGAATTAGCATACTTAATCAAAAGAAGAAAAAAATCGAAATAAAAAAGATTTCAGTAAAATTTTAAAAAATCGCTGTGATCAAAAGCAATCAACTGTAAATAAATTAGTCAAATCAAAATATTCTTTTTTAATGAAGAAAAATTGAGGTTAGTTTTTTGCGATGTGAAACTACAAACATAATTTTTTGTGTAATGATTTGCCTTTCTTTTTATGTTATAAAGTTTCTTGCCTAAATTTTTCACAAAAGTGAGTGAATTTAAAAAATAATTTGATAAATGCCACTAAAGATCGAAGCGTTGTAAACACTAATAAAACCAGCTTTTAACAGATTTTCTTGAGTAGAATTTCTTTCTCTGTAAACAGTAATAATTTTGCCAAGTGGATTTCAACTGTTACCATTGTTACTTCTAATTTTACGGATTAATGACGTCGACAAACAGCTGAAGCCATTAATTCTCTCAGATCGCTCTCTCGTTTTCAGCCAATTTACAAAAATTGACTACCCTATAAAAATTTGCTTTTTCAATCCCAAAAAATATTTAAATGCAACATTTAAGTATCTATATTAAAAGAGTATAAAATTTCCTTTTTATACAAATTTGAATGAGAATTTTAGCGCTAGTAATAGTCGAGATATAAGCAAGCAAAGAGCGCGGGCACTTTCCGCCCCCCCCCCCAGTAGTACAAAGTTTCCAAAAATCCCAGTAGGAATAAGGTTAAGGCAGTGGTTCTCAACCTTTTGTTGTGGCGATCAAAATACTAAGCGAAAATAGAGACCAAAGATTTAGCAACCCAATCTTTCAAATACTTTATTTTCAAATGTAACAGTAAAAGTATTATTTATTTATACTTATTTATAATGATTTTAATATTATTTTATTCAACAGTACAAGTTTGCAATACACTATGGCGATGGTTTTTAAACTTTTCTGGTGTCGACCCAAATGCTAAGCCGCCATAGAAAAAAAAGATTTGGCGCCCCAATCTTTTCTTCCTTTATTAAGTTATAAGCTTTTTAAGAAAAAAAAACATTATTCGATGAATAAACCATAATCAAGATCTAGAGCAGTGCTCTGCAGCTTGTGTGCCGCGGAAATACAACAAACATACTATTTAAAACTGAAAAAAATGTTTCTTTGAAGTAGCAACCAATAAACTTAAAACAATTCATTATACATCTCATTGTATAATGTTAAGACCTTTTTACGGTTTTTACGAAGTTTCGAACACCTGAAGCTTAATTTAAAGGACAGATAAAGCTTAATTTCAATTTAACTCTCTATAAATACTAAATAAATATTTTTTTTAATCAGTTGTCTCCCAGGCTCGATTTATACACAATATGCGAAAATAGGTAATTTCAAATGAAAGAAAAAAGTAATTACATTATTTGAAGGGTTTAGGTTGAAATTTTTCGGCTTTATGACAGTCAAATGAAATTTCAGGTGAAGGAAAGCGTTCGAACTTTAGCTTTTCACCCTGGTCTAAGTGTGCTGCAAATTTTTGAAATATTTCAAAATGA
Source organism: Diplosoma virens (assembly GCA_963680785.1). Lineage (NCBI taxonomy): Eukaryota > Metazoa > Chordata > Ascidiacea > Aplousobranchia > Didemnidae > Diplosoma > Diplosoma virens. The sequence continues at coordinate 37,473,965 of OY796880.1, forward strand.
AACAAGAAAAAAACGGAGAATGGAGGCAGAGAAAAGAATTGGAGACTGCTTTAGCTAAAGAATGGATTAAAATACCTTTGGAAACCATTCGAATTTTGTATGAGTCAATACCTTGTAAGATTGAGGCTATAATTGCTGCCAAAGGTGGTTCCACACCATATTACAGTTTGTTTCAATTTTTAACGGGTTTCTATTAGTTTGTCCAACCTTTAATATATAGCTCGCAGTTTGTTTTTCATTTATTCTAGCTGATCGGTTCTAGCTGAGTAATAGATTCGAGTTACAGTGGTTGAAATCGTTTGTTTTTACTGTGTTGTGTGATTAAGTTTTTAAGGGTCATGTTGAGTCTTGAAGCTAATTTTATAGTGAGCAGAATTGTTTTTGACAAACTCTTAAGTTTAATATTAACTATGGATAGGTATACCATATTTTCGAAGTGCTAAACCGGGACGTTTGTTAAAAGAAAAAAATTCGTTGCTAAAAAGCAGTGTTTCTAAAAAAAAAGCTGTTCACTTTGAATCTGTCTCGGATTTTTTGATTTTCGTTGCTAAAAATAATGTTTTTTAAAAATGAAAAACAGGTCATTATCACCATCATTTAGGGGAAAACACTGAATTAGTTCAGTGGATTTCCTTTTCCCGCTTGTCTTTTTTGGATTGCGGCGGCGGCAGCAGCTCGAGTTGGGATCTCTGAGCATTCCGATCTTTTGGAACTAGCCGCAATTCCGCCGGTGGTAGGCTAATCCAAAACGTGCCCAGACCAGGTTTTCAATATAATTCCGCCAGTGAGTTCTGGGTCGCACTCTAGGCCTTTTGTCACTTGGAAGAGCATCAATTAGTTGCTTGGTTGTTCGTTCGTGGGACATTCGTGTCACATGGCCATACCAGTGCAGTTACGATCGTTCTACACGGAGTAATACCGGTTCGATGTTGAGAAATTGACAAATGTCAGTGCTTTTAACCTTGTCAAGTAGAGATAAACTTTTGACTTTTTGCAAAAAAAACATTTCGGCCGCCTATACTCGGGATCTCACTCTTTCCGCCATTACCCAACACTCATGAACAAAGGTGAGAACAGGAACAAAAATCGATCTGAAAACAGAAAGCTTTACTCTTGTACACAGCTCTCGTTTTAGTACAATTGATCGGCAAAGTTGGTGCATGACTGCACTTACTTTTTACAATACGGGTGTCCAGTTCATATCATTTGAGAATTGACTCCAACATACTTAAACTTTTCTGTCAGCTGGAGAGTTACTCTATTTGTCTGGAAAGAACACTGGACAGGGTGCCTTGACATGCACATAATCTCAGTTTTAGCCGTACTAATTTTCATTCCAGCATTCGAGCATGCATCAGAAAACCGATTAAGTGCATATTGGAGATCACTTTTGTTGGAGCTTAACAATGTAAGGTCATCTGCAAACAGCAGGCGTCGAACATTACGCTGCCCTAATGTGACGCCACTACTAGAGGAGCTGTCTCTGTCTATCTTGTCCATGTATAAAATGAACAAGAGATGAGAAAGAACACAGCTCTGTCACAGTCCAACACTGACACTAAAAGACTTGATTTTCATGCCATTGACACGAACACAGACTTCTGACTGTTTGTATAACGATTTGATAGCAGCTAATAGCTGACCTCTCACGATATACTCCAGCAGTGTTGCCCACAGCTTGTCTCTTGGAACACGGTCTTAAAGGTTTTTCAATGTCTACAAAGCATGTATACACCTCTTTGGCATATACCCACGATTTTTCAAAAACTTGCTAAAGGGCAAAGATTTGGTTCATGGTGGATCTGCCAGGATGAAATCCGAATTGTACATCCTGAAGTTGAGGTTCGACTATTTTACGGCATCTCTTTTCACAGCACTTTGCGTAGACCTTTTCAGGAAGACTTAATAATGAAATGCCCTTAATAATGCTCTTGTGTCTTTTTTTGTGAAAAGGTATCAACACACTGGTTGGCCATTGCTTTGGTGCTTCACCAGTATTTATTGGTATTTGGAATACACGAGTCAGTCAACGAATCCCCAAGTTGTTTATGGCTTTTAACATTTTCACTCAAATGTCATCTTCACCAGGGTTAGTGCTAGTTTTTAAAGATTTGATTGCTGTGGCCACCTCTGCTTCGGTCAGATAACTATCTTCACTAATTTATTTCTCGGATTTTTCCAAATGTCGGATGGTTAGTGGATTTAAGACCTCACAAAAGTATTCTCTCAAAAGTATCAATTTAGGATGCCCTTTTGATACTTCAGAAGCATACTATATTAGCATTCTCAATAAAGGTGGCAACTGGTGTTCGTTTGCCACGCAAACGGCGTATAGTTTGCCAAAATATATTGTTTGCCAATATTCAGTCTGTATATAAATTTTGTCCCAATTCTTCCCATGACTTTTCTTTAGAGTGTTTGACAATAGTGGCGGCAGTCTTATGTGCTGCAGAGTACCGCAATCAAAGCTGCTCAGATGCCTTGTTTGTTAACCAAGCTCTGAACGAAGCTTTCTTTATACGGATAGTTTTTTAACTTCTTGGTTACACCAAGAAGTTCTTTTCCTACTACCCGTTTGACCTTCCAAACGTTTGCAACCAAAATTAACAGCTGCAGAGGTAATGACTGCTGATTTAAATAAAACTCTCTCAGTTTCAAACGTTTTTAGTAAATTCAGGAAATTCTCTGTGAACAGGGAAGCAACTTTGCTTACAAAAGTACGTCTCATTGTCGGCTAGAAACTCCTACTTTATTCTGTATGCTCTTCGTGCTCTGACTCGCTTTTTTGTTCTCGAATGGTCCAGGCCTCTCAAAATGCACAGAATTTTTTAGGTCTTTTAAAGTCTTTTAAAAATTTAGGTCTTTTAATTACTAAAGTTTTGCACTAAAAACGGCTGCGATCCGGAATGGCATCGCAACCGTTTTTACAGTAAAAATTAAAAAAAAAATTTGCGTCTTTTTAAAAAATAAAGTACCTTTTTTAATTTTGCCCCCGACAAAATGGCTTTTCGGCGCCCCTGAGTATTTATTAAATAGAGTTTTCTTAAAAATTAGTTAAATAATTAACAGGATTGAATTTTTTTAGTTGTACTTCAGAAATTTTATTTTTTGAGTTTAAATTTAATGGTTCAATTCATGACGTTATTGTCGTCACATATACCAAAAGATTGTTTAACAAAACCACCATCCAATGGAGTATGCATCCCTCATCAGCAGTAGCGCCTGCCAAATAGAAGACCAAGAGGTACTGCACTCAGGGGTACCGGAAAAATTTTGAGCGGAAACTTCAAGGTTTAAACTACGGCATTTTTTGGTCGAAAAAACACTCTTACAAACGCAAATTAGCGTTAGAAAAATTTTTACTAAAAAACTTGATAAAAACTAAAAATAACTAAATGCAAAGTTCTTCACTTTTCGGCCTCGGTGTTTTATTTAGTTGGACGGCAAATATTCTTGACTTAGAATCCTCATACAGGTGGAACGTTCTTGTTGCAAATAAAGACTTTTTCTATTTTACCGGCCTTTACTTTAAATTAAAAAAGATTTACATGTACAAACTCGCATTTGCTGGATAGGTTATATTTTTCATGGCTTGACTTTTTCTTAAAGTACGGGCATGATAAAACCTAAACTACGCAATCAATCTTATGTTTTAACCGAAAAAGCATATCTTAAATTGGAGAAGTTTTTTACTCGTATATCATACAAGCTGAAGCTTATTATCTTTTCCCAGACAAAAGTTTTTGATGGATTATTTTGTCTCCGAAAATCAAGCCTATGAAAAAAGTTTTTACATCAATTCAAAGGTTATTATGTCATCGAAATAAAGTAAAAGTAAATTTATAATTTTCAGTAAAATTATGAAGAACAGTCACTAAACCGAAAATAAGTTTACATTTTTAAAAGAAAATTTATTCTTTGTTCCATCAATCTAAAGCAAAAACCGTTCTTTATTTACGTATCTCAAATTTTAGGCCAAAAAGCAACACTGACTTTGGAAAAAATTGATCTTAGTCTCACTTGGCGAGTATCTGAGGACCCACTTAAAAGACCATACAAAATATGATCGGGGTCCAGAGATCCACGGTAAGCCAAGGAGAGTGTCGCTCCCATTCGGCGAAGCTCAGCTGGCTGGATGCCTGAGAGTATAGGTAGGTGGTTCGTTGGAGTGGGACGCAGGCATCCAGTAACTATGCGCAAGGCGTCATTCAAGACACTGTCTATGAGGCAAGTGTGAGCACTGCGACACCAGACTGGCGCACAGTACTCAGCTGTTGAGTAGACTAGAGACAAGGTGGCTATGCGTAGTGTTTTAGCACCAGCATCCCATCCCGAGCCCACGAGTCGCCTCAGCAGTGTGACGCGCGATGATAGTTTTTTGGGCAATGCCACTAAATGCTGACGAAACGTGAGCGATCTGTCCAGTTTTACCCCAAGATAAGTAGGGGTTGAACAGAACGGTAAAAGTCTATCATTGTTGTAGACCTTTGGCTTACGTTTGGCCTCTCGGTTATTTAAGTGAAAGGCTGTCGTCACCGTCTTAGTGTGACTGAGCTTCAACCTCCAAGTCTGGAGATACGCTGACAGTGTGGACATGTCTTGGCTTAAGGTCCCCTCCAAGTCCTTCCAGTTTCCAGAAGAATGCAACAATGCTAGATCATCAGCATAAGCAAACTTTCTGGAAATCATGGAAGGAAGATCGTACGTATAGATGTTAAATAGGATGGGAGCCAAGACCGATCCCTGAGGAACGCCGTTTTTAAGACGGCGCAGCCTGCTTTGCTTGATGTCACCTGTGGTAAGGGTGAAACTTCGATTTCGGACAAGCTCCATGATCATTTTGACCATGTGCTTATCCGGAAGGAGTCTCAGCAGCTTGCAGGTAAGGCCACGGTGCCAGACAGTGTCATAAGCAGCTGTCAGATCGATAAATACGGCACCGGCCTTCTTTTTAGCCTCGAAAGAATCCTCGATGTTCTGGGTTAGCAGAACAACTTGATCTACGGTTGACTTCCCGCGTCGGAACCCAGCCTGCTCTTTAGGGAGCAGTGGATCGATTAATGGCTCAACGCGGGCGTAGATAAGCCTCTCGAGGATCTTGTAGGGGACACAGAGCAGAGATATCGGTTGATAACTCTTTGGGTCCCCCACGGGCTTTCCGGGTTTGGGGATCGCGACCACAAGCGCTCTTCTCCAGATCTTGGGAATTTTGAGTCGGCGCAAACAGGAAGAAAGGAAGTCACGTAACCAGGACTTCAAAGCAGCTCCGGCATGGAGTATAAGCTCGGGGCAGATGGAATCAAGTCCCGGAGCTTTACCTGGTTTTAAATGTTGGAGGGCAGCAGCAAATTCTCTCTGTGAGAAATTGTCAAAGATATTTACTGCGTCTGGTGTTGTGGCCCTCCAAAGGTCAGACACTTCTTGAAAGACAAGTCGAGATGACTTGCGGTCAACAGCCTCGTATTTCCCATTTCTAACCAACTGAGATGCAATAGCATCGGCTGAAACGGGACAGTGACGAGGAGAGTGTCGTGACCTACCAGTAAGGTTGTTCAAAATACTCCACGCTTTTCGACTAGAGTGTGAGAAGTCAATGCTCCGAACTGCTTCGGACCATCGATCCCTCCGCTTTCTGTCAAGCTTGGCAAGCAGAGCTGTAGCAGCCAAACTTGAGTCGTCTCCCTGAGGAGACTGTAGAAAGGTTTTATAGAGGGATTCACACTCAGCATCCCAACACGGAATGTAGTTATTTCGATACCCGCGTGGGATAGTCTTTTTGGCTGCTTTCTTAATGGTGTTACAGAAATTGCTTGAAGTAAAAGATTTTTCTTCCCAAAGCTTTTCATCTGACACTCTTCAGGTGAAATCGTCAGAATGAAGCAGAATTGAAACCGAACTAATTTATAAAGGAAGAAAGTAGAGTTCTCATTGGCTGAAAGAGTCAACCAATGAGAGAAAAGATTAAGAAATTTTCAAAGAGTATACGAATTCTTTTTGCTTACACAGAAGGGGATTGAGAGATTTAATGAAAGTCGCTTCAAGAGCAGAAAGGTGAAAGGAAGAGCGACCTCGAGCGAGAATAGAAAATTTTTCGTTGCTGTAATGGAGGGCACATTGGTCGTTATCAAGAAGATGTTGACCAATGGCGGATTCGTGAAATTGTTGTGGGCGAATGTTGTTCTTGCAAGAGCGGGAAAGACTTTGGCGGTTGGCCGAGGTACGAGGATTGGTGATGGATTTAGGAACGTGTTGTTTAATTCGCTCTTCTAGCCGTTGAGACGTGCGACCAACGTACCGACTATCGCAGTGGCACAAAAACTGGTAAATAACATTGCTGTGATGATGGGAAGGTAACACGTCTTTCTTAATCGCTGGAAGGAGCTGTCGGGTGTTGAAAATAACACGTGGTTCGACGGAGAAAAAGCAGCGTTTCACAGCAGACGTAATCTGCTTTTCAAACCTCATCGAGACGTTTCCAAACCATGGGATGTGTAGGTAGACAGGGCACTTTTTTACTGTGTGGACCGGGTTAGAATTTATTTGTTGAAGTTTTCGCTTCAAAGCCGAATTGATTACACGTTCCGGGTAGCCATTTTCCAAAAGAATTGAACGAATTTTGCCAAGCTCTTGGTTCAGTTTGCTTTTAGAACAAATCATAAAAGCTCTGTGAACGAGAGTACCAATTAGATTGATTTTCCGTTTCTTGGGACTGAAAGAGTTCCAACGTAGATATTGGCCAGTGAAGGTAGGTTTCCTATATACTGAAGTTAGAAATTCTGAATCATGCCTTTCTATTAACACGTCAAGGAAAGGGAGAGAGTGATTAGATTCCTTTTCATAGGTGAAGCGAAGTGAGGGATGAAGAGAGTTGAGCTGGACGAAGAAATTGTTGCAGTCTTCTTCATTGTTGAATACGGCGAAAGTATCATCAACGTACCGGAAGTACACCAACGGTCTTTTGGCGATGTTGAAAAGTTTCGCTTCTTGGTAGCCAACAAAAATGTTTGCTAAAGCGAATTACAAACTATCAGACACTGAACGGTTTGTTTTGTCCCATGGACTTTCTTTTTGTTTACCGCCCACTAATGTCAAACGTGAAGAAATACTAGCTGACTTTGAAGTACTCTACGCTCAACTCGTCCATCACAAACCTTTGTCTGAAGAGCAGCTTGCTGCTTTAAAGGCTAGGTTGAGTGACTTAGCTCACGCTTATTGTGGAAGCCCCATTGACTTGGGTGATTTCCTCATGACAAAAGAGTGTTTTCAGGCTATCAAGTCCCTTCGGATGAATGAAGAAATTCTTATAACAAAGCCTGATAAAGGTGCTGGCGTTGTCATCTTAACAAAAACGATTACAACGACAAGATGAAGACGATTCTTAATGACACGACCAAATTTCTTGATCTTGGACCAGTCACGAACAACGACAACACTGCTAAAATTGAATCACGGATACAACGACGGTTACTTCAGCTGAGGAAAGAGTACCTAATGGTTGTGTCCACCGTTGGTGGTGGTTTGAGGACGTTGACTATTTTATAGCCATCAACGTCCACACACAACCACTCGATCTCCGATGTCGGTGGAGATTGGTCAAAAAGAATGTATCTCAGTCGCTCGTGGACAAACGTGGCAAGGCCATGCTTCCCGCTTAAAGAAGACCCAGCTAGTTGGTAGTTTGGTAGTACCAACTTCTCTGCATCAGTGCAGTGGGTCTCCTGCAGTAGGATGACGAGTGCCTCATACTGCATAGCGAGATGATGAAGAACGTTCATCTTGCTTGCAGTGAGGCCTTCGATGTTTAGCTGAAGAATAGTGGGTCTTCGGAACTTGTTGGCAATATGCCCTGAAAAGGGCAGTTTTATCTTAACATTGCCCCGTCCTGAAAAGGACGTTTGCCGATTAGCAGACCCACACTGAACATCGGAATGGGTGGATACTCTTCCGTTTTGGTAGGTTCGGTTTCGGTCTGTCATTTTAAAATCAAGGAACAGACTTACTCACGGCCCAGGCTGCGTGAAAGCACCTACCATCTGGACCGCGAGCGGAGTAATATGCTGCCTTGAAATTAGTCGAAGTTTTACACATGGTTACCAGTGAACACGTGTTAAACTCTCAGTCATCAAATTTTTAGTTTCTCAAACTGTTCTTGGTTATTTAAAGAATCAAAATAAAAGTTTATCTATTTTGGAAACAAATTGCGTGAAACAAATTTTACCGAATTTCATGTGCAGCCAGTGGCACTGGATAAATACTGCGCAAAATCTTGCGGATTACTTCAGTCAAGGACTGTCTCCATCCAGACCATCAGTGGCTAAAAAGTTGTTTTTGGCCCAGTGTTTTTGTTGCAGCACGCAGAGAAATGGAACTGCATACTTCTGGAGCAAAATGGTTCAGCTGCGTCGAATATCGCATCTTTAGTGCGAACTGAATTGTGTTATCCTGCGAATCCACATCTTCAACACATACGGAAAATAGAATTTGCGGCAAAACGATGCAGGAGCCATCGGTTATCAATCAATTACTTATGCATCACAGCACTTTGCCTCGCCTTTTGCGCGCAATTTGGTGGTGGCGCGGATTGATCTGTGTGTTTGATTGATTCGATGTGCTCAAAAGCAAGCTTTTTTCTTTGAGATTGTCGTGACATAGAGGCTGGGAAGTATGGCAATCAGATAAAATGAACTTTTGAAAATGTTAAAACTTTTGCGGGCATACTGCCCCTTTGTAGAAGACGGTTCTTTACGTTTAATTGGGCGATAACAAAAATCCGATGTGCCTTATGACACAAACATTCTTTGGTGTACCCACGACCCCATCATGTTATGGTGGTTATTATCGCTGGTTCGCACGTGAAGTGCAATTCTTTTGTCGCTAATTACGCATTGAAATGAATTAAAATGAATTATGGCAGAAATATCACATTTGCGAGGAAGACCAGCTGTAAAGCAATATATTAAAAAATTGTATATTGAGTGTCGAAATCGTAATGTTAAACCTTGCAGTCAGCAGATAACGCCACAGCCCACTGGTCGTACATCCGTATGGCGACGCTCCTTTGAAGGTTGTGGAGTTGATTATTTATGTGACTTGAAGAACGAAACAAACTAAAAAAAACGGTTGTATTTTTACATGCTTAGCCACTCGCGCTACACATCTTGAAATTGTTTTTGATTTGTCCACGGAAGCCATTCTTATGGCTTTTAGAGGCTCTCTCACACTGACAGGAGCTGCAACTCATTGACAGAAGCATTAGCATAATGCAATGACCGCAAGGTCTACAAGTTCAGTAACCACCTTATTGCGTCAATTAAAATACAACGAACAAATTAAATAAATAAATAAAAAAAAGAAAAACTTTAGAAAAGCAAACAGCGATTAGGCAAAAAAAGTAACTAACAAATCAAGGTTTAAAGTAATAAAAAAACAATCAAATCACGCTACCAAAACTAACTTCATGTTGCATTAGTTAACAGTGACATTATACGAGTGTATTCATTTGTAAAGTTACAATGACAAAAATTTCAAATTGAGTGCTGTATAGAATTCCATATTTCGGCGCCAATATATTTAATTGAAAATTGCATTTTCCGTTTCTTTTAAATATTGTTAGTTCACTTTTGTTAGAGTTTTTACTTTAGAAAGTTTCAATTACAATCTTTGTCGTATCACCTCTTCATAATCTAATTTTACACTCCTTGCCTACTCATATTATCAAACTTCTGGACAGCAAGTTGCTGTATATTACGAGATCAAATACGAGATATTAGCCTAAACTTTGCTGTTTAAAATAAAAACGAATGAGATGAAATAAAAAAAGAAAAAACTTGTCGCGATTTCTTCAATAATACTTAATTTCAGTCATTTTTACAAAATTATTGTCTCATAATGCTTGAACAGACTTGCAACAAATCAGTTGAATTTTGCTTTTTTTTCCAATTTCTATATTGTCTGATACGAATTGTTTTTGCTGCTTTTTTAGGAACATCTAATTTTTGTACTCAACAGAATATTTTGGAAAAGCCATTGAAAAGCATGGTGAGTTTCTAATGAAAGCAAATTTTATAAAAATCATTCGGTTAAAATATTTGGCTCTTAAAATAGAGTATATCAGCTAAAAAATTGTCGTTAAAATTTTGTTTTGGTGAATAAAATGTTTTGTTATCTTTTTTGACGGATTAGGTACAATTATTATTTGACGTCATATAGTTTTTTGTTTAGTTTGTACGATTGTGATTAAATAAATGTCAAGGAGAAATTGAATTGATTGATGGAAACTCAAATTAAAATTGCGCAAATACCTAGTACAAATTTAAGTTGTGAAAAAAAATTTTTTTTGCATGCAAAAATTAAGTTTGACAGCTTCATGCATGTAATGTTTAGAAAAGACCAAATAAACGCTTCCAAAGCCCAAGTTTTGCCATCAAAACCACTTTCTTCATAGTTAAAAATTATGCACTAGGTGTTTGCGCATTTGTTTCGGTCGGTTGTCTTTTGACGAATCGACCTTTTTCATTTATTTTAATCTCTATATTTATTCCCTTGACTTGAAGGAAATCATCGGAGGCGTCAGGGCAACTGTCAAGCAATTCCTCCGACCTGCTTCCAGAGATGCTAACATATTGCTATCTGATTCAAATATTTTTATTTGGTTTTTAGTTTTACGAGTATTAAGAGATATTATCAAAATTTTGAACTGCTTGCTAAGCAGAATGTAAAGTGTAAAGTGCCGTAAAGTGTCTTTTCATAGTACAGCACAGAATAGGTTTTGAACCGAGACCGTGTTTGATCATGTTCGCCATCAACCATTCGACCACGCTGCCGAGTTTTCTAGGTTTAGCTACTTAATTATGATTTTTGAATTTTTTTCTTCATAACATTGTTTATGTTGTTTGTTTTTAGTTTGAAAATTGCATAACTCCAGAGCAATTTCGTAATAGATGTAGTGAATGGAATACCGAATATCTGAAAAATCTTTGTCGAAGTTCGCGGGTTTGTCGAGATGAATACTGCAGCTCTCAGAGCAAGCCGCTGACAAGACGTACAATTTTTTTTAAACTACAGTTAAACGACAATGCAAACTCAAACTCTCGCCTTTTTATGAATTCTTTATTGCACAACTAAGTTAATCTCTTGCCTATTTGTAAGACTGCATAGTATACAAGCTGAATTTGCAACGATATACAACTGCGACGTGTTGAATCTGGACTAATTTAACGTCAGCAAACGTGTCTTCGCAAACGTTGCACAAGTTAAAATAGACCCGAATAACTTTTTCATTTTTTGGTTAAAGAACGGCAAAAAAATTTTCATATTCCAAAACACAAGTTACATATTAATATTACGAAATTTAATATTACAAAACCATAAATTCTTTTTTTTTTTTAGATATCAAAAATAAGTTTTAAAACACATTTTTCCAGCTAATGATTTTGCTAAAAAAGAAGGAGTAGCATTTTAAAAAACCTTCTGTTATTTTTTTGTCACCGAGTGGCAATGTCACGACCCGGGCCAGACACGGTTTTGTCTTCACTCCGAGTACTCCTACCCAGAATTAATTACTGAACATATAATTAAACAAATTTTTTATGGCCAAATTTTTAAGGACAAAATAGTTTTTAAATTAAAGTAAATACTTTTTTTGGTCTTTACTTACTATCTAAAAACGGTTTTGGCTTTTACTTTTAACTATGGGTTCTCAACACTTATGCAGCCGCCTATTCATCACTTGTTAACCTCAATGACTGCCATTTCAATTCACACTAAACCACAAAAAGAAAAATACAGAAAAAAATTAAGTTTTGTTACTTGAAAATTTGTTGAAAATAATCTCAAATAACTCAATAAGCAAAAACACAAATTAGGCATTTCAGTGATTTAAGCAGCAGTAATGCTATTTATTAAACAGAACTTTCCTTTTAGTGATTTCAGTTACTACAGCAAAGTATTGCTGGATCAGCTATTAGCTGGTTTGACTGCAAATATGATGAACAGTACAAATTTTTAACGCTGCTTTGGAAATGTATTCAAAGTCTCCAACAAATTAATCTTATAATGTCACTAGATGAATTTGAAGAACTTTACTTTTCATCTCTCCTTTTACGTTACAAATTTCTCTTTAAGAAACCAAGTAAATTACTTTGAAAAACAATTCGTTACACTAAAGACCATTTTTATCGTCCTTATTTGACATTTGAAGACAAAATAAAACAGTCTCTGTACTAATACTTGCAAGTCTTTCAAACCGGTTTGCCCGACCTTGACTCGGGATGGTATCAAAGGTTAACCACGTTCCTGTAGTCAAGCCATGAAAGTAAAGAAAATTTTCTTCGATTTTTTGCAAAATTGTTTTAGAATCAAGTTTAAAAAATGAGCCTGGAGTAACTTTTATTTTTTACTGGTTAGTGTTGTTAGTGTTGTAAACGCATGGTAATTTTTTAACTTGATGTAACTGTTTAGGTATTATAATGTTTGACCTGTTTAAGAACAGCTTTTAATCACGATAAGAGGTTCACTGAAAATGCACCTCTTTGAGTCTACGGTAGCTACCAACTTCATTCAATATATCTGTCTTAGTCGACCCTCACCTCTTTTTGTCCTTCAGGCCTTCTTAATTTGCTGCATCATTTCTCTTTGTCTGATTATATTCCTGATTCATTTTCTTTTTAAATTTGAATGCTTTGAATTAGCTTTCGTCTATCTTGTTTTGTCCTTCGTAATAGTTTTTTGTTTATTTATTTACAAGTGAAAAAGAATTTGAAAATATGAGCCCTTTAAGTCTTAAATGACTCCAAGAGAAGTTTTTTGTTTTATTATTTCAATTTAATCGAAAAATAAGTTCATGACATTTACAAATCTTATACATGTAGATTTTTGGCTCATGCTTTGATTATAGCTTGGTAGTGTTAACTGATAATGTTACCCTTTTATTCTCTTCAGTTGTATTTAATGGTTAAACCTCTACTATCAATATTTTATATGGATACACATTGTTATTGTAGACCTACTCACTACATTTGTTTCTCATCATAAACAAACCACATAAGCTGAGTGTTTTTTGTTTACTCAACATGCTCAACATAATTTCAAGTCAAAATTATTATAAACTCAAAATAAATTAATACAAGTACAGCGAGGAATCGTTTTAAGTGAGAGGAGGCCAATCGTAAAACACTTATTTCAGGAAAAAAGAAAGTGGAGGAAAGTCTCCAAAGCGACTATAGAGGAACAATATCTATTGTTAATATTTTAACGATATATTATAGATTTATATCGATGACTGTAGTTATATGACCGCTTTTGAAATATTTTCTTTTCTACTTTCTGAAATAAAGTCGTTGCAATGTATTTAAGAAGATTGGAATAATCATTACATTACTTAAAAAACCGTTTAGCAATAGGCCATACCTATTTTTTACAATGGTATTTGAGCATGTATCGTTTTGATAACAAATAATCAATATACGATTTGCTTATCACAGAAAAGTTGTAAATCATGTCCAGATTTTTCGTCAGTTTTTAATTCGGAACAAATTTTGCGTCAGTTTTTAATTCGGAACAAATACAACTTAAGTTTGTTTATTTTAATTTGGGCCTAATTTGAAATCTAATTTATACTCTTGCATAGTAATTTTATTGTCTTTTTACTTTAGCTTCATTATTTACCTAGATCTTTAAAGTATTTTCGGTGTCGGTCTGGATTAGAAGCCATATTTCGGGTCTGGACCTAAAAATAGAACTTGTTTGTAACTTTATATTTACAGTTATGATCACCCAGGATATGACTACAATGTTTCGCTGGTTGTTACTATTATCATTTCCGGTGATTTGTTTTTCGTTATTAGTAGAGCCACTTATTGATCTAAAAAAAATTTTGGATTTTATTTTAATTTAACAATTTTTATCTCAATAATTTATTTTGACATAACAACAAAAACTTTATGCAAAGAAATTTTGATTAAATTGTTCATAAACGCTAATTCACATTCTAAATCAGTTTAGAAAAGATTTGTCTTTTTTTTGTCGACAGTGAGATAAATATCTCAGTATAGTTTATATATAAATGATCCACGAATACCAACGTGTTCTTCTGCGTAACAATTGATTCGTATAAAAACTTCAATATGAATTCAGGAAAACAATTTTATGCACCAGAAACAGTGAATTCGATGTATATTTTTGTTGATTTTTTTCCATCTTTGTTTATCTAACTGACTTGTAGGAAAGCGCCGGAGGCGCTATACTTTGGTTAACAATCAAAAAATTACTGTGTCCTGCTCTCTGAAATGCAAAAATATTACTGTTCTTTTTCATTATGCTGTTGAAATTTTTTATTTGTTTTTTTTTATCTTTGATTAAAGACATGTTTGAAATTTAGAGCTACTTGCTATAACAGCCAAGCAGAAGAAAGTGCCGTATAAAGTGTCTTGTACAAGGAAACAAAAGAATGTCGGGTGTAGATTTTGAATCGTGATCGCGTCGATCACGTATAACTGATTTAGCTATATGTACAGGAATTTTAGTAAATAAAGACACAACATCGAAAGCATCAAATCGTTTTCATTAATTTTAAAGTTAGATATTCTATCGATCAATTCGAATGAATTTTTTTATTGATAAATTATTGGAATTTATTAAAGGTGTTAATATTTTAGCCACAAATTTGGACAGATTATATAAAGGTAAATTAATAAAAGAAACAATCGGTCGAAGAGGCCAGTCTGGTTTATGAATCTTTGGTAACCCATAAATGCGTGGCGCAATAGCATCAGTTCTTCGCAAATAAAAATATTCTTTTTAAGATAAACGATCAATTTTATATAATTCAAAAATAAATTTATTTAGTTTTTGTTCAATGTTTTTCGTTAAATCATTTTTTAATAACATACGCATCTTTATCGTTTAACAATTTAAAAATTTTTTCTTCGTATTTATCTTTATCAATAATAACTGTACAGTTACCTTTATCTGCTTTTGTAATCACAATATTTGTATCATCTCGTAAATTTTTCAATGCCTTTTTCTCTTTAATCGATAAATTTGGAATACTCTTGTGTTTCTTGTTTAATATATCCACAACTTTGCTTCTTATTATAGAAGATATATTGTCAGGTAAATTCTTTATACCTTTCTCAATATTAGCCAATATTTCAGTTTTTGGAATATAATCCTGTGAGACTAAAAAATTTAAACCTAATAATAACACTTTACTTTCATCTTCTGATAAATTTTTATTAGAAAGGTTAACAACCCAATTATCTTTGTTTTTTATGTTACTATTGATCATTTTTTTATTTAAATTTTTCATCTTGTCGTCGTACTTCTATTTAAAATCTTCCTTCAATTTTGCAATTTTATCGTCATAATGCTTCATTAGTGTGTTATAGAGTTTATTAGCAGTAAACTCTACATGTTTTAAAATAGATTCAAAATCAATTACGGAATTCTTTAGTAATTTTCCTCTAACATTTTCCATAAACCGTAGACTATTTCTTATCCAAAAGTGTGATTCATTGATGCGTAATTTAAGACAATTAAAACCAAATTTTTCTGCTAATTTTTTTCCTGCACTAGTGTTTATAGGAGATTTTATAACTAAGCTTTTTGTTAAAATATTTTCTCTCAAACACGAATGATTAAAAAATAGATGCGCCCTATGCCTTGCAATCCTTTTTCCTTGGGATATTAAGCTTCTAATTAACTTTAATACACCAGAACCATGGCGGTCTTTGATGGCTTTGTAATTGATATAAACACTGTTACCAGGGATATTACTTAGTTTAAAATCCATTTGTTCTTCTGGTAGAATTAGAGGCAAGTAAAACTTCAACAAATACAGAAGGCGTAATATATTTATTAAAGAAAAACTCAACACGACGTTTTGACCGTTACATCGGGCGAACTTCATCAGGTAAAAGCAAAGCAAAAATATTGCTATATACTGTATTTTTCCAAAAATTTATAGCAATATAAAAAATCTCAACGAATGTGGGTTTTCAAACTGCTAAATTTGTTTCTGTTGCACGAAGTATTTATTAAATTGTTATGTATGTTTGCTTCTCACCATGTGTTTATTAATTTGTGTTTTTAACTTCTTGGTTTTTTAAATACGGTGCGCATTGTGCTTTGCTTTTACCTGATGAAGTCCGCCCGATGTAACGGACGAAACGTCGTGTTGAGTTTTTCTTTTATAAATATATTACGCCTTTTGTATTTTTTGAAGTTTTACTTGCCTCTAATTCTACCAGAAAACAAATGGATTTTAAACTAAGTCAGATAGCTTGTCGAAAATATGTTGAAAAGGATTAATATTTTCATTTTGAAGCTCCTATTTGGTCAAATCTACTTGGTCAGGCGTTGAAGTTTTCATTATCATGAAGTTAAAATACTGCGCTTTACAAAGTAAATTAAATCTGTTTCTCTGTAAATATGCAATATTTTGGGTGGTATCTTGTTTGACCTTTAAATAACCTTCAGGTAACATTGTAAAAATTTAAAATTATGAAAAATGAGATGGTGGTTCTTCAAAACCCCTTTGCAAACACCAAAATGAAGGTTCTATCATGTATTTGGCAAAATATGTTGCGACCCAATATCTGAAATTATTATATTTTTCGCAAAGGCTGAGGACGATAATTTTTAGTTAATATATCATACATGGATTTGCTAAAAGATTTTCTTTTGATATTATTTGCGTTTTTGTGGTACTTTGAGTTATGTTCTTAAATTTTTTAGGTTACTTCAGTTTGTAATAGCAAAATTAAAAATTTACTTTGCGTCTTCCAAATAAGTAATAAACTTGATTTTTATTTAAATCGCAATGTCATCATCATCATTACCTTTTATTGTGCTACAGAAAATGAAATATTGAATGCAGTCAGATTCTGTTGCCGTCTCCGCGTTGAACGTTACAACCAACGAGAAATAGCATTTATCCGATCTTTTGGAACTAAAAATGATAAAAACCAACAATGACGTTTTTCGTTTACAGTAAGTGTGGTGCTAGTGATAAAGGACTTAAATAGAAATCGTTTGCATTTGAGCCGGTTTTTTTTTAACAAATGCTTGAAAAACTTTATAAAGGCGTAAAAGTATATGCTGGGTGTTTTATTTAGATAGAAAATAAATGCTAAGTTGACAAACTCTCATTTGGAATTTTTCAACAGGTGTCAGTGAACAAGTGAGGTTACTGAACATAATCCAAGGAACCACAGCAGGGCAGAGAGCACACTGAGCTTGATATCAATAATAATATTTTTGCTTTTAGCAATATTGTATTTTCATTTTTTTAAGCTTTAGTTTTGACAATTTTAGTTTGACTGGTGGCTGCAAAATACTAATCAGGTCGTTTTGTTTGATTTTCAATAAAAAAGAACAGTTCGGATGTGGACAAAAATTATACATAAATCAATATTTTTGTAAGTAACTTGTAAGGAAAACTAATTTTTTTTTACAACCTCTGCTTTACCGCACTTTACAGATAAAAACGTTCATTTTCCTATTAGTTTTGAAGTTTATCAAAACAAAACTATAGAATTTAAGCTTTTTTAGAGCGATAAACAAAAAAAGCTGCCAAACTTCTGCACCGATCGATAGTTAAAAATCATCAAGTTTTCAAAAAACAACTTTTTGACAAGAGTCCTATTAAAAACACCCAAATTTTAAGAATTAGAATCAATTTCGTCGGCAGCGTGGTTGAATGGTAAGAGTGCCGGGATTTGACATGGTCTCCGTTCAAAACCTACTCGCGCCATTCTGTTGTGTCCTTGGAAAAGACATTTAACGGCACTTTCCCCTGCTTGGTGGTCTTGGCAAGCAATTCTAAATTAAAATCATATTTCTATTAAATTACAAGCGGACAGCAATATCTTGGCATCTCCGGAAGCAGGTCGGGGTAATTGCTTACCCTATGTATCAGCGCCTCCGTCGCTTTCCTGCGAATCAAGTGGATAAATGTAAAAATAAAAAATAAAATAAAATAAAAAAATTTCTTAACCAAAATTTAAAAGACTAGACAAATGGAATGAATGTTAACAAAAATAAGAAAAATAGTTGTAAAATCAACTAGTTTGTATGGCATAGTGACAATGACGTTGAGCAAAAAAGTGAATTGTTATCATTTTGAAAATGACAAAAAATTTGCTTTGAAAACGAGAATAACAGACGCAAAAAGGAAAAGTCAAACCAATGATTTTGTTTAACGGTTTTTTGTGCGTAAAACAACAGATATTCACTCACACCATTGGTCGAAAGAAGAAATCAGCGACAGTATATCTTAAACGTCTGTTAAGAAAAAATACTTACTATATAAAAATATTCCATGGGCCCTAGAAAACATGAATGTTGATTGACCTGACGGTACCTAAAAAAAAATAAGTTGTTAAAGCAGGTAAATGCTTGTTTTGAAACTAATTATAAATTTTAAACGAGTTATAATTTTGACTGTCTATTTTTTGTGGGTGACTTGCTTTCGTTCTGGCATTAAACTTTAAAAATAATTCAATTTTGCTGTATGGACCAATTTCTTTTTAAACATACAAGTTTTCTGTTTGCATTTTTTAGTTAACTAAAACTGAAAATAAACCCAATATGAAAAAAATTCAATAAACTTGAGACATATCGAGTGTAAGTAATGTCTTTTTTCCAATCTAGGTAAAATCATACCAAAGTGCGCCAGATGGCATCATGTCTTACCTAAAAACTATGCCAGTTAAATTTACTTTAAAGCTTATATTTGATATCTTTGACTTGAGAAATAAGTTTGTCGTTGTCGTGATGCTGTGGTGAGATATCAAAATTTTCTAATTAATTGTTGGCTTTATTAAACTAAATTCACGCTACAATAAGTCAGATTGTAAAGTAAAACAAAATACATTAAAATGAAAAAACTCTATAAATCTAGTAATTATCGGAAAGCTAAAGAACTATTTAGGATCAATAAACTACAAAATTAACCCTATTAAGACTGGGGGCCTGAAACTGCCCGCGGTGTTAAAATGCTGTGTGCTGTTCAAAAACTAATTGCACGAATTTCTTCAAATTTTATGACTTTTCTTGATTTTTATTCATCTAAAAGTTGGTGCAATTTTTGAAAAAATTCTCAAGTAATTTTGGAGTTAATAGTTTTTTGACACCTAGTCACTAGTTTTTTGACTGTTTCATAAAACGCGAGAAAAAAGCAGCCAAAAGCGAGAAAAAGGTAAATTACAAACTGTTTATCAAAACAATTGAGACTGAACTGTTCATTAACTGTGTTTACTCAAACACTTTACGAGGCAATAAAATGCTTTTAATCTCAATTTCCAAGTGAAGTTGTTTATGTAGAAAAAGAAGTAACTGTAGATTTAGATTTCTTTTTGTATAAAATTAAACAAATTCGGATATAATCCCGACCACTTGATTTGGCTTTGTTATAAAAGTTGATCTTACAATCGATCATACACTTCACTACCTTTGGTATAATGGCTATTGGAACGGAATATTACTACCATCGGAACTATTCAAGCTAAGCGCAAAGAAATATCAAACGAAATAAAGCAAGTGTATAATAGAGATCCTGATTTCTAAAAAAATTTTTGGAACGAACCTGAAAGAAATTTCAACTTCAATTCTTTTATTTTAAACTCTAAAACCAAAGGAAAGCAAATTATTTCAACCTTATCAACAATGCACCCAATTTTTTAAATTTTAAAAATGTAAAAGAAGAAATCCGCTTTATACAAGTTGTGTGCTTATACGAAAAGAGGTACAGACATTGTAGATCAAAAATTACTTTCTATTCGTGTAAAGCCAAATCTCGAAAATGGACAACAATTGCATTTTGCTTGCTATTTGTCGCATAAATGCAGCAAGTGTATTAGCAATGAATAAACGCGCGAGCCGCGCAAACAAAATTTGTTTGAAGTTGGCTTTAGTCTCGTTTTGAAGTTAGTAAAATCTTTCATCCAAGGCAAGGTCTAACCCGGTCTTTCTCAACCTTTTTCCGATTGCGGCACATTTTCGAAGTTTTTCAAAAATTGCGGCACCTTCAGACTATTTTTATTAAATTTTTTTTCAAAATCAAGTGATCACTAAAAAAAATTTTCATTCAGAATTGGGCTCAGATTTTTAGCTTTTGTCCACAAAATCAGTTATATTCCAAAAATACCGTTGTTCTGGTCGCGGCACAAAATTGGTATCTTTTGAAGTTCGCGGCGCACTTGAGCTAGGAGTCTTAATTTCTGCCCCCAAAATTATGTAATCTCTAAAAAAAAAACTCTTCACCTGCATTCACGGTCTCTCTAGTGAATTTCCTTTCCTAAATCAGTTCTTTCTAAATAAAAACGGTCTTCGCTCCGAGTATTACATATTTCACGTGTAAACAGCGCAATATTCGACGTCCCTAGCTAATTTTTTCCGAAATCTTTCGCGGCACATAGGTTGAGAAACACAGATATATGTAGTAACATTGAAGCTGATAATTCAAAATAACATTACAACACTCAACCGTTTTCCTGGACTAGTGAATAATGTGCAATAGCTTGCAGCACCCTAGCAAAATGCAAATGGCACTCTAGAGTGCCGTGGCACCCCGTTTGAGAACCACTGATCTAACCAGTGAAATTCTACAATAAATTTGATACTTAGCAAAAATGTCGTGAAACCAAGTATTTATACCGCTTTATTATCAATATTTCCTTCTCAATCAGAAAAAAACGTCGATGTGAAATATGTATATCAGAAATATCAGGTCCGAAATGGAAAAAAAAGGCATTAAAATGGCGCTTCCAATCTTTTGTTCAGCCTGGTAACAGTTTTCAAAAATTCACATAAACAAACTCAAAAAATATTTAAACAAAATACGTACATTGCTGTTCTTGAGTGCAATATTATTCTATGATTGTATTGATGTTTTTGTTTTTCAAACAATAATGTTGAAATTAGGATTATTGAATAATTTCTATTACAAATATCAGTTTTATAAGTTTTGAACAATGTTACGTTACTCGTCACAGTTGAAATATAAGTTGATGGTAATTAAATTACTTTTTTAAAACATTTTAATTTTTTGCACCTCTTACGAAAACTAGACCTAACTAATTAAACAAGTCGTACAACAATTAAAAGTTAAACAATTACGTCAGAAAACGTTAGCAAAATTTTAATAAACAAATATTTTATTAATGAATTAGCGTACTTAACCAAAAGAAAAAAACATTCGAAACAAAAAAGGATTTCTGTAAAATTAAAAAATCGATGTGATCAAAAGCAATCACCTCTAAATAAATTAGTCAAGTCGAAATATTTTTTTACAGTAAAGAAAAATTGAAGTGAGTTCCTGCGATGTGGAACTACAAATACAATTTTTTTGGGTAATAATTTGCTTTCTTTTTATGTCATAAAATTTCTTTCCTAAATGTTCACAAAAGGGAGTGAATTTAAAAATTATTTGATCAATAGCAAAGATCGAAGCGTTATAAACACTAATAAAACCAGCTTTTAGAGTGAATTTTTGAGTTTAGCGCGCTCCTCACCATTCACCCGATGTGTACCCTTGTGTTAAGACGTCTCTGTGATATCTGTATTTAGATTATTTTTCTTATTGGTAACCCTAAGCAAAAATGGTTTGTCAAAAGCGTAAGTCTACTAGTGATAGTGGCAGTCAAAAGAAGCGGCAAGCAAAGGTAAGTAAATTTGAATAAAACTTATTTAATTAAAATTATGTTGCTATGTGTGTGTTATACACACAATGTATAGTACAGTAAGAATGGTCACACATTACTGGAACGTACAGTAACAACTTAAGTTCATTTTCACGTTACGTTTGCCCGTTCAGAATGTAACTAAAACGTGAGTTGAGGACCCTCTGTATATTGTTCTGACTTGCCGGAAAACGTCGAGAAGTTATACTTAAGGCAATTGATTATCTAGACCTTCTTCCGGAGATTCCAAAATATGGCTTTCCGGTTAAGATTGTTTTTTCAATTAAGAATTTAATTTAGAATATTTTTCGTATTTAAGTCTTTTTAAGCTGTTGGATTCTTCTATATGTTTTTTTTGTACAATTTTAAGTCAGTATTTTTTAATATTTTTTATCTACAGCACTCGAAAAAACTTTTTGGGGGCACTTCAAACAGTTTCTCATCTAATTTTACTGCGACAGTAAATAAAGGCTAAAATCTTATATAAATTAAAGTCCTAAACTTTAAATTAAAACCAAAATCTTAATTGTTCGAGTACTCTTAGCTATTGCAAACGGCCTATATTTGATTCCAAGTCTCCCTAACTTATTTGATAAAAATGCATGGTAATAAAGGAATAGACAATTTTGTAGGATAAGCGTTAAATTATGGAATAATCTTACTCTTTACATCAAAAAAGTCGTGTAACCAGTGGCGTACGGAGGATTTTTAAAAGGGGGGAGCATACAACCACATCAAATATGCTTGGTGAAAAAATTTTTTCAAATGGTAAAAAAGGTCTTCATTTTGAATTTGTCTCCGTTTTATCAATTTTTCTTCCCAAAAACATAGTGATCTCTAAAAAAGTAGGTATTAACTTTGAATCTGTCTGTGATTCTCGTAGAAGTGATCTCCAAGGAAGGGGCCATAGCAAAATACCTCCCCCCTAAATACGCTACTGTATGCAAATATTTTACTAAAATTTTTATTTGTGTATCTAAAATGGTGCTTGAAAAATAATAATGGGGTATCCAGGGTATGGCAAAGATGGCTTATGCCATGGGCTCCGCTTTGACAGAGGCGCAAAAAATGCTTTGTACAAAATTTAAAGATAGCTAACAAAAGCTCATCTCCAAGCTTTTCGTCCGACACTCGTCAGGAGATAAACGTCGGAATGAAGGAAAGAAAAACTCAATTGATTTTGTAATAAAGCTGAACGAAAATGATTGGTTGTATGAAAGAAGCTTTACAACACGTGATCAAAGCAAGAGTTTAAAGTTATAAACAAATTCTTTTGGCGCCATAAATTTGTCTAACATGATTTGATGTAAACGGCTTCCAAAGTAGATAAGTAAAAAGACGAACCACCAAATGAAAGAATAGTAAATTTTTCATCACTGTAAATTTTGGCGCAAAAAATTGCCACACACGGTAAACAATTTCCAACTTTTAAATCAAAATAATATGATTTAAAAAGTTGGAAATTGTTTATCGTCGGTGGCGCTTTACCACCGATATACTACCCATATTTTATACTACCGACATACTATACCATCGATGTACCGATGTCGCGCTCTTCCTACCTAGTACTTTTATTTTGCTAACCCGAATAACAATAAGATACTAGAGGAGAACCCTACGTGAATTTTGCAGAAAATCACTTGCCTGTTGAATGAAGCTTATACGAGTATTGAACTGGCGGGCCCCAGCGAACTACATAGACAGGCGGGTATTATATTATGAAATAATTATATTAGAGAAACGAAGACGTACGATTAATTGAAAATAAAAACATGCGCCAAAATTATATACAGGATGATACGATTTACAAATAGATTAAATACTTCACAAATTGCCTAACAGAATTTACAGAGCCGCCAGAGAATATTATGAATTTTATAAATTTTCCGCCAAAGCTTAATGCCAACTTGCAGTCATGACAGATACAATTGACACATTAAATTATGCACAAAATACGTTCGTCATAGCACTAACATCTAGAATCTGAATCTGCATCTGATTCTGAATAATCTCATCTCGCTGCTGCCCTATATATATATAAATCTTTTTAGCAACCACGTGCGAAGGAACACTCTGTACTTATTCTTTCTCAACAATGGGAAAAGAGTCATTTCACAAGCGGTAATCTATAATCAAAACAGCGGACCAGGGCAACAGCGACAATGGAAGGACACTGGCAATTAGTCAAAGATACAAATTACATAACCGCTTCAACGTTAATGCAATAAAACAACAACAATCGCTCGGTTCTCGACAGCAGCGGTTTCTAAACAGGCTCCTGGCGATCCCCAATTAAAAAAATGGCGAATTTTCTATTTAAACAATTAATTTAGAAAGGCGCAATTATTCTATTTGATAATAATTGAAACAGTAGCGTGACAACCGACAAAAGCACCGGGGCAATTGTCCCCCCTGTCTTTTTGCCCTCTTCAAACTTCCCAGCTCTTTTCAAAAAAGCAGAGTACAGGTGGGCAGATACAGAAGCATTGTGATAGATTTGCGCCAACCATTATTGACACTCGACCAAAATATCAGATCAATTGAAGTTGAAAGCTTTTATTTTGATTTTTGTCTAGATTTAGAACAAAGTAGATATCATGGACTCTATATCAAAAGTGGTAAACTTTTTTTATTCTTCACCTTAAATTTGGGACGAAAAAGGGAGATTCTGAACACTGATTGGAAATGATGACCTTTTTTTTTAGTCTGCACAAAATTTTTGCACGGAAAACGGTTGCGATTTAATGTTTTATCCATTTAAATTAGAAAAAAAGTCATAAAGTTCTTTAGCGTCAATAAAATTTGGGCAAAATTGCATTGCTTCTCCAAACCTTTTTTGGCTGGTACAGCCATGAAACTTAACTACAAAACACAAAATAAGTGCTTTTTTAAAATTCCTCCCCGCTGCCAAAAATTTTTATAGCTCCCCTAACTGTAAAAATGATGTCAACGTACTGTAAAAATTTTTTTGTCATCTTTTACATGGCCAAAAATTAAACCCAGAAATCTTGCGCTCGGGACAGAAAAATCAACCCCTAAACTAATTGTACAGTAATTTAATTTTATTTTAACGCAGATTTGGAAATAAAATAGAAGCTAATTTTGTTAAGAGAATTTATAAAAAGAAAACTGTCTCTTTCAATAGTTTACAGAAAGTGCTTGTCATTTTTAATGTTCAAATAATATTTCTTAAAAGCATTTATTCAAAAGAGTAATAGAAGAAATATTTACTAGCTTTTACAAAATATACTCATCGCAAAAACATAGAAAATTTGATGGTTCTGTATTCTAACCTCAAAAAAAAAAGATTTTTATTGCTAAAGTAAATCCAAGCTTTATTTGTCATTAATTCTCTGCCTGATCTCAATGCTTGACG
This sequence comes from Diplosoma virens, assembly GCA_963680785.1. Lineage (NCBI taxonomy): Eukaryota > Metazoa > Chordata > Ascidiacea > Aplousobranchia > Didemnidae > Diplosoma > Diplosoma virens. The sequence continues at coordinate 37,499,021 of OY796880.1, forward strand.
ATAATTTCGAATTTTGGACTCAATGAATTCTCATCAGAGTCTGCTTTTTTGGGATGATAAGCAGAGCGAGTAAAATGGGAAAACCTCTTATCATTATGGTTACATGGCAGCATTAACAGGATTCGCATCCTGACGGCGCATTGCTTCAATAAAACAAGAGGGTTGTTCATCGCGCACGTTGATGACTTACGCTTTTAAAATCCTATGTGAGAAGATAACAAGACAGCGCTAAAGAATGTAATCTATCGTATTGTGTGTAGCGTGCGCATTCCGTGAGCGGAGAACATGGTTTTGAGTTTTGAACCATGATTTAAAGATAGCTACTCAAAAGTGATAAATAAAGTTAATAAAAAGTGATCGATTAAAATACGAATTCATTGTCTTCTTGTCACTTAAGTGCTTGGTATACAGTGTTGCTTTTTTGGTGTAGCAAATGTATCGGTAGGAGTCACAAACATAAAAAGTTGTCACCAGATTTCTTTAAAAAACGGGAAGAAATATTTTAAGCAAAATTATCCAGAGTTACCAATACAGTACTTTAAATTTGATATACGATCAAAATAGTGACTATTAAAACAGCGACCGATTTTTCAGCGCGATAAAAATTTGATTACTCTCCTGTCGCTGTTTTAACAGACATTGTTTTGAATGTTTACCTTTTAATTCATTTTATAGACGAGCAATAGTTTTTGTTGTATGCTAAAAGCGACTTTAGTTGTGAGTCCATGGTAAACATTCGTCAATACATCGGCAAAATATAGCTAATATGCCGGTGTAGTGGTAATTAAGTCTGGTTCATCAACTTTTTTCGATGTTTAACACCTACACCGGTATTTCACAGCTTCTAAATTTAAAGAGCTTTTATTTAACCAAAAATGTTATTTCGGTTAGTACATCGATGAGTTTAGGGAGTTCTCCATGGCCATTTTCGCAGAGTAGACTAGTAAGTTTGCTTTGGTCATTTTTGCAAATTTTGCGACCGAGCAACGCCAATTGGTTTTTATAATTTTGTGCTATGCTTATTATGTTTGCATTTAAGTTTATTTTGCTTATTTACTAATCCAAAGTCGTCCAACTCGTGGCTCGCGTAAAGATTTTGAGTAGCTCCCGGTGTTTTTCGATATGAGGTTATCTAAAAAATTAACCTGTTTATGCGATTTTCTTTTATGTAAATTGAAAACAAAAAATAGATTTGAGTGCGATGTAAAAAAAATTACTTTAATAAAAAGTGATGATATTTTTTAAATAATGCTTTGAAATCCAAGTGAAGACCAAAATAAAAGGCCATCATCAATATTTAAGAAGATTTTTCTTTTCCGCGGCTCGAAGTCTTTACACGGGCCATGGATTGAAGTGATGACCTTTTTCTTCAACTTTATTGACCCGCAAATATTTTTAATACGCCAGAATGGGCCTTATCAAAAAAGGTGGACACCCTTGTACTACTGAAAGTGGTTTTATTTTTAAAGAAATAGTTTCTTTATTTACAAAGTACACACATTTATTTATTTGTCGCGAAACATTTACAAAATAACACAACAGATAATTTAGATAAAATGTAGGAACAATATCACTGCAAAACGATCACAAGGTTCTACAAGTTCAGCAGCCACCTTATTGCGTCATTTAAAATAGAATAAACAAATTAAATAAATAAATAAATAAAAAAAGAAAAACTTTAGAAAAGCAAGCAGCGATTAGGCAAAAAAGTAACTAACAAATTAAGATTTAAAACAATAAGAAAATAACTATTATCTCATAATGCTTGAAGAGACTTGCAATAAATCAGTTGAATTTTCCTTTTTTTTCCAATTTCTATTTTGTCTGTATACGAGTTGTTTTTGCTGCATTTTCAGGAATATTTGATTTTTGTAACCAACAGAATATTTTGAAAAAGCCACTAAAAAGCATGGTGAGTTCTTGATAAAAGCAAAGTTTATAAAAATCATTTGATTAAAAAATTTGGCTTTTAAAATAAAGTACATCAGCTAAAAAATTTTGTTAAAATTTTGTTTTGACGGATTAGGTACAATTATTATTTCACGACAAATATTTTTTGTTTAGTTTGTACGATTGTGATTAAATAAGTGTTAAAGAGAAGTTGATTGATTGATGGAAACTGAATTTAAAAATTGTGCAAAGATGTAATTCTTTTTTTTTGTAAATTTTTTTTACAGATATAAATTTTTTTCAAAAAAATTTGAAAAAAGTTTATTTTCTTGCAAAAATCAAGTTTGAGAGCTTCATGGATGTGATGTTTAGAAAAAACCAAAGAAGAGCTTCCAAACTCTAAGTTTTGCCACCAAAACCACTTTCTTCATAGCTAAAAATTCTGCACTTGGTGTTTACGTCTTTGTTTCGGTCGGTTGTCTTTTGACGATTCGGCCTTTTTTATTTATTTTCATCTCTATATTTATTCTCTTGATTTGCAAGAAATCGTCGGAAGTGCCATTCATAGGGCAACTATCAAGCAATTACTTCAACCGACTTCCGGAGATGCTAACATATTGCTGTCTGGTTACAATTTTTTTATTTGGTTTTTAGTTTTTATTAAGACATATGAACAAAATTTTAAACTGCTTGCTAAGCAGAGAAAAGTGCCGTAAAGTGTTTCTTTAAGGACAGCACAGAACGGCGAGAATAGGTTTTGAACCGAGACCGTGTTGATCATGTTCGCCATCAACCATTCGGCCACGCTGCCGAGTTTTCTAGGTTTAGCTATCTAATTATGATCTTTGAATTTTTTTCTTCATAACATTGCTTACGTCGTTTGTTTTCAGTTTCATATTTGCATAAGTACAAAGGAATTTTGTAATAGATGTCGTGAATGGAATCTCGAATATCTGAAAAATCTTTGTGGAAATTTCTCGATTTGTCGAAATGAAAAATGCAGCTCCATAAAATCTCGGAGAAAGCCGCTAACACTACGTAAGTAAATTTTCTTTTAATTGCAGTTAAAAGACAGTTTGGACTCAAACTCTCACCTTTTTATGAATTCCTTACTGCATTACTGAGTTGATTTATTGCCTATTTGTAAGACTACATGGTATACAAGCTGAATGCGCAACGATATACAACTGCGACGTGCTGAATCTGGACTAATTTAACGCCAGCAAACATGTCTTCGCAAACGTCGCACAAGAATATTCCCGAATAACTTTTTCATTTTGTGGTTAAAAAACCGCCAAAAAATTTTCATATTCCAAAACATAAGTAACATATTGCTATTACGAAATTTAATATTACAAAACCATAAATTCTTTTTTTTTAGAAATCAAAAATAAGTTTTAAAACACATTTTTCCAGCTACTGAATTTGCTAAAAAAGAAGGAGTAGCATTTTAAAAAACTTTCTGCTATTTTTTTGTCACCCAGTGGCAATGTTAGACCCGGGCCAGACAGGGTTTTGTCTTCACTCCGAGTATTTTGACCCAGAATTAATTACTGAACTTATAATTAGACAAATTTTTATGAACATATAATTAGACAAAACTATTAATGATAAAATAGTTTTTGAATTAAAGTAAATACTTTTTTGGTCTTTACTTACTATCTAAAAACTATTTTGGCATTTACTTTTAACCATGGATTCTCAGCGCTTATGCAGCCGCCTATTCATCACTTGTTAACCTCAACGACTGCCATTTCAACTCACATTAAATCACAAAAAGAAATATACAGAAAAAAATTAAGTTTTGTTACTTGAAAATTTGTTGAAAATAATCTCAAATAATTCAACAAGCAAAAACACAAATCAGGCATTTCAGTGATTTAAGCAGCAGCAATGTTATTTATTAAACAAAACTTTCCTTTCAGTGATTTCAGTTCAGCTAGCGATTTCAGTTACTACAGCAAAGTATTGCTGGATCAGCTATTAGCTGGTTTGACTGCAAATATGATGAACAGTACATATTTTTAACGCTGCTTTGGAAATGTATTCAAAGTCTCCAACAAATTAATCTTATAATGTCACTAGATGAATTTGAAGAACTTTACTTTTCATCTCTCCTTTTACGTTACAAATTTCTCTTTAAGAAACCAAGTAAATTACTTTGAAAAACAATTCGTTACACTAAAGATCATTTTTATCGTCCTTATTTGACATTTGAAGACAAAATAAAACAGTCTCTGTACTAATACTTGCCAGTCTTTCAAACCGGTTTGCCCGACCTTGACTCGGGATGGTATCAAAGGTTAACCACGTTCCTGTAGTCAAGCCATGAAAGTAAAGAAAATTTTCTTCGATTTTTTGCAAAATTGTTTTAGAATCAAGTTTAAAAAATGAGCCTGGAGTAACTTTTATTTTTTACTGGTTAGTGTTGTTAGTGTTGTAACCGCAGGGTAATTTTTTAACTTGATGTAACTGTTTAGGTATTATAATGTTTGACCTGTTTAAGAACAGCTTTTAATCACGATAAGAGGTTCACTGAAAATGCACCTCTTTGAGTCTACGGTAGCTACCAACTTCATTCAATATATCTGTCTTAGTCGACCCTCACCTCTTTTTGTCCTTCAGGCCTTCTTAATTTGCTGCATCATTTCTCTTTGTCTGATTATATTCCTGATTCATTTTCTTTTTAAATTTGAATGCTTTGAATTAGCTTTCGTCTATCTTGTTTTGTCCTTCGTAATAGTTTTTTGTTTATTTATTTACAAGTGAAAAAGAATTTGAAAATATGAGCCCTTTAAGTCTTAGATGACTCCAAGAGAAGTTTTTTGTTTTATTATTTCAATTTAATCAAAAAATAAGTTCATGACACTTACAAATCTTATACATGTAGATTTTTGGCTCATGCTTTGATTATATAGCTTGATAGTGTTAACTGATAATGTTACCCTTTTATTCTCTTCAGTTGTATTTAATGGTTAAACCTCTACTATCAATATTTTATATGGATACACATTGTTATTGTAGACCTACTCACTACATTTGTTTCTCATCATAAACAAACCACATAAGCTGAGTGTTTTTTGTTTATTCAACATGCTCAACATAATTTCAAGTCAAAATTATTATAAACTCAAAATAAATTAATACAAGTACAGCGAGGAATCGTTTTAAGTGAGAGGAGGCCAATCGTAAAACACTTATTTCAGGAAAAAAGAAAGTGGAGGAAAAAATCTTCAAAGCGGCTATATAGGAACAATATTTATTGTTAATATTTTAACGATATATTATAGATTTATATCGATGATTGTAGTTATATGACCGCTTTTGAAATATTTTCTTTTCTACTTTCTGAAATAAAGTCGTTGCAATATATTTAAGAAGATTGAAATAATCATTACATTACTTAAAAAACCGTTTAGCAATAGGCCATACATACTTTTTACAATGGTATTTGAGCATGTATCGTTTTGATAACAAATAATCAATATACGATTTGCTTATCACAGAAAAGTTGTAAATCATGTCCAGATTTTGCGTCAGTTTTTAGTTCGGAATACGTACAACTTAAGTTTGTTTATTTTAATTTGGGCCTAATTTGAAATCTAATTCATACTTTTGCATAGTATTAACAATTTTATTGTCTTTTTACTTTAGATTCATTATTGAGCTCTAATTTGGGCCCAGGTTAGGGCTTTAAAATATTTTTGGTGTCGGGCTGAATTAGAAGCTATATTTCGGGTCTGGACCTAAAAATAGAACTTGTTTGTAACTTTATATTTACAGTTATGATCACCCAGGATATGACTACAATGTTTCGCTGGTTGTTACTATTATCATTTCCGGTGATTTGTTTTTCGTTATTAGTAGAGCCACTTATTGATCTAAAAAAAAATTTTGGATTTATTTTAATTTAACAATTTTTATCTCAACAATTTATTTTGACTTAACAACAAAAACTTTATGCAAAGAAATTTTGATTAAATTGTTCATAAACGCTAATTCACATTCTAAATCAGTTTAGAAAAGATTTGTCTTTTTTTTTGTCGACAGTGAGATAAATATCTCAGTATAGTTTATATATAAATGATCCACGAATACCAACGTGTTCTTCTGCGTAACAATTAATTCGTATAAAAACTTCAATATGAATTCAGGAAAACAATTTTATGCACCAGAAACAGTGAATTCGATGTATATTTTTGTTCATTTTTTTCCATCTTTGTTTATCTAACTGACTTGTAGGAAAGCGCCGGAGGCGCTATACTTTGGTTAGGGTGAAACCCAAAACAGCTAGTCCCAAAATAGCTAGTTCTAAAATAGCTGGTCCAAAATGGCTAGTTCCAAAATAGCTAGTACACCAAAATAGCTGGTGCCAAAATAGCTAGTACACCAAAATAGCTAGTGCCAAAATAGCTAGTATCTTAAATAGCTAGTTTCCATAATAGCTAGTATACCAAAATAGCTAGTTCTAAAATAGTTTAACAAAAAAACAATGATTTCTTATTATTCTTATAGGGTTAGGGTTAGGGTTAGCTAACTCTAACCCTAACCCTAACTCTAACCCTAACCCTAACCCTAACCCTATTTTGGTAAATTAGCTATTTTGGTATACTAGCTATTTTGGAACAAGTTGTTTTGGTATACTAGCTATTTTGGAACAAACTGTTTTGGGATACTAGCTATTTTGGTATACTAGCTATTTTGGAACTAGCCATTTTGGACCAGCTATTTTGGGACTAGCTATTTTGAGACTAGCTATTTTGTCGTATAATCCTTTGGTTAACAATCAAAAAATTGCCATGTCCTGCTCTCTGAAATGCGAAGATATTGCTGTTCTTTTTCATTATGCCGTTAAAATTTTTTATTTGCTTTTTTATCTTTGATTAAAGATATGTTTGAAATTTGGAGCTACTTGCTATAACAGCCAAGCAGAAGAAAGTGCCGTATAAAGTGTCTTGTACAAGGAAACAAAAGAATGTCAGGTGTAAATTTTGAATCGTGATCGTGTTGATCACGTTCGAAAAAACACATCAAGACGGCGTTCTTAACCACTCGGGGTGGTTAACTGCGCATTTGGGGTGGGGGCGCCAAATTCTTCAGAGGAGGCGCAAAGTTAGTGTAGCAGAGAGCACAAGTTGGTGGAATATTAATTATAAAATATGTAAAATTTATATTGTTGATTCAGAACTTATAAAAAGAAGGACGACGATACGTTTTAAGATTTTCAGAATATCTTTTACAAATAGAAGAACAAAATACTAAGGCAATCAGCAATCACAAAACACATCAACTTCGGTCAAATTGATCTGCAATCAGTGATCAAAATTGGTATTCATCATGTCTGATCAAACCTCGCTCATTTGAGCGAGCTTTAACCCCTACGTACACAATGTTTCCAAATGTACACATGCAACCTGATCGGGTTTTATCTAACTCAGCAAAGCAATTATTGGCTTGGTAGAGCATGTAAACATTTGTTCATGTTGTTAACATTACCAGCACTCTTACTAAATTAAAAATTTGTTAATTTATTTTTTAAAAGTTTGATTTTCAAAATTCTGTTCGGGGTTACATTTTGTACTAAAATAGAAGTGCATTTTATATCTCTGATACACCCTTTAAAAAGTTGAAAAAGTCAGATAGCTTGTCAAAAATATGTCAAAAAGGATCAATCTTTTCATTTGGAAGCTCCTATTTGGCCAAATCTACTTGGTCACGCGTTAAAGTTTTCATTATCATGAAGTTAAAATACTTCGCTTTACAAAGTAAATTAAATGTTTTTCTATGTAAATATGCAGTATTTTGGGTGGTATCTTGTTTGACCTTTAAATAACCTTCAGGTAACATTGTAAAAATTTAAAATTATGAAAAATGAGATTGCAAACACCAAAATGAAAGGTTCTATCATGTATTTGGCAAAATATGTTGCGACCCAATTTCTGAAATTATTATTATATTTTTTGCAAAGGCTGAGGACGATAATTTTTAGTTAATATATCATACATGGATTTGCTAAAAGATTTTCTTTTGATATTATTTGCGTTTTTGTGGTACTTTGAGTCATGTTCTTAAATTTTTTACGTTACTTCAGTTTGTAATAGCAAAATTAAAAATTTACTTTACGTCTTCCAAATAAGTAATAAACTTGATTTTTGTTTAAGTCGCAATGTCATCATCATCATTACCTTTTATTGTGCTACAGATATTAGAAGATTGAATACAGTCAGATTCTGTTGCCGTCTCCGCGTTGAACGTTACCAGCAACAACAAGCAAAAGGAATTATCTCTGTTCTAGAATGAGATAAAAACCAACAATGACGCTTTTCTTTTTCAGTGAATGTGGTACAAGCAGTGATGGGCACGGTACTTCTTAAAAGTACCGCGGTACCGGTACTCAGTACCTGGATAAAATAGTATCGTGGTACCGGTACGGTACCAAAAAAGTAACGCGGTATCGGTACTCGGTACTTTTGAGAAATACGATATAATGGTAATGACTAAAACTCTGTCATACATTAGATTTCATTTGACATTTAAAAATTGTATTTAACAAAACGAAAACAATATCGTACGTATCCAACTGTTCACTTTCAAAAATTAATTATGCTTTGGATGTAAAAAACATGCAGTGAATATGTTTTTAACTTGATTTTTTGGATAAATTATGCCTTGGATATATGAAAGCCCTAATAAATACAGTACATTGTCTTCTTCTTTGTTTTTTATGTTAAGAAAAGTTTGTCAGGAATCGTACTAATTTCCATATAACCTATTACATTGGTTTAGTCAGAGTCATTTCCAAACTTTTTGGGCCATGGACCTCTATTTGCAAATCTTTTTATCATGGACCTCAATCTTATGCCACATCAATTTTCTGCCCAACCAGCGAGGAAAGATAAAACAAACGCAAAAATAAATAACACAAAATCCGCTAAAAAATAAATGGTTATAAACAGGCATACCATATTTTCGTAGGGGCAAGCCGGGACGCTCGTTTATAGACAAAAATTCGTCCCTAAAAAAAAGTGTTCTCTAAAAAAAAGGTCTTCACATCGAATCTGTCATGGTATGGATTTCATGGTATGGATTACTTTACCAGGTATATATGTTGACAAATTTTGTCACACCGTCGCGGTCCCCTTGTGCGCTCATCACAAACTTCATTTTGGGAAACTCTGATTTTGGTGATTTAGTAAAATTACTCCACTTTCGCTGGCCGTTAAATGTTATGGTAATTTTTTTATATTTTTGCTTGCAAAGCAACGAAATCAGAATTTCATCAAGTCCCTTTCGAATTGATAAGAATATGAAATCTGGTGTTTAGTAGATTTTTAATTTTATGCAAGATATACCCATTTTATAATTAAACAACTATATATCCATTTTTATAATTATACAACTAGAATGTTCCTTGCAAATGCAATACCTTTAGAAAATATTTACTACATTAAGATTCAGTCCTATAATTTCTGAAATACCATATTTAGCGCCGAAAGCGCTAAAGATTTGACATAATATTGCACGCAAAAATGCTACTTTTTCCAAAGCTACAATGTCTTTTTCGCACAATAATTAATTACTACAGTATATGCACAATAATCGTGATAATCACTATTTTTTTGCACAACTGGTGCCGTGAACGTGCACAATTTTTTTGTACATGTTATATCGTATACAGTTTAGTTGCCGTCTCCCTATTTGCAACCTTTGCTCTATTTTGTTTTCAATTATAATCAATTGTTCTTTTCTTTTGTATGCACATAAAAATAAACTGCTACCACTACTACTACAACTACTACTATTACTACTTTTTTATAGCCTACAATGTCTAGGCCTTTCTATAAAACAATTTCTTGTTCTATTGAAAAAGCTGTGGATAGTAGACTGGCATTTTTGTGACATTATATTAGTTTTCAACTTACAAATAACGTCGACTTAAACACTGAAGGCAGCCCGCTGTGTGTTTAAGCAAAAATTCCAAGTTTTATTTATTTTACAATAATGATCTTAACATAACGATTATTTTCTTTTGATCATCTTAAAGGAATAGCTAAACTTATTTCTGTTTTGCGACGTTCTAGATATGCAGACGAAGGCTATGTCGGAAAACAGAATTGGGAGAAATTTCTTGCGATAGATTTTCATATTTCAGTAGTAAGCTATTGCAAACCCAAACGAAATCAATAATTTTAACTAACTGTAACTTGCAACAGAAAGAACTTTATCACAGATTATGGCTGTTTGATTAATATTACAAAATAAGATTTTAACAGCTTTCGCAGATAGCCGCCAAAAAATGCAAAATACGCAATTTTATGACGGAAGGGTTAGCGTATAAAAATGCTCTAGTTATAAAATGCTCCCGCAGTGAACTTGTACGACTGAAAGGGGAGGCGAGGCGAAAAGTGCCCGCGCTCTTTGTTTGCTTATATTTCAACAATTAGTCTCATTCAAGGTTGTATAGAAAAAAAATTTCATACTCTTTGATAGAGATACTTACTGTAAATGTTATAATAAAATATTATTTCAGATTAAAAAAGCGAGTTCTTAAAAAGTAGTCAACTTTCGTAAATTAGCCGAAAGCAGAGATTGGTTTAAAATAGTTAACGACTTTGGCGGTTTGATTGATCGTATGATTAAAAATAAAATTCTTTCACAATTGTAATCCCCTTAGGGAGGTTACTGCAGTTCACAGAAAAAGAAACCCTATTTCAGCAAAATCTGATTTCATTATTAAAATGCTTCGATCTTAGCAACAACAAATGTTTTCAAAATTCACTCAACTTTTTAAAGAATTTTGGAAATGAACTTTTCATATAATAAAAAAAATACAATTTATTCCAAGAAAAAATTGAAATTTTAAGTGTCACATCGTACTTTTTTATAATTATTTCAAAATGTTCTAATAAGCCTAATTTAAAAAATTTAGTTAGGATTGATTACTTTAATGAAATTAAATTTTTTGGATTTTTGTGAGCTTTTTTTTTAATAGGTTAGTCTAGCCTACGTAGTAGAATATTTTATAGTCGAACTTGACTAATACTCTGGCGTATATTTTTAGATTTTAAATTTACCGTACATTGAATCATTTACATTTCGTTAGAGTAGGGCTGCCCAACCCGAGACCCGCAAAGTCTATTAATTGAAGCCCGCCAAAGTATTTGTGATTACTTGATCGATCAAATTATTGTAATGCTTTGAATCAATTTAATGACGCGCAGAAAACTCGGAATACATAGGCTAATTTTCGTCTCCGTAGAGATTGTTCGCTTAATAAAAGAATAAAACACGTAGGTATATCACACTAGTGACCTTTTTTGTTTGGTCTTTAACTAAATTTGTAGTCCGAATTCCTGTTATCAAGGAGGTTCATTAAAAATGACACATTAAAATTAAGTAAAGACAAAAAAGAAAATACTTTGATTTCTGCACCGATTGTGACCCGCAATAAACTTCTCGGCAAAAGTTGGACCATAATGGTCAAAAGATTGAGCATCCCTGCGTCAGAGTATAAAACAACCTAACATTTTCCAAAACATTTATTATCATCGAAATGAATTTGTACCGAAGTAATTTTGGATTTTAATATTGATTTGGTCATAACTTACGACACCGACACTTTTTCTTTTAGAATTATTCAATTTATAGTACGAATTTTGACATTAGAATTAAAAATAAAACATCGGCACAACCAATCAATAATATTGCACTCAAGCATAGCACAATATATATTCTATTCGAATGTCTTTTGACTTGTTTACGTAAATGTTCGATACAGTCCCCAACATAATTCAAAAGTAGGGCGGGAGTCCTTTGATAATTTTCCATTACTTCAAGCAAACTGCGACAAATATTTCTTAAAAATTCGCTTTTTAAATGAATCTATGTAGTTCGATTTTTTGGTCATTTTCATTACACGCTCAAGACAACAAAGAAAAGTAGGCAATTCTATTTACAGTAGAGTTATTTCAAACATAAACTTATAGGGAGGACAAATGAACGCACACCTATCTAGATATTGATCTGTATAGAAAATAAGATATAAAAATGAAATAGTTATTCACGCCAAGTTATTTATGCTAAATTTAAATACCGGTGCATAGTGTTGTAAAATACTTTCCATTGCTTGTTCTTGTTGCAAGCAAAAATATAAGAAGAAAACTGGAGCAGGGATCTTTTATCTCTGCTACATTTGATGTGTCATCTGCTTGAATAAAAACAAGTCAAATAACCTCTGTTGGTGCGCTTTCCGCTAAGTTTAATATTAACACTTAAAACTGATTGTGTTATTTTTTGTGGTAATTAGAATTTTATTAGTTGATTTTATTTAAGCAACCTCTTCTTATTTTGTTAAAATTGGTCATAAAATGGAGTTTGAATAAAGCTTCAAGAAAAACATAATTATTAGATATGTACAATGTGTAAAGATCGAATGACATAGACTGACGCTGGCGTATAAAAAAATGATACAATTAATTATATAATGTGAAACTTCAAGCGCATAAGTAATTGACGATCTTTCTTCAATTTAATCAAAACAAAACCTGATATTTAAATCGATAAGTTAAAACAATATTTTTCAACCAATTTTAATTTTGTTTCTTTTTCTGTGCACATTTAAACATGATTAAGATTGATGAAAAAAAATAAGACAAAATAAGCTTCATACACAAACCCATCATTCGTTTTCAAGATTTAAAATTTTTATTGATTTTTATCGTATTTCAACTCTATTTATCTTCCAGACTCGTACAAAAAACGTTGAAGGCGTTATACTAAGGGCAACTTTTAAGCGATACCGTACCTGCTTATTTAACCCGAATTATCCCAATGTAGTCATTATTTCAAATGCATTTTCTAACTAAAAATAACTGTTTTTTTTATTATTTTAGATTATGAATAGCTTTGAGATATATAAAAGTTGTAAAATATCTTTACAAACACTGTTTTAAGTTGTGCCATAGAATTGTACAGCCTATCAAAGTTTTTAGTTTTTAGTTTTTTAGTTCTACCCTTGGGTTAATATGGGTTAATGCTATATACTGTATGCGGGCCCGCAAGCAAGCAGAAGATCTAGCAGATAATTGCTTTCAGAGATGCGAAGATATTACAGTGGGTTGGAATTTTTAATTTACTTTTTTAGTTTCTATTTGAAACATAACTAAAATGTTAGTTTACCCAGACTACCCTACTAGCCTGAATAAGCTAAGCGAAAACAAAAATTCGCCAAAGTAGTACTGGCTATGAAGTGCGTAAAGCGTTCTTAAACCTCACGTTACTTAAAATTGACGAGTAACTAGTACCGGAAAAATGGGGAAAGTACTGGTAAACACTTAAGCTTGACAAATATTAATTTGTGATAATACTACTGCAAATCAAGAAACTTCTTTGAAGCTGCAATGGATACAAAAAACAAAAACATGTCGCAATGCTTGCAAAAAAACTTTCAATGACCCTAGAATTAGACGGAGTACCGCGGTACTTTATAAAAAAAGTACCGCGGTAGTACTCGGTACCAAGTACCGACGGTACCGGTAATCGGTAATCGGTACCGCGGTACTTTAGTACACGGTACTGCCCACCACTGGATGCAAGTGTGGTGCTAGTGATAAAGGACTTAAATAGAAATCGTTTGCATTTGAGCCGGTTTTTTTTAACAAATGCTTGAAAAACTTTATAAAGGCGTAAAAGTAAATGCTGGGTGTTTTATTTAAATAGAAAATAAATGCTAAGTTGACAAACTCTCATTTGGAATTTTTCAACAGGTGTCAGTGAACAAGTGAGGTTACTGAACATAATCCGAAGAACCACAGCAGAGCAGATGGCACACTGAGCTTGATATCAATAATAATTTTTTTGCTTTTAGCAATATTGTCTTTAGCAATATTGTATTGTTCTTTTAGCAATATTGTTTTTAGCAGTATTGTTTAGCAATATTTAAGCTTTAGTTTTGACAATTTTATTTTAACTGGTGGCTGCAAAATTCTAATCAGATCTTTTTTTTTCAATTTCAATAAAAAAGAACAGTTCGGAAGTGGACAAATAAACATTTTAGTGAGTAACTTGTAAGGGAAATTAATTTTTTTACAACCATTATTTTTACCGCACTTTACAGATAAAAACGTTCATTTTCTTATTAGTTTTTAAAGTTTATCAAAGCAAAACTATAAAATTTAAGCTTTTTTAGAGCGATGAACAAAGAAAGCTGCCAAATTTCTGCACCGATCGATCGTTAAAAATCATTAAGTTTTTAAAAAAACAACTTTTTGACAAGAACCTTATTAAAAACAGCCAAATTTTAAGAATTGGAATCAATTTCGTTGGCAGCGTGGTTGAGTGGTAAGAGCGCCAGGATTGTGATCGACATGGTCTCGATTCAAAACTTACTCGCGCCATTCTGTTCTGTCCTAGGGAAAGGCACTTAACGGCACTTTCCCCTGCTTGGTGGTCTTGGCAAGCAATTCTAAATTAAAATCATATTTTTATTAAATTCCAAGCGGACAGCAATATCTTGGCATCTCCGGAAGCAGGTCGGGGTAATTGCTTACCCTATGTATTAGCACCTCCGTCGCTTTCCTGCGAATCACGAGAATAAATGTAAAGAAAAAGAAATAAAATAAAATAATTTCTTAAGCAAAATCTAAAAGACCAGCAAATGGAATGAATGTCAACAAAAATAAGAAAAATAGTTGTAAAATCAACTAGTTCGTGTGGGATGGTGACAATGACGTTGAGCAAAAAAAGTGCGTTATTATCATTTTGAAAATGACAAAAAATTTGCTTTGAAAACGAGAATAACAGACGTAAAAAGGAAAAGTCAAATCAATAATTTTGTTTAATGGTTATATTTTTTGTGCATGAAACAACAGATATTTACTCACACTGCTGGTCAAAAAAAGAAATCAGCGACAGTATATCTTAAACATCTGTTAAGAAAAAATACTTACTATATAAAAAATTCCATGGGCCCTAAAAAAGATGAATGTTGATTGACCTGACGGTATTTGAGAAAAATTAAGTTGTTAAAGCAGGTAAATGCTTGTTTTGAAACTAATTATAATTTTTAAACGAGTTATGATTTTGACTGTCTATTTTTTGTGGGTGACTTGCTTTTGTTTCTGGCATTAAACTTTAAAAAGAATTCAATTTTGCTGTATGGACCAATTTCTTCTTAAACATACAAGTTTTCTGTTTGCATTTTTTAGTTAACTAAAACTTAAAATAAACCCAATATGAAAAAAAAACTTGAGACATATCGAGGGTAAGTAATGTCTTTTTTCCAATCTAGGTAAAATCATACCAAAGTGCGCCAGATGGCATCATGTCTTGACTAAAAAGTATGCCAAATAAATTTACTTTAAAGCTTATATTTGATATCTTTGACTTGAGAAATAAGTTTGTCGTTGTCGTGATACAAAAAGATTGGTGAAAACAATGTGGTTGTTTTCAATATTTTCATTTTCATGACGATCTGTGTACTTTTCAAAGGTTTTTCATAAATAAGATTTTTTTTTGCTTTCAAAACCAATAAAACATAGGCTACAAAATGTATTTTGTGTTTTTATAAAATTTTTTGCAAATTACAACTTTTTTATAACATTTTACCATCAAACAAAATTTTACCTAAAATCTTGATAAAAGAAATTTTTTAACAAATTGTGATGGATTTTCTTATAACTACGTCAAAAAGACAGCAATACATAGACTCAAAAAAATTCTTTAAAATAGAGATTGTAATGTAACAGACTTGTTGAAAAGGAAATTGATATGCTTTATAAGTTAAGTGCTTAATGTAGATTTAGCAAAACTTAGGTTTTTGACATAAATCAAAATGCGCAAGTTGTGACTACAAACTGTAAAATAAAAAAATTCCAGGTCTAACTTAACTATTAAAATGTGAACAAAGTAAAATGCAGGTTTTTTTTATTAGAATCAAGAAGTTTGCTTAACATGGAATTGCAAAATTAAATTACATGCAAAAAAGTAAATGTATTGTTTCTAATATTTTTTTTTTTAGACACAAAAAGTTAATATCTTTTAGTCAAAGTGATTTCAACTTGAGAAAACACTAATTAAAATTCAAATAGTAACTGCTTTTTTTATCACAAAATTGATTTAAAACATCATCCGCCAAATTTGAAACTTTTCAGTCAAGACGGTTTTAACTTAAGAAAATCTTGTAAAATTTTGTGATGTTAAACACTTTTTTGTTGCAAAATTGATGCAAGTGTTTAGAACCAAAAGTTAATATCTTTTAATGAAGACGGTCTCAACTCGAAAAAAGTTAATAATTAGACCAAAATTGCGTCAGTCACGCGTTGAATCAATAAAATTTTAGTTGTTAGAGTTAAGTTGAATTTCTAAAAATTTGTTTCAGTTGTTTTATGTTTCATTTTTTTATTTTTATTAAAACTTTATAAAATCAAAAATTAATAAAAACAAAAATTTGTAAAACTTCACCAAATATTTACACCTGTCTTGATGTACAGTTTTTTGATTTTTACTATCATTTAAGTTATTTATGCGGAAAGGATATTGAAACTTAAAAAATCTGTTTTAATCAATTAACAATAAAAAAAGTCGTTTGTCCAATGTTGGTTTTATTTAGAAAATTTTCGACACAAACAATAACTTTTATGAAATGCATTGAGTTTATGAAATGCGCTTAAAAAGTCTTGAGTTTAATTTAATAAATGAATTTTATAAAATGAGTTTAAAAAGTCTTGAGAAATCTTTTTTTCGACAGCAAAAGATGCTTTTAAAAATAGTCTTTAAAAATTTTTCTTGTTTAATTGTTAAAGTTAAGAGATAGTTTGTGAACAGTTCAAGCAATACCTCGTTAAACTATGATATTCTAAACCTATGAAAATGTTCGTTTTGAGAAAAAAATGAATAAAATAATTGTGCAAATGTCGAATATTGACCATTATTTAACAAATATAGCCACACAGTTAATTTTTTAAATTCCCCATGTTTGGATATTTGACGAAATTCAACCTTTGAAAAATTAATACTTTGTAGGAAAAAACAGCGCAAATAACAAAAAATTTGATATTGGGTTTTTGTTGATGCTACGCATTGAGAACCACTTCAAAACATCAAAAATTTAGCATAAAACACAAGTTTTTAGGATTCTGATGGTTTTTTGTTGTAAAAAATAATATTGTTTAAAAATTTTAACAGCACTTGAAAGAAATGTAGCTTTTTCAGAATAAACTTTAATTTTTTTATTTTTCGACCAGAAGCAATCAAGTGTTTCCATACTAAAGACTTTAAAATGTGAAGACATTGAAGATTTTTAAATAATAAAATATTAAATATTTTTTAATAGTAAAAATTAGATTGAAAATTTTTACACAGTAATTTTAAGAACCTGACCACAAAGTCTCCATGTGAAAAAATTTTACAAACATATATTCGTAAATCCATTTTCAATATCCATAGCTGTTTTACAGGGTTACTGCTTTTATTTTATAATTTTTAATTACTCAATACGAACGTACTAGTCGTCGACGAAAAAGTTTGTAATTTTAAAGTCAAATTATAATCGCTTTCTGTCAATCTTTGTTTTTCTTGGGGTGTTTTTGCACAACATTTTGGTCGCTTAATTTTTTTCTTGGTTACACCCCTGCAAGCTAGTAACAAAGACAGAAAGTTTTACTTTACATTTTTTGTTCAATTAGCTTTAATGATGGCTGTTGGATTTTAAAATGTCTGACAGTGGTCTTAAGGTATTGATGTTTGTCTATATAACTTTAATTACCATATTTTCAAAATTTTTCTTGAAAATAAGTCAATAAGTTTTTGTATAAATTTTTTACAAGTCGAACGATGTTACATTGAAATAATTTCAATAAAAAAAGTTTCAGTTTAAAAAAAATGAGTTAAAAATATAGTTTTAAAAGTATTTTTTAGTTGAATTTTATTTTAAAATACAAAAGCATTGAAGTTAATATTGTTGTTACACTTGTCTGAGAATTGAGCAAAAATTAAGCCAGCCTGAAAAAAGTCTTACGCTTTTTTGGGTATTTTACCACTGGTGTTTTGCGACTAAAAATTTTTGAGACTTTTGGGAGAATTGTTAAAAAGTGTTCATTTAAAGTATTTATACAGTAATTTAAAACTTGACCACAAAACGTTGTAATGAAAAATGAAGTTAAACAGTATACTATACTAATTTTTAACATCCCAAGACGGTTTATTTTACTAGGTCGCTGTTCTAAACTATTTTTAGAGGTATTAGATATTTTCTCAGAGGTTAGAAACGTTGAAGATAAAAAACTAATTTATTGGTTTATTACTTTACTTGTGTTTGTCACTCCGAGCTAAAGCTGTCTTTGAAGTTTTTTTGATTTTTAGCTGTTTTTTAAAAATTCTGCTTTTTCAAAAGTTTATATTTAGATTTCAGGCTAGTCACAAACATAGAAAGCCTCACAGTTTTAAAAATTTTAACTCAGTTTGTTTTTGTTGTCGCCATTGTATTTCGATATGACGACTAACTGTGATAGAATTTGATATAACAGATCTTTTCTTGGAATTGATCCATAAATACTGCACTTACATAAAACTTCTCTTTTGGCAACTTGCGTTGACTTTAATTAAATTTGACTTAAAATTTTTAAAAATGCTAATTTTGGAAGAAAATTTTTTTGTTAAAATTAATATATGCATTAAATTGCATTTTGAAAAAAAATTTTATAATAAATTTTGTCATTATAAGTAAAAAATTAAAATTAATTTTTAAAAATGTAAAAAAATTTTAACATAAACTGTTGCTACACTTGATTGGGGATCAAAGTAGCAGTTGAAATTAAGTCGTGTGTTTTGAAATCTTACAGAAATTTTTGATCAAGTCGAAACTTGTAATGAAGTAACTTTTCCTTTTAAATAATTGCATTTAAAAGAAAAAACTATGAAATTCAAGGTGCATTACAAAAATATAAAATGTTTTTTTCGTTACTCTATTTTTATACTTGACCAGTAATTAAATTAATTTCACAAGATTTTTACAGGAAAATGCAATACGCTATGAAAAAGATACGGTCCAAACATTTTTGTGTAAGAAAGAGAGATCTTGACACAATTATGAAAACCATATTGTCACGCTTACAGCGACTACAGGTAGTTTTTCTATTATTATTATTGAAAGTTAATACGTAAAACTACTTTTAAAACAATCAAAAAATTGGTAATAGTTGGAAGTTACTGTAGAACTGAATTAATTTTTAAAACAAAACACTTATAAAATATTAACAATGATAAAGTAAATCAATACAACATAAAATAAGTATAAAATATTTATAATTAAATTGAATTGGGATGGTTTACTGAACAACAAAAAAGTAAAAAAAGACAAACTTTTTTATTATGAAACGTTTGTTTAAAAATTTAAAAACAGATAACCTATTAATAAAAATTGACTTTTTGTGAAAAAAAACTTTAAAAAATTAAACGTAGGTGCAACAAAAATCAAGGTTGTCTAGAAAAAAAATTTAAATTGAATATAACTATCTTATGACAAAAAATCAAGCTTACCTAGGAAAAAAACTTTTTAAAATTGGATGTAGGTATCCTATGAATAAAAAACAAACTTAGTTAGGGGAAATTTTAAAATTTCCTAAAAGAATTTTTTTAATAAAAATCAAGGTTGACTAGGAAAAACTTTTTACAATTAAACAGAGGAATAAACAAAAATTAAGTTTAACTAAAAAAAATTTTTTTAAATCGGTATCCTATGAATAAAAATCAAGCCTGTTTAGGAAAAAATTTTTTAAAAATTAAAGATAAAATTCAAGTTTGTTTAGAAAATTTCAACATAGAAACTGTTTCTTACTTTAAATGCAAAGTAAAAGGCAATTATAAACAGTCAGATGTTGTTTAATTGTCCGAAGACGTGAGCATAAAACCTAACTTGTACAGTAGTTTTTATTTTATTTCGAATTACATATTACTTAAATTATTCGAATTCGATTTCGAATTATTTATTTTATTTACGACAAATGAATAGTTTTGAAAATGTTCAATAAAAAATGCTTATTGTAATGATTGAATTTTGTCCGCTTGATTGATGTTCAAGCAACCTTTGTTTTAATTAGTCAAATAGTAATTGTTTCATACAAAAAAAAGTAAAAGTTTAAACTGTTTCCAAGTAATTGCCAAAAGCTCAGAAAAAGAAAATGTGATTTTATATGAAATATCTTTTTTATCGCTTCAGGCATTTTGACGTTTAACAATCAACGTAATTAGCTTCGTCATGCAAAAAGCAATGAAATGGCAAAATCGATGTCATTTACTAAAGGCGTGAAATTGAAATTCCACGCTTTGCCGCGACCGCTAGCAAAAATAAACAAATTTGTAGAAAAACTTCTATTTTACCGTTTCCCTTTGTTTGGGCCTATTTAAAAAAAATACCATCTTATTAATTAATTCAAATGGAAAAAAGTCAAGAAATTTCAAAATACATGTAGTATCTAAAAAAATGAAGTAATTACAAAGGTTTTAGCAAAGGAAGCTTTTTTTCTATTTTTTAAACCTCTCTATAACCATACAAATCATTTTTCCACGGTTTGTAACCGAAATCTTTGTGAATGTATTTTTAAAATATCAACAGTTGGCGATCACAAACAACGCCCCTGCTTCAACCTGTCAGCGTATGCATCATGTCGTACAACTTTTCCGGAATGAAATAAAAATTATACGAGAATTCGACAAAGCTCGGCTAGGTTTTACTTTTTAAGGATAGTAAACGAGGCCGAAAAAACGTTTGCGGAATGAAGCAAACGGTTGGTATCCAGATTCCTTTACTCAAGAGTGTCCCGGAAAGTTGCCGTCCTGGATGATATGTCCAGCTTAAATGTCCTGGTTTGATTGCTATTTTGATTGGTGGAACAACCAATGTTCTGATACCAATAGTCATTTTTATCGGATAAAACAAACTACAACAAAGTGTTTGGATGAGGGAGAAATTCAGATGAGTTCTTATAGCAAGTACAGTTGTATGACGCTGATTTCTCACACAAAACCAGCTTTAAACTACTTTTTAATTTTTTTTATGACCAGGCTTCAATTTGAAATAAAAATAAATTTTCACCATAAACCTGACATTGCATTACACAAGCGCAAACATTCTTGAACATTTTTCTGAGATTTTGGAAAAATAATAAAATTTTGTTGTAAGTGTAAGTGTCACAGACTTTTTTCGGGAATCCCAAAGGACCAGTTGAGCTAGGTAACCCGAATACCTGCGCTGAAACAAAGCTGTGTCTAAATTTTATTTTATTCCGGCTCAAGAAGTAGTCTTGCTATGAGCCTGACGGTTTATACAGTTGATTTAACGAAAGCTCGGATTGATTTCGTCGAAGACTCTTCTTCACAACAAACCAAGACCACTGTCTCTAATAAGAACGAATGTATGACAAAAATCACGTCCGACGAAACTTCTATTCCACGCTTTGCCAAACTGCAAAGCGAAATCAACACTATAACATGATTCAATCAACAGAAATAATTCTACCTCTATAGAATACAACTGCCAACCACTGGCGCAAAATAAATTCAACACTCGACGACCAATACAAAAACTATGGGCCTCCCGCGCCCAACCAAATTACTTCCACTCGAGTCGTCTCAAAATCACATCTAATCAATAATAATTCGCTACGCATCGGCTTTATATAGAAACCAAAATCACGTGACGTAAACTTTTTCGTAAATTCGATATTTAGCCAGAAATCCCTGGAGAGATTGTTATGCTCGAATATTCTACTACATTCGAGACACCAAAGCTTGAACAAAACATATTAGTCAATACGGTTGAGCAAAAGAGAAAAGAAGATACATATATCGGGCAATAGAGCGAATCGGATAATATGACAGCGGCGCTCAAAGAGACGCAATTATCCTCCTAAAACAAAGCTATGAATTACTTTTAACGGGGATAAATTATATCGTTACGATTAAAATTATGAATGAAGTGTGACAGTAAGGAACAAATTATACTAAACGATATCTTAAGCAAGTAGTTTTTCAATCATATCTGCCTATTTGAATGTTATGAAACGATCAACTATTTTTTAGAAATTTGATTTGATTTTTTTAGTAATATAAGGCTTTCAAAAATTAAATGTAAAAGGTCTTGTAGAAATAATGTTTATCCTGATTAAAAAATTGCATTAACGCTTGTAAAAAAGCATACTATGAAGAGAAACTCTATTAATATTGCAGCGACTAATCTTTTGTAAACCGCTTTTCGGGCCTGCATACTAATTGTCGTGTTAGTTCTCGGAAGTTGTCGGATTCGTCCGCTCTTTTCGCAAAACCGCTGATTTCTTTCATCAACAAAAGCCGCCGCCCTACACTAATCAACGGTAGGTTGGAATCAATTTTTGAATCATTCTACTTTTAATGTATAATTTTAACGTACATTCTTGTCTATTTTTCCTAAGGCATAACTTGTAGTTTTTGATAACTAAATTTGTTTATTGGCCTGCTTAAGTTAAGGTTTACGATTATTATCCGATATTTGCTTTCACATTAAAATTTTAAAAACTCTTGCTGTTTTATGGATCGTGTCAGTTCTTTTTCGGTCACTTACTGTATACCAAACTTTTTACTAGCTACTCGTAACCGTCTCGCAAAACCCTGAGTAGTCCATATATTTTGCCGTTTTGTGTTTAAACGGTAATGTCTTGTTTTTGAAGTTTTTTTTGTTGCCGTTTTTTTTTCAGATTCGTCACTGCATTATAAAACAGGGGTAGGCAATCTTTTTGTGGTCGCCGGCCAAAACCAAATTCAGAAAGATCTTAGCAGGCCGTATTAAATTTCCACTAACAATTTGTAACTTTTCGTATTTAATCTGGAAATACAAATGCCATCAAAAAATAGCCTACTAGGTCCGAACAACAATAGCCAAATATAAGTTTTTATTTGTTCTCCTGGTGGTCTAACTTAACATCTTTTCTACATCAAATAATTTTTTTAAAGATAATACAAAACATTACATCAAATGATCTCATAAAGTAACTTTTTGAAAAAAACAAAATTAAACAAAATTTTTGAAGATGCATATCGCAATAAGATTTTGTTCTGGTCAGTAATATAGCCGAATAAAGATTCGAAATATCGTCGTCCTTTAGAATCTTGTAAAACAAATGCAAAGCGACGTGTTTCAGTATCAATGGAGTATGGAGACATGAGTTAAATTATTGATCGAAGTACAACTTAAGTCCCATAAGACTTAATGCTTTGTGGTCAAAGATCATCGTCAGTAGCACTATTTTTCAAGCTTGAACTTGCAGTGAAGAACCCATTTGTTATTCTGCTAATTTTTAATGGTCAGCAGTGGACGCCACGCACAACCAGATTTTGAAACTTGATCAAAAAAGCTTTTAAAGTAGTAAGTTAAAGTAATCAAGTTAAAACTTTTTTTTAATCTTTACTTAATTTTATTTCTTCTATAAGGCTTTGCAAACCATGTTCTCGGGTTTTCTTGGGCAGGTACAAAAGGCTTGTGCCGCACTGTCAAAGTCTTTTTATTTATGTTAGTGGCCCAATTGTTAAAAAGTTTGATTTTTTAATTTAGAAGCTTGCTCTAATGTCAATTGACTTTGAAAGCAAGCTTTGCGCCATTTTATTTCTGTGACAATCGCAGAAAGTCTTATGACCATTACATGTGAAAAAAAAGAAGGATTTATTGTTTCAAACGTTGAACGAAACAATAACAAGTCATTTCTTAAAATTTTGTCTTGGCCAAAAGATTGGAATAATCACTGTTATAAAGAAGTCCTTTTATTTAACAATAAAGAAAACGCTGCATAATTTATTTGTTTATAGCTTTGTGTTGCAACATGGCAGCAATAATTTTGGCATTTCTAGAAAAAAACAGTGTTTCAACCTTGTTCTAGCGTAAAGCAATTTTGATTTAGTCCAGGACTGATATTATAAAAACTTTACGCAAATGTAGCATAGCAAACAAACTACAACACGGACCGAAAAATATGTACAAAGGATTGGCAGCACCCGGTGGACCGCCGGTTGAGAAACATTAATTCAAATGATTTTATTATTTCTAAGAATAAACCATTATTTGTCATAATGAAATTGTTAAGTTAATGGTGAAAGTGTGTTAATAGTAATTCTAGTATTCGTTAGACCACTGGTCCAGCGGTCCGGTGATTTATGTTTACGTACACAAATTTGACAGACCGAAAATGATAGGCCCAGTATTATTTAAAACGATAAGTGATTGTAGGCCAACAAATTTTGCAAATTTTTGATCGTAAGTCAATTTTCAAAACTTTTCCCTACAATTATTTGATTTCGTAATTTTTTAGTGATTATTGAAAAATTGCATAGGCTAATGATTTTAATCTGGGTACGTAATGTACGTATTGAGGATGTAGGGGCTATGGAAAAATTACATGTAAAGTAGGTACGGGCTGCGAAATATCGGCCCGTGTAGTTTCTTATGTGTCGCGAATAAGCGAGACTGAGTAGTTGCAGAGCTGGTGTAATTGCTAAACTATTTTGATACTCTTGAGACTAAAAAGATATTTATTTTTTTTATTTTTATCTCTATATTTATCCTCCTGACTCGCAGGAAAGCGACGGAGGCACTAATACATGGGGTAAACAATTACCCCGATCTGCTTCCAGAGATGCCAAGATATTACTGTTCGCTTGTAATTTAATAGAAATATGACTGTAATTCAGAACTGCTTGCCAAGACCACCAAGCAGGGGAATGTGCCGTAAAGTGTCCTTCCCAAGGACGCAACAGAATGACGCGAGTGGGTTTTGAACCCAGACAGTGTTGGTTACGAGCCCCGCGTTTTAACCACTCGACCTCGCTGCCGACATAGTAGTTGTATTGAGGTAATTTATGGATTCTGTTGAAAAAATGTTGAAAATCTTGGTCAAATTATGATCAATTTAAGCGGCAATAAAAATTCTGGACTTGATGTTCTTATTGAAAACGAAAATTCTTAAAAATATTTGAAAAAACTTTTTAAATTTACATGTATATCAAGCAAAAAAGACACTCTGTCTTTTGGTGCATATTACGTTCTACTTTACTGATTTTGTATGTTATATTTATGTAAAAAAATAATTGTGTTTAATTTTGTAAAATTTACTTAACTAAAATGTATGTTTATTTACCCCATTATTAGATGTAGATATTTTTTCTCGACCACTCAAATATTTGTTTTTTGTTGCTGGTATTATTTCTGATAAAGAATTTTAAACGATTTGCAAATAATGTTCATTTTCACTCACTTCTTTATCTTTCTGACTTATAGGAAAATGGCAAAAGCGCTATCTCTAGGGCAACTGTTAAACAATTCCCAAGACTTGCTTTCGTAGATGCCGTATTGCGGTAGCGTTAAAATTCTTTATATAGAGATATGAGTGAAATATAGATAGTGCTGACTAAGACCGCCAAGTAGAGGACAGTGCCGTAAAGTATTTTACCAAGAACACAATAGAACGACACGAGTAGGTTTTGAACCGCGATTGTGCCTAACAGGTTTGCAATCAATACAGCAATCTTACCCAATCGGTCAACTGCTTACGAAATAATGTCATATCAACCAACTCTTCTCATCTCGTAATGTAGCAAAAAACTTCAGCATTCGCTGCTTTCTTATTAGAGACAGTGGTCCCTGTTTGTTTGTGAAGAAGAGTCTTCAACGGATCAATTCGAGCTTTCGTTTAACCCAACTGTATAAAACCGTCAGGCTCCTAGCAAGACTACTTCTTGAGCCGGAATAAAATAAAATTTAGACACAGCTTTGTTTTAGCGCAGGTATTCGGGTTACCTAGCTCAACTGGTCTTTTAGGATTCCCCAACAAAGTCTGTGACAGTTAGACAGGTAATACTTTGGAATGTTAGAAGTTAGTTGCTCATATAAACTGAACGTAAAACAGTTAGTAACTTTTTATGTTCAGTTTATATGAGCAACTAACTTCTAACATAGGCTAGCCTGGTGTAATAGAATTAGATAAGCAGCCAAATACTAATAGCCTAAAACAGTTTTTTGTATAGATTACGTTTAGTTACTAGCAACCTAGCAGCAAAGACATGAATGCTAAAAAACAAAAATAAGATGAATGATATATCCAGTTTGGTTTTGCATCGGTCATTGTGCATAATGAAGAAAAGCCACAGTGCGCACTTTGTAATAAAGTACTCCAAAGACTCAATGAGACCAGCAAAGCTCAAGCAACACTTAGAAAATGTACATCCGCAACACATAAATAAGGATAAAACCTATTATTTCGAACCTCAAAGGAGAGCACTAAAGTCAATGAGACTGGATGTTTCTAGAGTTTTTTTAGAAAAAACAACGAACTGCTAGAAGCATCTTATTTAGTGGTATTTGAGATAGCAAAACAGTAAAAGCCACATACTATCGGTGAAACACTAATCACGCCTTGCATTCTGAAAACAGCTGCCATAATGCAAAGAAAAGAGTCAGAAAAAAAGCTAGCTGCAATTTCGCTGTCAAATAACACCATTCAAAGGCAAATTAGGGATTTGTCTCTTGATATAAAAAGTCAAGTAGTACAGAAAATCAAAACCGCTCTGTTTGGACTTTTTGCAATCCAGCTGGATGAATCAACAGTTCTCTCTTTATGTGCACAGTTGATGGTGTAGGCAAGATATGTTTGCAACAATGCATTTGAGGAAGAGTTTCTATTCTGCTCCACTCTTGAAACTATTACAAAAGCAGCAGATATTCTGAATAATGTTACAACATTTTTCACAATTGAGGGCTTGGAATGGAAAAATTTTGCTGGCTGTTGCACTGATGGTGCGCCAGCAATGTTGGGATGCAATTCAGGCTTTCCAGCTTCAGTAAAGAGGCAAGCACCAAAAAGTAAAAATATTCACTGCATGTTGCATAGGCAAGGCCTAGCTTCCAAGACATTACCCGAGTCCCTTCAAAAAGTTCTTAATAAGATAATAAAAATAGTTAATTTTATTAAAGCAGGAGCTTTAAATTTCCGTCTTTTTAAGGCATTCTGTGCAGATATGGATTCAGACCACCAGGTGCTTCTCTATTACACTCCGACTCTATGGCTATCCAAAGGCAATGTCACGCAAAGAGTCTTTGAAGTCCGAGAAGAATTAAAAACATTTCGTCTTCTCAAAGGCAAGATTGAGTATCATGGTTGGCTAGATAATGAACAGTGGGAAATCTCCAGCTTATTTGTGTGACATATTTGAACAACTTAACAAACTCAACTTGCAAATGCAAGACAAAAATACCAATGTCATCAAATTTGTCAATGCACTGAAGGCTTTCAAAGCTAAGTTGGTAAATTGGAAAAGAAAAGCTGAAATCTACAATTTTGCAATATTCGAGAAAGTGGATATGCTTCTTGACAGCAGAGAGGGAGCTGTATGCCAGAAGTTGTTGAAAAAGATATTGTAAAGCATTTTTTAAACCTTCAAAATGAATTTGACAAATACTTTCCGGAGACTAGTGATGAAGAATTGGATTTTGTGAGAAATTTGTTTACATTTCCTGTTGAAAAGCTTCCGGATGAATGTCAGGACAAATTTTTAGAGCTGATGAACAATTCTGGAGCTAGACAAGAGTACCAAGAAAAACCCCTTTCACACTTCTGGGTTAGATTGAAAGACTCATACCCTCAAGCAACAGAAACACCTCTTCATATTCTTATCTTTTTTGTATCAACTTACCTATGCAAGTCTGGATTTTCGTCTTTAATTCAAATTAAGGCCAAACATAGAAATAGACTTGCGGTTGAGGATGATTTGCGTTGTGCACTGTCACAAACTACACCC
Organism: Diplosoma virens; assembly: GCA_963680785.1. Lineage (NCBI taxonomy): Eukaryota > Metazoa > Chordata > Ascidiacea > Aplousobranchia > Didemnidae > Diplosoma > Diplosoma virens. Next base: position 37,526,723 of record OY796880.1, read on the forward strand.
CACATCCAACTACTTTCAGAAAACAAACAAGAAGAAATTTCACATTGATCGAGAGGAAAATTGAACTAAATTGATATTCGAGCTCATTAAAATTGTCTAAACTGGCAGTCGTATTTTCTGTTTTAATTGCTATTTTGTTATTCTCCTAATATTGTACCGCGATCTCTTGATGTAATGATGCTTACTTAGTATAGTTTGAATGATGTATCAATTTTTCTAAGTAATTTTTAGACTCTTTTACAGTTAAGCTTCTGGTTGATGCTGGGTTTCGAGGGGGGTAACTTTTTTAAAAAATTTATTTTTAACAAAAATTTGATAATCTGGGCTAAAAATGCGCTGATTTCATATATCGATTCCCAGTTAATGAAAATCTCTTAACTGCTAAATTTTAATTAAAAAAGTACACCAATGTTTTTTAAAATTTATAAAATTAAAAGTTTTAATAATTTAGTTTATTTTATTAGCTATAACTTTGCTAAAATTTAAAATGCCTATAGCAGAGTTTAAATAGATTTAGCGTTCAGGTTCATGGAAATGCTGAATAAAATATTAGTCTGATATCATTTCATACTTGACAACAATTGAGAAAAGCAGCCATAATGGATTCAGCAGTCTTCATTTTATTAAACAAACATTAAAAAATCTTTATAAAGACGAACGTTTTCGGCTTACTTCAGCCCTCATTAGGTTTCTACAATTTTAGCAATATTAATTAACTTTAAATTTACACACACACATAAAAAACAACAACAGCAAAAAACAATGTATATTTTTAAAAAACAAGCTGTACTTTTGACTAACAGGCTAAATCAGAAAAGTCCATTAATTATTATGTCAACAAATATCTAAAATCATATGGAAGTGAAACAGTAAAAAACCTCATTCCGAAAGGCAGCAGTCCAGGAAAATTGTACGGTCTCATCAAAATCCACAAAAATAATAACCCAGCAAGACCAGTTATATCGATGATTGGCTCCCCAGAATATCAACTTGCCAAATTTCTTGATTCAATAATCAAAAATTACATACCAGATTCATACATGTTACATTTTACTGATCATTTTCTTGATGAAATAAATAACTTCAAATTTAAAGCGGATCACAAACTTGTTAGCTTTGACGTTTAATCTCTTTTCACAAATGTTCCTTTGAATAAAACCATTAATATCATTGCAGACTACATCTACTCAAAAGATAACCAGGTTAAAGACAATCTACCTTCAATGAAAAAAGAAGTATTTATAAAACTGCTGCGTTTGGCCAAGCAAGGAATGTTTTTATATAAAGACAAATTATATCAACAACATAATGGTGTCAGTATGGGTGCTCCATTGACTCCGACTTTAACCAATTTTTATCTTGCTCACATAGAAAATAAGTTATTAGGAAAACAATTAGACTTTATTTAAAATTGTATTCAAGAAACGTTGATGACATATTTGCTGTATTTGATAAATCTGATCACTGCACTAAATTTCTCGATTTGCTTAATTCTCAACATAATAATATTAAATTCACAGTGGAGTTCCCTTCTGCCACCATACCATTTCTTGACGTTGAAATTAGGCTCAATGAAACAGGGATTGATACTTGGGTATACAGAAAACCTACAAACACTAATTTAATTTTGAATTTTAACGCGCTGTGTCCCACTAAATGAAAGTCTGGGTTAATTCTATGTTTTTTAAATCGAGCCAAGCGTATTTGTTCCTCCGATTTTTTGTTTGATAAAGAAGTTAGTAAATTAAAAAATGTGTTTTTGAATAATGGTTATCCTTCATTGTTTTTTGATAAAATTCTTACGAGCTTTCAATCTTCTAACAAATTTTCTCAAAACATTAGCTTTGAAAATTGTTTTTGTATACCGTATTTGGGTAAGGAATCACATCACTTTGCGAATCGTCTTTCTGCATTAATAAAAAACAAGGCTACAATCTAAAAATATCTCCCATCTATAAAACTTTTAAAGTAGTCAATTATTTCCAGTTGAAATACAAAACTTCTGTTGCTCTTTGCTCAGATGTTGTCTTGTTCGTGTGATACGAACAAGACATACATCTGTATTTGATCACTAGAGTCCGGGAGCATCTGTATTTCAAAAGTCTACAGGATAGTGCAATTAAAGATCATATTTTATAGTATGAGAAATGTTCTATAATCGGTTTAATGAAAACAATTTTATAATAATACGTAAATGCAAATCAGAATTTTGTTCCAAGATTCACAAAGCTCTACTCATAAAAAAGTTAAGTCCAAAATTAAATCGACAAATGTTCGCAAACGGAGCTTCATATTTATTGAATATATTTTGATTGTAATATTTTTCCTTTTTTTCTTCGATGACATCATAATCTGGAATTGAATTTGTATCAATTTAGTCTCTCACTCGTTTTGATTTAAAATTTAGCCTGTTAGTCAAAAGTACAGCTTGTTTTTTAAAAATATACATTGTTTTTTGCTGTTGTTGTTTTTTATGTGTGTGTGTAAATTTAAAGTTAATTAATATAGCTAAAATTGTAGAAACCTGATGAGGGCTGAAGTAAGCCGAAAACGTTCGTCTTTATAAAGATTTTTTGATGTTTGTTTAATAAATGAAGACTGCTGAATCCATTATGGCTGCTTTTCTCAATTGTTGTCTGGTTGAAAAAACAACATTTTTACCGAAATTTTACATTTCATAGTTATAAAAATTTATCTTATGAAAATTAATTATTAGTTGTAATTTTTTTAATTAAAATTTAGCATTTATCTATTTTTAACAACCTCATATATGTTTTTTAATATATCCTCATTTAAAGTACTGCATCACCAATGGGGAAAGGCTAACACAAAAACTCTCCAAACACTAATAACTACACAAAAAAGAGTTCTTCAAATTATGACAAACAGCAGTAACAGAACCAGGTCTGACCCATTATATATGAAACTGCAACTACTAAAACTTAATGATATTTACAAATTGCAGGTTGCAATTGCAATGTACAACATAAGTAATAAAATTTGGAACATTGATACTCAAACCCAACCAATCACCAGCATTAATTCAATCCATAAACATCAAACTAGATTAGTTAAAAATAATAATTATCATCTGCATTCAATAAGAACAAACTTAGATTAAAGCATGATTACATTTCCAGAACCTAAAATAAGGAACGAAATTCCACAACACATAAAATTACTTCAAAAACATCAATTTAAAAAAAAATATAAAAAACTTTTACTCAATTCATGCAACTAATTTTTTTTTGTTATGTGTGTTTATGTTTTTCTTTTCTGTGTATTACTGTTTGTGTTCTTTTGCTGTTATTATTGCTGCTTTGGTTTTATTATGTCTTGACATATTTATATATTCAATATACAAACATTACTTGTGACTGTGGTTACTCTCAAATTTAATTAATGCGGTGGCAGCTGACTTCGATGACCTCTTGGTTTTTCGCTATCTCCTTCATGAGCAAATGTAGAATTGACACTTTTATAATTTGTTGTTATTATACTTGATCTTTTCGTGCTTATGGGAATAAACTGAACGGAACTGAACTAAACTATTCTGCTTGTATTTGTAACAACAACTTTTTAAAGCTGATTTTCGACAGCAACTTTATTTTTAGGAGTACCATACAGTTGTTTTAGAATTTGCATCAGTTAGCTAGTCCTTATATTATAGATAAAAAATATTTTGAAAGCTTTTGTACTGTATTTGCAAATTTTTACGTTAAATTGCTAAAGTGTATGGTTGTGTTCAGGCTCCTTTGATTTTAATTGCAATTTTTGATATTGCTTGTTTAATGCTTTAAGTATTTGTTAATCATTGTTTAACGCAGTGGTTCCCAAAGTGGAGTCCGCGGACCTTTCGGGGTCCGTAAAGCATTTTCAGGGGGTCCGCGAAAGAAATTTTCTGTATACAATTTCCCCATTAACTATAAAAAGAAGCTATTTAAATTTTATACCGCGATACGTCGCAAAACGTCAAGGCTTTGCGCTATTGTTTACCATAAGGAATTGCTTCAAAGGCTCGTTAATTAATAAAATGATTGCAAAATAGACAATAGATGGAAGAGACGATAGGCTGCAAATCATAAAAAAATTACAAGGGGTCCGTCATGGAAATTTTTTGAAAAAGTTTGGGAACCACTGGTTTAACGGTTTAAAATGTTATTAGCATACTGAAAGTATAATTATTTGATGAATAGCACAGATCATCTGTGCAAAAGAGAGGGGTAGGGGATTGGAGAATGCAGTGGCAGACCTTTTTCAGAGACCACTTCTTTGTGAGACCAGCTTTCCCTCCTCTTCTCTATAACAAACAAAGCTGTTTACCTACGGCATACATACTGCTGTGTGAAATAAGAGTTTTTATAGCTTATCCGTTTAACTGACTATACTTTTCTATGTCCACTTGTTATTTAATTATTAGTTATCGATAGAAGTCGTTAATGTGCTGAATGACCGCAATTAGAAGCTAATATCAATAAACATAATCAAAAGTGTAATGTATGAATTATAATTTATTTTTATTGCAACAGTTTAAGAAAAAGCAATACTTGGGGCATAACGGAACACCTATCCCATTATGTCCCAACTGCGGGGTAAAACGGGACAGTTTTCAAAAAATTTTATTTAAACCTCATTTCCTATGGTTATTAACAACAGTGTCGATTGTTTGTTTGTAGGTGCTGTTGCATCATGTGATTGCAGCAATGACTAAAATGGGTTAAATTGTTGTTATATTGGGAAATATTAGCAATAATTCTTAGGCGTCCCGTTTCGCCCCGCTTTCCTCACCACTTAAATTCTACCATATAAATCCATGAATTAATTAAGTGGCTTTAAAATGTAAAAAAAATATTGTTTGGAGCTGGAGCCAGCAAAAATTTTGATGGCTCCAGGTTCTTCAAAATTGGCCGGCTTCGTGGCTCCGGCTCCGGCTCCTGCTCCCCAGCCTTGGTTTCCGCAGAGTGCACAGTTTCCACAAGGAAAAGAACCCTGTCTGTCGTAATTAGTCGGAAAATTAGTTGTTTTTAGTTTAGTAGGTTGTTGGCAAGAGTTGGCGGGTTTCTATAAGTTACTGTAGCTTTAGGTTCCAGTGATTTTTCTTTGCTTGTGAGTTTTAATAGTTTAGGGAAAGGTGTGGTCCACACTGTTCTACTACTAGCTTTCTTATTCTTAATAACTTATAATAACATAATTTGGGATGTTACGAAGACCGTTGGTTTTCAAATTTGGATGCCAAAATTAATATAAACAAAGTAATTTTACCTAAAATTAAATAATTTGATTTTCGATCATTTGCGATGTTTGAACTCATACTATTAAATATATCTTTCTCAATTTATTATAGTAGTGACCAACAGTTATTGACGTCATGCGGTAACGCGTTGAAAAGATATTTCATGTCACTTTGGTTTTGGCTTGTATCACAGTGTGATACCAGTTACACGTTTGTTGTTGTTAGTAAATAGTGTTTTAGTTTAAATTTGAAAAGTTTTCAAAATAGTTTTTTCACGACAGTGTAATTATTAGGCTCAATTTTATGCAAATTTGTTGTTTCATATTTTTATTTTCCACAGAATTGATAGAATTGTTAACTGATGATGATCTTGTGATCGAAATTGAATTCAACTTTTTAATATAGTCATTGTGCAGCGACAGATTTCTAAGTTTCAAGCTTGTTTTGTTTTTGTACAGAGATAGACAGTGACTAAAAACGTCGTTTTTACCTTCAGTACAAAGGGTTAGATTCTTGTCCACATCAAATGAAAATTTAACATTTATTTTCGGTCCGACAAAACAATGGTTGTTTGATTACCACAAAGGTTACTTGAATATCAATCGAGCGGGCAAAATTCAATTCTTACTATGAGCTTTTTTTATTGAACATTCTTGGAACTATTCATTTGTGTAGGAAAAAAATGAAATAGATTACTGCACATGTTAGGCCTTATGTTTACGCCTTCGGACAATTAAACAACACCTGACTTTTTATAATTGCTCATCACTTCTTTGCATTTAAAATAATAGACCGTTTTTAAGTTGAAAATTTTCTCACTCCGAAAAACCCCGCGTATTCTTTATGTACAAGTTTACTTTTTTGAAAATATTGTCTCAAAAGTTTATAGTTTTCACATGTGAGCTTTGCAAACAGAAGACATACAGGTAGAATAAAAACTATATGTTTTATATGAATGAATTACAATAAAGCAGGGGCTCCAACTTTTATAAATTCATGACGTACTAAAGCAGTGTTTTTCAACCTGTGTGCCGCAGAGATTTCCAAGTGTGCCGCCAAACTTTTTTAAAAAACATTAATCTATTACTTTGCGACCTTTTTTTTTCGGCAACACTACTTTTTGAGAACAAAATACAAGAAATTCGAGACAGATTCATAGTAAAGACTTTTTTTTGGAGCACACTAGTTTTAAAAACGAAAATCAAGAAATTTGGTCCTAATGTGCCGCGAATTTTGAAAAAGTCTCAAAATGTGCCGCAGGTAAAAAAATATTTCGAAACACCATACTAAAGTCTGAAATTTACTCAAATGATTTCTTTCCTCAGAAAAAATTTTCAAGCCAAAGTTTAGAAATACGGTTCTTACTTATTGCAAATGTTTAATAAATTTATTTCGAAAGTCAAATGGACACCAAAAAAAGGTCTACTCTTGAAGTTCGATAAGAACTTTTTATTTCTTACCAACCAAACTGACAAAATTAGAATAACATTATTTTGTACCACACAAAGATAACAGATAACTTTCCCGAATTTTAGTAATAACACTGTTTTTCGGATTTTTAAAAACAACAATTAGTTTTGCAACAACAAAATTTTGCATTCTTACGTAAATGGAAACAACGAAACAAAAAGTTCTATTTAATGAGAAGTTTTTTTTTACTTTTAAATTGTTTTTACAGCATCGAAATTTTGAATGCTTAAGTAAGGTGAGTTTCCAGAATTTTAGTAATAACACGGTTTTTGGATTTTTAAAAAAATAATTATTTTTGCAACAACGAAATTTCGCATTCTCACGCAATTGGCAGAAACCCAGTGTTAAAACCCTGGTAGAAAAAAAACCAGAGTTCTATGTAATAAAATGTTTTTTGTTACTTTTACAAGCAACAATTGTTTTTAAAACATTGAAATTCTGCAGTTTCCAGAGTTTAAGTAATAAACCCGTTTTTTTAAATTACAAACGACAATTATTCTAAGACCAACAAAGAATTTTTACTGCATCGAAATTTTGTATTTTAAACTAAAGTAGGGTTGCCATACCTTCCGGCATGTCCGGAATTATATGTAAGATTTTGTGTCCAGAAGGAACTTAAAAAAAAGCCAAAATGTCTGGAATTTCAGTATCAACTAAAAGCAACATGCAATTTTTAGCAAATTCCGAGACCGATTGAAAGTGAAAACCATTTTTTTTAGAGAACACCATGGCTTTGGGAAAAAATAAGAAATTCCAAGATTGATTTGAAGTGAAGACCCTTTTTTTTTGGTCTTCGTCCTAGTTTCGTAAACAAATTTATTTGATCAGCCCCTTCAAAAATTTTTTTCGTTGGTGCGCCTATGTCTGTCCGGAATTCCGCCTACTCAGATATGGCAACCCTAAACTAAAGTAACTTTCGGGAAAAGATTTAACAGAATTTGTTAAACTTCATGATATTCTGATCTGATTTTTTTACATAAAAACAATAAATTCTAAGCAAAACCCGGTAAAACTCGAGAGCCCTGATTCTGTTTGCTTATAGCAGATAGAATCTGCTCACATCAGTTATAATCCATGCAAAAGTTGCTTTGAAGTCTTGATTACAGGAACTTTCTTTCTCCCTGCTTGCGTCAGCTACGAATTTTCAAAATCCACGGAAGATCGATCCAAAAGACAAAGAAAGAATTATTGACAAATATCTGGTTTGTGTTCCATGCAAGAAATTCGAGACGATTACCTACGTCCGTATCGAACCTATTGATCTATTGCTTTTTGGATAACAGACTGGGTAAAAAGTCAACTGTGAATGAAGTTGTTCTGTTAATACAAAACATCGACGATTTTCTTGAAGCTAAGAAAAAGGCTAGTGCCATATTTGCCGATCTGCTATTGTATACAAAATTGGCTTTAACTGCAAGCTACTGAGGTTTGCTGCTGGATAAGTATATGGTTTGAATGATTATGGAGCTTGTCCGGAAATTGTTTCACCCTTACTGTGACGATAACAATAAACAAAACTGTCTCGAGTGTCAGAAAAACTGTGTTCCTCCAAAATCAATTCAGATTTATTCCTTTTTAACATCTATAGGTTTTTTCTACCATAACCAGATTATGAAAAAATGTGACCTAAAAATAAAACACAGACAGTGTCATAGGCAGCTGTCAGATTGAAAGATATGGCACCGGCCTTTTTCTTAGAATAGTGGGTCTTCAGAAATTGTTGGTAATATGTTCTGAAAAGGTCGGTTTTCTACAAGCATTGCCCCGTCCTGGAAAGGACGTTTGCCGATTAGCAGATCCACGCTGAACATCGGAATGGGTGGATACTCTTCCGTTTTGGCAAGTTTGGTTTCGGTCTGTTATTTTAACACCAAGAACAGACTTACTCACGGCCCAGGCTGCGAAAAAGCACCTGCCATCTGTCCCGCTGCTGAGGCGACTTGCGGGGTCAGGGCAGGTGCTGGTTCAAAACACCACATACAGTTGTCTTATTTGTGGTCTATTCGACTGCTGCCTTGAGTACTGGGATCCGGTTTGTTGTTGCAGCACTCTTACTGGCTTTATAAATAGTGCTTTGAATGACCCTTCACGGTTAGTCATTGGATACCACCGTCCCTCTTCAACGGATCACTTATCAGTTTTTTAAACATCCAGCCATCTGGGTTTTTGTTGCAGGAGTTACATATTTGTGGCTGAAAGATCAGTGGTCCGCTATTTTTTCAAATCCGCGGCACACTTTGAAAGATTTCAAAATTTTGCACAGCACTACTCTAGATCCTGACTACAGTTTATTCATCGGGTATCAAATGCCTGCCGAATAACACGAAGGTATAAACTAGGAATGTCCAACCTAGTTTTATTATGGGGCAAATTCTATATTGAGCTAAAGTCTACTGGCCGTTAAAAAAAATTAGGCATCCGTGCTGCCCTGTAGATGATCATAAATCAAACAATGTTGGTAAATCATAAATCGAACAAAAAACAGTGAGAGTACATCCCGGCCTCTTTCTTTTCATTAGCAGCGCTTTGCCTGTATCTGGCTCGCTTGAAATAGCGTGCCCAGAACAGTTTGAGTTATGCTTAAACGCCTGCGGACGGGTTTAGGACAACTGTTAAAAAAACAACTGTTAAAGAAATGTTAAAAAAAGGCTTTTTTACTGTAGCTGAACATTTCAACAAAAAATTGAATATCTCTTAGAAGAATATGTTTGTGTAAGTGACTCCTTTATAATGCTTGAATATTTATACTAAAAAATTAAGTTGCCAAGTCTAATTTGAGGAAACGCTGTCACCTCTGCTCTGAAAATAAAGTCAATCCGAGCCAAAAAGTCCGAAGAATATGAGCAAACCACAAAGTTAGTGACAAACAAGCCATTCAGACAACATGTTTTCAGCTCTGCCTTCAAATCTGTGCATTATGCTTTGAACAGTACTTAGAAATATGTTCCATGACATATAATAACAATTACAAAAAATTTTTTTCTTAAGTATGCTTTTATTTTGAAATAATTTAATGGCGTTTTACTTATCAACAGTAGACAAAAATTACATAGCTAAAGTCCATAGTGCAACAAAGAAAAAACAAATAAGAAACAAAATATAATAAGGGTAAAGTGTTTTTTGATGACACACTTTAAGCAAGTAGATATTTTAAGCCTGTAATAGCTTTTGTAACACGGATAAATATCAATATATCATATATTCAAATTGCTTTTATTTTTTGCAAGACATCTATTTCGATTTTTTTATGTCATTTGAAAAATTTAAAACATTAATTGTGCACCAAGTAATTGAACTGTTCTAAAATATTTTCAACATTTTGACGAATCAGGCAATAAAGCAAGCTTCTTTTGGCTTTTTCATTGTCTGTACCTGTAATTATCGTGCACGTTGACGTCAGTCTTTACGCCAAAATTTTAATTAAGTTTACGACTGTTACAACAGCGAATCCCTTCAAATCGCATTTCATACTTTTAATATGAGTGTTTAAACGTAAAAATCAAAGTAACCTTACTAAAGTCTAATTCTACATACTTTTTCTGAATGGTTGTGGTTATACAATCTTGCTTTAAATTCGGTTTCGCACAGTCCGATATAGTTTCCAAAAGAAACGCAACAGAACTTTCGAAATTCATTTGGTCCTGCAAAGATTCTGGTATAAATCCTGCTATTTCTTGGAAAATTATTTGCCACGCAACACCTTACCAACACGGGGGCAAAGTATGCAACCTCTGTCTGGCAGAAAAATACGAAATCTTAACTGCAAATGATGACGCTCTGCTGAATAAACGAACCGAATTGATCAATAAGTGTCGGCATAAAAATAAATATAAATTGATTAACGCCAAACTTAAACTGTGATTTTCTTTCATTCTTCTTTTTTTCTTTTTTCTTTTTTCGCCGCGTACAACGTTCTACCTTAGCCGATATTTGAACCCTTTTTAAATTTTTAATTTTTGAAATAATATTTGTATTTGTAATTCTTTCGCGCGCTTTTCCTTTTTTTCGTGTTTTCTCGCCGATCTTAATCAGTTTAGTTTAGCAGAGTCCGTGATGGGATGTTCCGACCTAATAAGCGTTTACAGTGTTTAAAATTTTTTAAAAACTTTTTATAATTTTTTTCTATAATTTTTTAAAATTTTTAAAGTTTTTTCAGTTTTTTTCTATTGTTTTCTATTCTTTCTGGCAGTTTTATCTTAACTTTATTTTATTTTATTTTACTTTTTAGATACCCCTGATGATCCCTTTTATGGGTGAAACAGTCTGGAGGGTTTTTAGGTTTGTTTTTATTTCCGTGTTTTTGCTATTGTTACTTTTTCAGATAAAGTTTCAAAAACTTTTTGCTCTAACAAAAGTTAAAAAATGAAAACTTTGTAAATATATTATTTTAGAAAAGTGCATTACACTGGTAGCCCTTATATGATTATTACCTATGAAGTAGCTCTCGGTTTCAAAAAAGTTGGTGACCCCTGTCATATAGAATTTCAAATTCAAATTGATTTATTTGTAACAAGCAATAAAGTAACAAAATATACTTATTGAAACAGTATGTCCAGCAGTGTTTACACAGGAGACAGCAAAAAATCATACGGACATCAAGTCAACTGCCACCTAAAATTTGGTCAGTTTGTATACCAAGATTAAGCAAACAAGTGAAGACGAACAAGAAAGCAAAAAGTAGCAAAAAAAGAAGCAGTACAAAAAAAGCACAACAATGAAAAAAAGGTGTATCTTAACTTTGATATGTATCAAGCGAGTAAATTTTGTATCTTTTTTTAAAAGAAAAGGGTGAAAGATTTTTTAGCTCATATTGTACTTAAAACCATGGTTAATTCTTTTATTTTCATTTAGAATTTTCACAACTCAGTGCAAGATCTATTTATAAAATAATTTTTGAATTATGATTGACGTGTTTCATAATTATGAGCTTGTGAAATTTGTTGATAATTGTTGAGTAAAGTTGAATTTCTATTTAAATGAATTTTGTGTATGTATTAGCTTATCTCTAGTTCGCATATATTATTTATGTTTAATAAACTAATTTTTGAAAAATGGTTGTGTGTGAGATAGACAATAAACGTATGCGATACAAACTAAAAATTATCGTTTTTTTATCATTACTTCAACACTTTATCATTGTTATAAAGTTGTTGATATTATAAAGTTGTTGTTGAAGTGGCACATTGTTGGATGTAGTGCTTGTGCACTTACTTGTACATTCAGCAGTATCAAAATCATTTGTTTATTTTGCTTTTTGTGAAACAATGTAAGAAATCAGATTATTAATTGTTGACGTGATTTTAAATTCCAAATTCTTCTAGTCGACTCTGTAAAGTAAAGAACTAAATGTTAAAAAAAGCAATTAGTTTTGTTTATTGGACTAATTTTACAGCTTCAAGAAAACTAATTTCTTAGACCACCAGTTTTGAATGAAGCACAGGATCCCACTAAAGTAAATTACGAGTATGAAGCTATATGTAGCATGGCATTAGATAAATTTTAAATTTGTAAAAGTATTCGATATGACCAAAGTTTAGAACAATTCAAGGAATTTGTTAGTAAAGAGTTAACTGACTACTTGAAATAAAGGGATTACAGCAGCTTTTTGTTTATTGTGCTTCAAGACCAAAGAAATCACATAATGATTTATCAATAATAATAATAATGATAGTTTATTTTTAAATATTTTTTACTTCATCTCTATATTTATCCTCCTGACTCGCAGGAAAGCGACAGAGGCGCTAATACATAGGATAAGCAATTACCCCGACCTGCTTCTGGAGATGCCAAGATATCGTTATTCGCTTGTAATTTAACAGAGATAGGCTACGATTGAAATTTAGAACTGCTTGGGAAGCAGTGGAAAGTGCCGTAAAGTGTTTTTCCCAAGAACACAACAGAATGACGCAAGTGAGTTTGAAACCGAGACCATGTTGATCATAAGCAGGGCGCTTTAACCACTCGACAACCACATTTACTCAAAATTCTGCTTGAAATTGATTTGTATCAGTTAATTTTTTTTGTTCTTTTATTGGTTTTGAAATTTATTCGGAAAAGGCTTTGAAAAAGCTTACTTTCAGTTGACGACTGGGAACTTTTTCTTATGTTGTGGACCGTTTTAAATGTATTATTATTGTTGTAGATTCGAAGAAGAGCGAAGCGAAAAATATTTGTATTTTATAGGAACTTTAGACTCGACCGGATTTTGCTTTGCACAAGCTATAGCTAATTTTTTTTTTTCTAATAATTTTGATTTTTATTATGCCGTAATATTTACATGGCTAAGTAATAATTGAATAGTCAGTCAAACTTCCACTTATTTTAGGTAACTTATTTGCAAGCTGTTTTAGGATTTTTTTAAATATATTTCTTTTAACCAGACTTCTAATGACATATCTGTTCTTGTCCCGATTCTCTGATTGGCTGTTCTCTGTAAACACGTACGATGACCGAGTGTGAACTATATTTTAATTGCTACTGATATATTCGAGTATGCTCTACCCTAACCTAGTCTCGCGTGTTGTGATTTTTATATAAGCGTTTTATTCTAGTCGTTTTAGTCATTCCAGTCATTCGAGTTTAAATTTGAGGGTAAATTCGAGTTACTCCAGTGAGTTGATTGACAAGTGTTGGAATTGCTTTGCGCCAGTGTTTTCGGAGATTAATTTTATAGAAATAAAATTATTTTGTGTATCGAACGAATTTAAGATTTAGCGCTGGAATCGTTTTGAAGTTTGGCGCAGCGTTGGAGAAAAGTTTCCATGAATCGTTAGTTCTGTGAATTTTGTAAATACATTTTTTTATAGTTAAAGACAGTCGTCTCTGTCTGTAGAAAGGAGTTCTCAAACTAATTAAGTGGAACTTAGTCAAAATTATCTGTATGAAAAAAAGCTTTAGTCTCGCAGCAAACTGCTCTTGAGCCGGAATAAATAAAAAAATAGCCACAGCTTTACTTCAGCGCAGGTAGTCGATTACCTTGTTCAACTGGTCCTTTTGAATTCCCAAGTAAAGTCTGTGACAAGTAGCCTATTGTCTAAATTCTAAATAGATATTTTACAAACTTTGTGCAATTTAATTTTGGTCGAAATGATATAATTGTAGAGATAGGGGTAGCTACATGCTTGTGTCTTGCAAATTTCAAAACACAATTTCTGCTCTTTTGTGTCCCAGCAATTGCGTTTTCGATGCCCGCCAAATGACATTAAGATCTAGAGGCTTCTTTGTGCCTGCTGCGCGGTAGTTAGTGAACAATTCTATCATACTTGGTATCCGCGCTGCCCAGTAGAAGAATCATATATGGAACAGGAAGTACTGTGAGAACGCTTTTAGGCTTTGTGACTTTTACCAATGAGCAGTACCAGACCTGTTGAAATGGGCTGGCCCCGAATAGCTTAGATTAAGCTCAATCGCCTGTGGACTTGTGTTGTGCGGCTCAATTAATTTTGTCCATGCACAAAAGGAATCTGGCTTCTATACCATATTGTTAGTGCAGCGTTACTGAAAAAATCACATGCCACGTCCTAACAACGTGTCCCATACTTCCGACACTACATGGAGCACGATGTTTAATGGTTTTAAATGAAGACATTCTATGCTGGCTCAACACCATCACTTCCAGCATCTGACTTGGGTAGTAGAGCAGCCGAGGGCGGTAAAATAAACCCTTGGACCCAATCCTATTTATGTCCGAGCCAGAGCGGATGTTCCTTCAAACCACGACAGCGAGTCAGAATAAAAACTTGATTTTTTATTTATCACAAGATTTTATATTATCAACATCTTACTGATTAAGTTAATTTGTAAGAAAAAATTTACTCGCAAAATGAACATCTGTGAGACGAATATTATAATTTTTACTTTTCAAATTTCTCTAACTAGTAAGTTATGAATAATTTTTAGCGGATTCAAGTCTTTTCAAAAATAAGATTTAGGAACAAAATTCTGATGAGAGTTTGAAGAAGTTGAGATAATGCAAGAAGGCGCAATGTATACTGTTGTGTGTTGCGTAATGTGTGGTCACGAATTCGTAATAACATGATCAACGCCTCAACTCGATCTCCTCGACTTTTGCAAAACATATTTTACTAAAGTTTTGTTGAAATATTAAAATATGAACAAACGTGGAATGACGTCGATTTTAAACGAAAGTGAAAAAGTTGAAAATAATTTGACGTGAAAAAAGTAAAAAAAGCTAAGTCTCTAAAAGTTTTAAAGTAAAAATCAAAGAAAGCCTACACTTGTTTCTACTGCCTTTTTAGTAATTTTGGAATGTTGCCGCGATCATGCAGCTTAACTATTGTTCAACGAAAATATAACATAACCAAAGACTTGAAAAAAATGCCCTCAGAAAAAGTTAATCTTTCAAGTTTCACAAACCATTTACTTTACCATTTGTGATATGTTGGGGTCATTTTCACCGTGGGGAAATGATGCAACTTTATTTCTTTTAGACAAGATTATGATTCAAAAACATTACTAAACACTGCACCAACCTGAAGCTTAATGCGTGAGATGTTAAAATCTTTAGCTTTGTCAACTGAAAAAAAAGGTTGAACGGTACATGATATAAAAAAAGCATTTTATCAGTTTTTCATTTTTTTGTTAAAAATATTATACTGCTCTTTCCTGAAATGTTTCAATTTTTTCTGAAGGAGCAAAAAGGTTATAAAAGAATTCTAATTTCCTGGTCGCAAATTTAATCTTGATATACTGTATTGCATTTTATTTTTTCCCCAAGCAATTCTTAGCACTGATGTTTCACACATTTTCACGTATTTTGCTTTTAAATATAATGACCACTTTCAAAATTTTTCAGTCTCTTAGCTCAATAGGTTTCTAGTTGTTTGAAAGATAAAAAACAAGTTGGTAAGTCCTATTTGAAGTAAGATTTTTGTAAAGTGATCTTCCCAGCCAACAACGCCATGCAGGGCCTGCAAGGGCTCTGTGAAAGCAGTCCGTATGAGACCCGTAACGATTAGCCCAGCATGGGCTGACCGCACGTGTTTCATGTGATTTAAGCTATTAATTCTCATTGTTCCATTTTTGAAACACTTAACAAGATAAACTTATAAGCAACATTCTCTTTTATATTACAACAGAAAACTGAAAGCCAGATGAAACTCGTGCTGTAAACCCAAGCGGTGTCACTGCGATGCCCGCTGTCAAATCGGTACCGGCTTCCTTCACATGCAGAGCCCCTGCAGGTTCTGCAAAGCACTGTTGGCTGGGTATGTGGAGCATTACCGAAAATATTTTTGACATTCACAGAGGGCGGGTCGTATCTTGTTATTTGCTTGTATTGATTCTCTGCTTACAAAGTTTAAAGTGGAAGGGTTTTTTAAAAAACATCATAACATACTACTAAAAATTTTGAACACAGAATAAAATCAATTAAAGAGAAGCAAGAAATAAATAATTTTATAAGTGAAGTTTTGACTAAATTCAACTTTATTCAAATATTTGACAACGAAATAGACTTTTGCGCAGCAAAAACAGCACTGTAGTATATGTTTGAACTGTTTGTATATATGTTCTATTTTAATAAGATAAATAAAGATAAATTATGTTCGAAATTAATTTTACTTTATACAGTAATATGATAACAAATATGCTTGTTGAATCAATTAACGTTAGATGATATTAGGCAGTCTTAAAAAGTTATAACATTATTTTTTGGTTGTGACAATGATATAGTGAAAAAAGTGAGATTCTTTATAGTTTTTTTTTCTTGAAAAAAAGGTCTAGACAAAAACAACAGAAATTTAACAAAATGTTTGCTTTTATTCAGGAACTCCTAAACACTACCGGGATGCGAAACTGCGCATATTCACTATACAACAGTAGGGCTACAGCAAAATTTCAGCAAGTCGATGTTAAGGAATTAATCTTTTACAAAAAATATTTTACATTAATAAAACTTCATAAAAATACAACCAAGCAAATCCATAAGACTGTGTTTTGAATTACTAAAAAATTTGTAAAATCTCAAAGTTTGCATATTTCTGCCTGCAGCACTATTCATTGTAAGTATGCATATAAGTTTTTTTTTTTTTTTTTTTTTTTTTAATAATCTTTTTGTGGCAGTTGAAACACATCAAACACAATATCATGGTGTTTCAGTCATGCAGATATTATTAAAAACACAGAACAATACAAAAATTAAAGAAATGCATAAAAAATTAGTCAAGCAAAAATCAATAATAATTAATACCAAGCATGAAAATTAACTGAACTGCTGCTGTTTAGTTTTCGGGACATCAGCTGGGGTTCTTCTTTTGAAATATTTAGACGCTTTAATTCGTTTTTTTCAAAACAATTAAAAACAATTTTTAAAAGTAGTTCAAAGTTATAATGACTAGCGGAACACAATTTGGAAATTGCAGTATTGAAATTGGATTTTTGCACCATAACTTTGATTGCTGTCACAAAAGCTAATTGCTGGTTTCAGAAAGTCATTAGCTCTTTTTTGGCAACATCGTCATTAATTATAGCAGTGTAATATTGAACTGTTAAACTTGGCAAAATTCTTTTGGAATAGAAAGTCCTCCGCAATTGGCTAGTTTAAAGAATTTTGCGTTTTGATTCGACTCGCACTGTGGAGGTGGAGAAATATCTTTGCTTTTCACCAACATTATTTTACATGATGAGCACTTGTGCCGACGGGTGATGTTGCGTCCAATGTAACCGCTAACATAAAAAGCAATATTTGCGTCATTTTTTAATATGTCATCAATCGATACTGATAATAAAAAATCTGCTAACCAAGTAACTTCAAAGTCTGTAACGATAGAATTGTCCATACTTTTTGCAACCTGTTAACTTGCATTTAATTATAATGCTCCAAGAATACCTTGCTGCTGAAACATGCCCAGTGTGCGGATTTTTTTTGGATTCAAAAAGTTGCTTAATTAACATAAAAAATTTCCACCATTGGCTTGGCGGTACCAGTCAAAGCGACCCTCAATGGGGTTAAAAGTAAACTCTTCTGGCAGCACATATTGCACTTTCAGTTTTTGTTGCAAGTATTTGGCTAGACATGGTTTGTGTACAAGCTAACAATGTTTGATTGGTAAGAACAAAACAACCAAAGTCTTTCCACTTGATAAAAATATTTGTAGCAGTAGCAAGGCATACCAAATTTGCAGGTTTTTCACCTTTGAAATTATGGGCCATGGGCATGCTCATCTCATTTCTTTTTGCCACACCTAAGAGTACCAAACAATTAAATTGTTTTACACGAAACATATGTAAAATTAAAATAAATTTATACACATACATTTGAGTAATCCTTGAAAAATATTACTTATGCTATTATGTACGTACCATCACTTGACTTAATATACTTTTACAATACAGTCTTTTCAACCAACTGCAAGTATTTGTTATACAGAGCATACTATATTGCATTCAAATCCCAATAAAAATGATTCTAATTACACTGCCCAACCACAAAGTAGCAGTTGGTTAAACAAAATAATTCAATTTGTAATAAAACATGTACTGGTATGAAAAGTATTGAAACTTTTAAACGTACAAAATCACAGTTTACTTTTATCAAACATATATATCATGAGAATCAAACCATACTGATTTTTACACTTGCAATCGCACAAAACCGCCACAATTACTGAGACTACTTCTCATTCATATTTCTACCTAAAGTTAAAAGTAAACTACAGGAATATAAAAATACATTTGCCAACCTTTATATATGTAGTGCTTTCACAGTAAAATATTCCAAATGGTAGAAATAAATTTCATAACTTTAGCTGTTTCTTTGAAACAAGGATTATCCACAAAAAAGAAATTCAATGCATGTGCTGTAGAGTCACAAAATACACCTATGAAGCAAAATTATTTCAGTGAGAAACGCAACAAATGTTTATACAGCATGGAATGTTATGATTTAATTCATTATACTTAAAAAATTCATCTACATGCACGATTTTTTACAAAATTTTCAAAAATTGACATTTTCCCAAATTATCAAAATTAAGCAAAACAAAAGTTGTTTTTTATATAAAATTTAGCAATAATCATAAGTAGGTTAAACAGCTTGCAATTTAAAAAATTATCAAGAGCATATGTTCACAGAAAAAATTGATGTCACAAGTCAAAAAGACAAATTAAAAATTATAAAGGTAAACTTGCAGATATTCATATAAAATTAAACTTACTTAATGCATGTTGAAATGTACGTGCCGCATTACTTGATAAGAAGCTTGTTTTAATGACTGAGAAATTTTCAGATCTTTGTGTTCTTCAATTGCATACAGCAATTTTATATGTGCACATTGAGAAACTCGCTGTCCTCCTAGAATGTGTTCATCATCAGCAATAGGTGAAAGATCTGCTCAAAAAATTGTTGAATATATTTTTTATGTTGTGGGTGACATGAAACAATAGAAACAGGCACTCATTTTGCTTTGTGGGATGTGTAATACTGGTTGACAAAGTTTTGCCTTCACAAATCCATACAAAATTTTCCAAATATCAAAAATAGTTAAAATTTCATGAGGATTGCGCAAACTTGTCACTAGCAAAAATTTAAATAAATTCCATAATATTTGTAATTGTAAATATTTAAATACTATTCAAAAACAATAAAGTATTGCAATTTTGTTATATTTCAGCTATAACCTTTTTTTCATTGCTTTTTTGGTATTGATTCATTTTATTTTACATATAAATAATATCAACTGCATGAAAAAAGTAGAAAAAATGTGCTTACCTGTTGCAAATATGATTGTCAACTGACATAGCAACAACATCAAAAACGTGATCAACTGCTTTCATTCCTAAATTAAAATAATATTCAAGTAATTTTGTGTCAATTTTTTCAACTGGTACCAGACATACCACATCTTTGTAATTACTGCATATTGACAGCACCATAAAAGTTAACACAGTTTTTGCTGGGTTTCTTTGTTCTGTTAATCCATAGCATTTAACCACAAATGACAAATCTCCTGATCTGATGAAAACTGAAACATTGCAATGTTTTCTTTGCTCCTACATGATCTATAGCCAGTTTTGCATCGTGGAACACAGCAAGTGTATACCATATTTTTTTTAATATTAAAGTATAAATTACACAATATCAAATTACCTGGCCTTACAATTTTCTTACATAAAACAAAAAAAAATAGATTAGTAGCATTTAAAAGCTTACAATTTTTTGCAGTGTATTTGCAATGCATTTAAATATAAGATATTACTGTGTGGTGGCAATGTATTAACTTTTGACAGTTTTAATATCAATTTGTAAAGCAATTTATAAGTCAATTTTTTATTTAACAATTTTAAACATTTAAAAAATCATGTAGTAAAAGTTTTTTAAGCGTAACTTAATTAGCTTTTGTGCAAGCAAGAAAGGAGGAAAAAAACTGTTAGATTTATTTACCAATTCTCTAGCTTTAAGCTAACTACTTATTTCATAAAAACCTAAATACACTTGTAAAAATATTTAGTATTCTACTGCTGTGTCGAATATTACTTCTTACTTTCCAATTCAGCAATATATATTAGTTAGATGTTTTGTTGTTCATGTCACTAAGTAAATAGCAACACAAATTATAGTGTATTTTTAGTCGGTGTTTATAGTACCAATAAATTATTTATTACCAATTCTCTAGCTTTAAGTTTTATTTTTTTTTTTTATTTTTATCTCTATATTTATCCTCCTGACTCGCAGGAAAGCGACGGAGGCGCTATACATAGGGTAAGAAATTACCCCGACCTGCTTCCGGAGATGCCAAGATATTGCTATCCGCTAGTAATTTAGTAGAGATATTACTGTAATTTAGAACTGCTTGTCAAGACCACCAAGCAGGGGAAAGTGCCGTAAAGTGTCTTTCCCAAGGACACAACAAAATGGCGCAAGTTAACTACTTATTTCATAAAAACCTAAATACCACTAGAATTTTAAAGCTAAACGAATTACTAATATACTAATAATTAAAAAATATTTAAATCTATTATTGACTTAGTTTTACCAACTTTGATATGCTGTAGCCCTGCAGTAGTATAAAACAAAAGCGGAAAATTTGACAGTTTCGCATCCCGGTAATGCTTAGGAGTCCCTGCTTTTACTGCATAAAGTTTTTAAAAAGACTAGCACGCCATATCAAAATATAGAGTATGTGTCGATCAATCAATCCATCAATCTTTATTCGACAAAAAAAAAATAATAATAAATAAGCAATTAGAAGAAAATTTTATGCATTTGCTGATAATGACGTATTTGATATAAATACCACGTGTTGGTCACCTTTGACCAAAAACTAGATTTTAGCCACATTACAATTTTTTTAACGCTCACATTCAACAATATACTGTACATTAAATGTTCTGCACAGTTGAAAACTCTGTACGAAACAGCTAGGTTTCGGGTATGCTGTTTATCTAAAGATATTTTTGTTTGTCGCAGATGAACACAAAAGTGGCACTAGCATTTATTGCATCGTTTTGTAGGATACATCTTACTATATAGAAACATGTAAAGCATTTTTTACTTTTCAAGATTAATTTGCTGCTTGTAATACAATGAAGAATTCTTTTGAATTGAAATTTGTTTGTAAACTTTTTCTTCAAGAGCACAACATGAAATTAGCTTTATTCTCTGCTGTGCTTTTGTGTTTTGGACTAACATCTGGTTCGGGAAATCAAAAAAAGCATTTAAAAGAAGAAAGTAAGATAAATAATATAATTCAATGCAATTTAAATTCTCTTAAGAAAAATAATAAAAAGGCTGCCTTCTTTTTAAGAGTTTTGCTAAGGAAATCCTTTAAAAAACAAACTATAAACCAAAATAAACAAAAATTATTTCTAACGTTTTAAGTAGTCTAAATTGTTTTAATAAAATCTCTTTTTTTATTCTTTTTTATTTTTCTTGTTTTTTTCAACAGTAATAAAAGTTTAGCTTTCCTTTTAAACTTCTTTAGCGTTTTTCTCAAGTTAATCTAAACGAAAATTTTTTCTTTTTGTAAAGTTTTTATTTGGTCAATCAAATAATTTGTACCGAAAAATATAAAAAAAACTCAAAAATGTCCTGGAATATTATTGTAAAGTTTGTGGATAGTCAACGTGATCGCCAACATCTAAAAAAATCTGAAAAAAAACATTTGAAAATAATAAGTTTTAATTTTTGCAGCATTCTTATGTCCGGCCGCGAAAGCTCCTCCGAATGGAACATTCACTTGCAGTGATAATAATAAAATCGGATCAGTCTGTTCCTTTCAATGTAATGAATATTTTTATTTGGATGGTTCTGCAGTGATCCAGTGTACCAACCTCAATCAATCCGTGTGGAATGATTCTTTTCCACAATGCTTCCGTAAGTAAATGACGTAAAACTTATTGTTGTGCTTCTTTACGAAATTTTTTTGATTACAGAAAAATTTTTACGCTTGTTCGTGTTTGGCTTTTTTAAAATTTTTTGAAATTATTTCCAGGTACAGAAATTATTCTCAGTGGAGTTATAAAAATAGATAATTTATTTAATTTAATTAAAGTCTCTAATTATGGCGTTAACCTCTTTCTGTATAGACGATCCGAAAATAGGCCCGATTTTGCGGAGCATCTATGTGGATACTTTTTCAAATTGCGCTAATGTAACTTTGCGGCGTCGTCGTCGTCGTTGTTTGAAGGGTATCCACTCCAGGTCAGACACAAACAGGACTGGGGCCGAGGGTTTATCCTTTTACTACCCCAGACTGCTGTACTGCCTGGATCAGATGCTGGCAGTGATGTCATTAAGCCAGCATCGAGTTTCGTCCTCCAAAACCGTCAGACCTCGTGCTCCATGTGGTGCCCGATGTATAGGGCACGCTGTTAGTACGTACATGGTCTGCGGTTTGCTCAGAGGCGCCACACTCGCAATTCGGTGAAGGAGCGAGACCCCATTTGTGCATGGACGAATGGAATCGCCCAACACCAGTCCGCAGGCGGTTGAGCTTGACCCAAGCTGCTCGGGGTAAGCCCATCCCAACAGGCCTGGCACTGGTCTCAGGCACAAAAGCACGGAGCCTGGAAGCATTTTTACAATAATCCGTTTTCCATTTGTGATTTGTCCATTCAGAAGCGCGGATGCCAAGTCTGGCAAGATTGTCCAAAAGATTCCGCGCATCTGGCACAAACGGGCGTCTGGATCTTAGTCTCACTTGGCGAGTATCTGAGGACTTACTTAAAAGATCATACAAGATATGATCAGGGTCCAAAAATCCACGGTAAGCCAAGGAGAGTGTCGCTCCCAGTCGGCGAAGCTCAGCTGGCTGGATGCCTGAAAGTACAGGTAGATGGTCCGTTGGAGTGGGACGCAGGCATCCAGTAACCATGCGCAAGGCGTCATCACAGACACATTTTGCGGCAGAGTCTATAGATAAAGTCCTTTGAATATGTTTAAAAAACCTTTGGCAACCTTTAGAAGCTTTTGATTGGATATTTCAAGGTCACGAAATGTAAATTTAATTTTTGGAAAAGTCTTTGTATAAACCAGGGGTGCCCAAACCTATAACATGTTTGAGCCGCATATCATAAAACCAAACTTTTAAAGAACCACAAAACAAAAATTCAAAAACATGAATTTATTTACTCATATAAAAAAGCAAACGAATAATATTCATTAATGTTTAGTAATACTACGAGTCTGCATTTAGGCTGCTAGTTGTTTAAAATTTGGTTGGTAAGATTTTATGGCCGTTCGGATTAGTTCTTTCAAGTCTTGATTTATGAGAGTGATTCGATGTTTTGACTTTATAAACTTCATCACAGCATAAAATAATTCATAGCAGTATGTTGTGTTGAGGACAGAAATCACCAGGATGCTTGTTTTCTTCAGGTGCGTATGTTTAGCTTCTGATATTTGTTTCCCGAACTCAATTCTAGTCAGGGATGTATGGGCCATTTTTAAAGTGAAATCTTCCTGCAGCTCTATAGTTCCATTTCCACTACAGGTACTTCAGACACCAATGGTTTGGAAATCGGACACTCACTGGTGCCCACATCAGTCTTGAACGGGTTTTTGAGAAAAAAAAGCAAGGTTTTAGCTTCTGCAAATCAATAAATCTAGCCTGGAAATTATAAAGCAGTTATTGCAGTTTGTCTTTAAATTCTTTCAATTTTTTGTCATTTATTTTGACATAAGGAATGCATTTATTCTCTTCAGGTTAGAATAAAATGTTTTGA
Source organism: Diplosoma virens (assembly GCA_963680785.1). Lineage (NCBI taxonomy): Eukaryota > Metazoa > Chordata > Ascidiacea > Aplousobranchia > Didemnidae > Diplosoma > Diplosoma virens. Next base: position 37,550,610 of record OY796880.1, read on the forward strand.
ACAATAAATCCCTTTTAAAAATTTTAAGTTTATTTTGAAAAATATAATTTTTGGACAAGGTTTGAAATAAAATAATTTTTGCCTTAAAATGACAAGTTTAAAATTAGTAAATGGTTCATTATATCAGTAAGAAACATGAGATCTTGCAACCACTCCCTAAGCTTGTTTCTCCGTAAGTCTAAATCGCGTGGTTAATTAATGGCTAAGTTTTTGTGTTTTGCTTCATAATGACGTTACAAGGAGCATAATTATTGAATAAAATACTATTGAATAAAATAGTAACTGGTTTTTTAATAATTGAATGAAGCATAGAGATAAGACAAACAGTTTTACCTCCAATATCAGTAAATTAAAATTCTTCCTCCTATTCTGATTTAAAAGTTCTATTTTCTATTTAGTACTTTCTCTTTTGCTATTTTTTGATAATATTTTTGCAACAAAACTCTCAATTAACAAAACACTTAACTCACTGCAGTAAAAAAGAAAAATTGTGATTTAGGATGAGAGGTAATTTTTAAATCGACTTATAAATAATAGCAATCAAAAGCCAAAATTTTATCATTTATACTTGCAAAAAAAAAAAGCGAAACGTTTTTGACTTTCAAAAATCCTCGTCAAAGCAAAAAAAATTTAACACAATTTAACAATAAACCCTAAACGACAATTAGATACAACTAAACTGCAATATATACAACAGTTTTCTCAAGTTTATGCTCACACTATTATTACTAATTTTTTAATTTAAAAGCAATGACAATTCAGTAATTATTATAACACAACGCAATATTTGAAAGAAAACTTGCTATGTCCTGGAGGCTACTCAAACTTGGATCATCTTCTTCGTGTTTAATCCTGGATACCCACTTTTTCACAGTGCTGTAGGCTAATGAAGCATCTCCATAAACATTTACCAATTTTTCGAAAATTTGTTTTGGTGGCTCCCCTTCCGAAACAAGAAATTCAATCACAGCTCTCTGCTTCTGACGGACATCCAGTGATGACGTCATTTCCAAAACACAATACCAAAAGTGGACACGTTGAAACAATTTTTTTTACAATTTATCTTTAAAGCAGTAAATTTACTAAACACCCTTAAAATTTCTAGAAAAAATATGAAGGTTAAAGCGGTTAAAGTTAACAGGGCTCATTACTTTTTGACTGACCCTCGTATAAACGATAAAATGTTGGCCTTTGACTGCTATTAATTATAAACGAAAAATTAATATAAGTTTTCAAAAGGATCAAAGAGCCGCAAGCAAGGGTCCGAAGAGCCGCAGTTTGGCCACCCTTGATATAGATGCTTTTTTTCTTTTGGCAATTTCTTAAATCTTGATGCCGCAGGGAAAAAGTCGATATCGAAAGTTAACAACTAAAACGGCATTTAATAGATATAGAGGAAGACGGGGCAAAACGGTCATAGTTATTTTAAATTGGCGTAATGGCTCTGGTGCTGGACTTAAATAAACGAAAAAAGATTTTATAATTGCTCTGACAATATACTATCTCATGAATATAATTTAAAACCCGTAACAATAGCATAAAAATTTTATTTTAGAAAAATGTATGTTTTACTTACGCGTTCGTTTTGCCCCAGGTAAAATAAAAAAGTTATTATTTTTGTTTTAAATTTCACGTAGCCTATTAATATTAGTACTTCTGCATTGTGGCAACTAAAAAAATCAAATAGAAACATTTTTTACACAGACATGGTGTGTTAAAATAATTAAACACGATTGATTACACATAAAATTCCACAAAAAATTCTTGGACCGTAGTTTATAATGCGAACATCTATCGTGATACCACTACAAAGATTTAGTAGGGTGGTGGCCAGTGATGGCTTTACAAAAAGGTGGGGGTTCTGTACAAGAAAAATAAAAGGGCCACTTTTTAGTGTTTCGAAGCAAAGTGACAAAGCGATCTCTAGAAGAAGTTTGTTTTAAGGGATCACTATTTAATGTTCCAAAATGTGATCTTAAAAAAACGTTTATCGTTTTAGGAATGGCCACTTTTTAGTGTCTCAAAACAAAGTGATTTCTAAAAAAAGATATTCATTTTAAGGTGACACTGTCCTGGTGCTACTATGAAGAAATAGAGCAATTTTTGTAGGGGGAACCGCTTTTTGATGTTTTTTAGGCGGGGCCCGGTGCGGCCGCTCCGTTTGCATCCAACTAAAGCCATCGGTGGTGGTGGCTCTTCATAAGGTTGTATACAAAGCAAACAGATATATTTTGCTTCATTGTTTTTATTTGCTTTATTCATTGCTGGAGGTTTTTCTAACGTAGGCTTATTTTAGTTTTTTCAATGCTGTCCCACTCACCGTGATATATTTTTTAAATCAAAAACCAGTTATATGGGTGGCCTGTTTCGCTTTGCGCTTTTTATGTGTTAACTTCGTAGTAGAAAGACGGAATATGAAAAAATTTTTCATCTTCATTAGTTTGTTTAAAAACACTACAGCTAGTCAGTTTATTACACTCATTCACAGCAAGATTTAATTCTTTGTTCTTAGTGCTTATCGCAGCTACATTTAAAGATGTATAAAAAGTTTGAAGATATAGGCTATTAAACTCTAAATCAGACACACAATTTATCAGCTTTCTGAATCAGAAACTGTGATAACTTTCATTTGGTACAATTTCAGTTGCTTGGGGCAAAACGGTCATAGGTATGACCGTTTTGCCCCAAGCATCCTGCTTTAGCAATCAACATGCTAGGCGGCTATTTGAAAAAAATTTAAAAATTGAAAAAAATCGTAAACATTGTTTAAATTTTACTTTTTCACACTACACCTAGCATCAAAAATCGTTTAAATTTAGTCATCCATTGAACAACAGATCGACTTTACTTTGTATCCAATTTTACAACAAATCTCTGCCAAACACATTTTCAGCCTTAAAACACCCGAAACAATTACAAAACTGTTAGGTCACGACAATACCCTCTTCACTGTCCCGTTTCAGCTGATACTATGGCAACTCAACTAGTCAGAAACGGGAGATACGAGACTGTTGACCCCAAGTCATCTCGACTTGTTTCTCAAGAAGTGTCTGACCTTTTAGAAGGTCACAACACCATACCTAGTAAATATTTCAGCAATTTTTCAGTAAAAGAATTTTCTACTTTTTTCAAACATGTAAAACAAGGTTGGGTTTGGGGCCGTAATTTTATCTGTCCAGATCATCCATGCTGGAGCTGCTTTAAAGTCATGGTTACATGACTTTTTTTCTTCCTGCTTGCGTCAACCTAAAATTTTCAAGATTTGGATAAGAGTGCTTGTAGTCGCGATTAGAAAACCGATGAAGCTTGTAGAGGACTTAAAAGTTATCAAACGATATCTCTCCTCTGAGCTTTTTACAAGATCCTCGAGAGGTTTATCTAAGCCCACATTGAACCAGCTATTGATCCATTGCTTCCTAGAAAATCAAAAAGTTTGACGCAAATATTTAACTGAAGATCAAGTTGTTTTGTTAACACAGAACATCAAGAATTTTTTTAAAACTAAGAAAAAGGCGGGTGCCGTATTTGTCAATCTGAGAGCAGCATATGACACTGTTTGGTACCCTGAACTCACTTGCAAGCTGCTGAGACTTTTTTCCAAAAAGCACTTGGTTCGAATAATCATGAAACTTGTCCAGAAACAAAGTTTTATCCTTACCACTGGTGACAATATTCGAAGCATGCATCAACCCATTAATCCCCAGCGTAGGATACGTAAGTACGCTGGGCATTAATAGGTTAAGAATGGCGTCCCACAAGGATCAATCCTGGCTCTCCTTTTGTTTAATAGCTATAAATTTGACCAGTCCGTGATAGTTGGCAGAAAATTTGCTTATACTGATCGAAAATCTGCTCATTTTGCGCTATGCAAACAACTGGCAGGCATTAGAGGGGACTCTTACTCAGGACATAGCAAAAGTTAAAAGAACTCATGACAACCTATCATCAATTAACTTGTCCATAGTACAAAATATAAAAACATTAAAGTGAAAAAATTCTTTGCATTAAAAAAATCAATCAAAACTTATTAAGGTTTAAATAAGAATTTTAATTTTCAGATAAAAGCATAATATAAAACTTTAATAAAAACCTTTTTGTTTGGTATTGAATCATTCCAAAATAACCCAAAACATTGCCCTATTTTAACGTGTATTCAACCATTATATGATTGCCAACTCTTTTTACAATGATTTCAAAACTAATTTCTTTGTTTCAGCAATTCGTTGTCCTCCACTAGTTTTTCCAAACAAAGGATTCGTAAACTGTTCAGGGCTTGCGAATCTGAATACCGTGTGTTTGTTTGAATGCGAGCATGGCTATGAGCTAGTTGGAAATAAAACAACTCAATGCATTAAAAATTTTGCTGATGAAACGTTTGGTGAATGGACTAATAAACAGTTAATTTGTGAAGGTAAATAAAAAATAGACTGTTTCAGGTAGTTATTACTTTACTAAACTTGAACGTTTTTAAGAAATCAAATGTGCTCTGAATGAGTCGCGGGAAAATGAATCTTCCCATTGGACAACGCCGTGTGAATTTTGTTCTTGTGAGTGATTAAATAATGTATTTTTGTTGATTTCACATTTAAACGTCGTAAAGTTTCTGTTTTGATTCAAAAATTTTTTATGTTTAGATTATTGCCAACCGACAAATGCTGCAGATATAATTTTTGCGCTTGATTCTTCTTCATTAATTGGTATTTATAACTGGAATATTATAAAAGAAATAATCAGCGAATATATTGAGTAAGAAATTTATACAATTCGAAATATTAGTTTTGCATCCAGTTGTGCTTTTTTATCATTAAACTTGAATTGCTGGGACCATCATTAACAGCAATATAATTTCGATAGTTTTTGGTGAAACAACGGTAATTGCAAGAACTAGAGCCCGCTCAAGTCAATACAGTCAAAAAATTTTTAGGGTTTTATTGCATCTTCAAACTTACCCAACGTAAGTTTTGTTTGCTCAGAAGTCATTTTGCGGAGTTTTATTAATCAAAATAAAGTCAAATTTTGTCAAAATTTTATTTGATCAAATTTCACACAAAAACTCACTTTCTGTTTAATTATGCAATTTATCGATCAGCTAGAAGTACTTTTTAATATCTAGTTAGTTTCTAGAATTTATATTAAGTTTCTAGAAGCAGAAGCAGCTAGAAGTTTCTGCAATTTATATTAAGTATTTTAAAACTTCTTGAATTGCCATCTTTCAGCGTCAATTCTCACATGCTTTGCCCTCCTTTTCTTTATAAGTTCTGAATCAACCATATAAGTCTTACAAGTTTTCCAATATTCCACCAACTTTGAGCCTGTCCTTAAAACGTTTTTAGTCCCCACTTTGGGTTGCGCTATTTTCAGTTTAAGAATCTCTTATCTATATTAGAAGTTTGAAACTGGTGCCTCTTTTTTATAATACGAAAGCATCAACGAGGTTAATGTAACCAATATCCAGATTCCAAAAGCCACAATTGGGGTTTCCTGCATCATTTAGATATCTGGGTTAAAAAGTTACTTTTAATTGACAAAAGCTTTAGTAGGACAATGAATTTTTTTGCTTTCACCTGAATTTACAGTAAAATTTGTCTTTTAATACTTGTAATTGAAGTCAGAAACTAGGTAAAGACCAAAAAAAGTCTTTACTTAACTTTTAAAGTTATTTTATTTAAAGAAGCCGTTCTTGTATATTTTAGATTTAGTACTTCCTGAATTTATACAAGTTGGAAACTTTTTATTTTTCTGGTAAATATGTTTACCAAGTTAAAATTTGTTAAAAATAAAATACTCTCATGTAAGTGAAAAGAAAATGTGTCTCTAAATGAGTGTTTGTTTTTAAAAAAAGTTTATCAGCGTGGCCGAGAACCATATTGATGGCGAACGTGATCGACCCGGTTGCAATTCAAAACCTCTTTGCGTCAATTCTTTGTGTTCTTGAAAAAGACTCTAACGGCACTTTTCTCTTCTTGGCGGTCTTAGAAAGCAGTTCTGACATTAATATATTGCCATTGAATGATTTGAACAAATTTCTACTTTGCGGCACTTAAACTCATTACAGGTCGAGGCTGAATAGGTAGAATTATACACTAACTTAATTTTTTTTGATTATTGGCAATTTTCTTGGTTTTAGTGAGCGCGCTTATATCCGCTTCTGATTCACCAAATAAAAAGCTTGTCAGTTTAAACAACCTTGACTTTTTTTTTATTTTTTATTTTTATTTTTTATCTCTATATTTATCTTCCTGACTGGCGGAAAAGCGACGGAAGCGCTATACGTAGAGTAAGCAATTACCCCGACCTGCTTCCAGAGATGCCAAGATATTGCTGTCCGCTAGTAGTTTAGCAGAGATATTACTGTAATTTAGAACTGCTTGCCAAGATCACCAAGCAAGGGAAAGTGCCGTAAAGAGTCTTTCCCAAGGACACAACAGAATGGCGCATGTGGGTTTTGAAGCGAGACCATGTTGATCATCGGTCCGGCGCTTTAACCACTCGACCACGCTGCCGACTTGTACCAAGGTCGTCTCAAAAAGGGCCTTGCTTGAACTCATATTAAAATTAAGCAATACAAAATATATTTTTTCTTTTGGCTGGTTAAAAACATTTTCAAATATTGGTCCTCATTGCATTCACAAATTTTTATATTTTTAACTTGTGACAATGTCTGCTGTTAGTAAAGTCTAGTTTTATAGAGAAATTATTTAAAACCTTCTAAAAAAATTGAAAGTGAGTTTTCTCCAATCAAGATAAAGCGTAAAATTACTATTTTTTTATGGAGTGAATCAATTGTTTGCTTTTAGTTTGATTGCAACTACAAATATTTGCTGAAACTTTCGAATGTATTACAAAGTGTATCTACAGGCCAAGAAAAGGCTAAAAATATGGCTCTTCTGAACATTGAATTAAAAATTTTGTAAAAATAGATTTTGACAACATCATTAAAAATTTTGCGCTTATTAAATAAAAGTTAATATACGGTTCGTACGTAATATGTTCAAAAATTTGACGCCATTTTGAATAAATTTAAATGCATATAATAGGGGGAAGAGCAGCACCAAAAATTTGCCCCAAAACGCCAACTCGGCTTAGGTAGGCTCTAACTTTATGTTTCATATGTCTACAGTAAATCTAAATTGAAAAGGTTGTAAAAAATAAATACGTAATATACCTTATTTTTTACAAGCTGAAATATTTTCAATCGATTAACTGTGGCATAAACAGTGATTTTCTGAAGCCTAATCAAGACACCTGAATTAAAACAGCATTATTTCAATTTTGCCTGTATATCTAAATTTGTCCACGTGTGGAATAGGATTTTTAGGAATGAGCAACCCCAAAGTTATAAGCGTCCCTTTCAGTTTAGCCTATTTGTTTCAAAGTTAATTAACAATCAATACACAATTTGCAATATTTATAGTAAGTTTTAGAACACAGTTTGTTAACACTGTAAATGTGGTAGAGACCAGAAGATCCCTAAAATCAACCTCCAACCGTTTTTTTTATTTTTATATAGACTACATAAAGCCAGCTGTAAATTGCAGTCAAAGCAACATTGTAATAAATAATTAAGCGGAGGTGGGATCAAGGGAGGAAAAATGTTGGGTAGAGAAGAGCGAGTGGGTCAGACGTTTTTGACAAATATAAGGACACCACCTCCTAGGTTTCCCGTAGAATCGGTAGTTCTTCTCCCCTTCATAGAGCGGTCCTTTCTGAGGGTTTTATAACCGAGGATGTAAAAAGTGGAGTCAGAAGAAAGATGCGACTCTTGTACAACGATGAGATTGTACTGATTTAGTAAAAAAAATTGTATAATTTCAGTACGACGGGAGTGTATTCCATTGGCATTCCATTGAAGGATTTGTAGGCTGTTTTTGGGGGGGAGAAGAAGGATAGAAAAAAGATTGTGTGAGAAGAGAAGGGGAGGGGTAGGGTTGAGGAGGAGGTAAGCACGATGCTGAGGGTGGGTAAGTAAAAGTTAGTTGGGGATGGTTAGGAAAAAGATTGGGGAGTTTTCAATGGTACAGAGATATTTTGGGGGGTCATTTTTGAGGATGAAGATTTTTGAGTTTTGCTGGTATTTGAAGATAAAGATAAAGAGACAGTTTGAGAAGAGGAGGGAGAAGTTTGAGAGGAAGATAGGCGCATTGAACAGGTCCAAGAGTGGCCCGGGGAGATTTTTTAAAAGTTAGCGTGAGAGAGACCAAAGCAAGAGAGGTGCACCTAGAGAGAACAGTTGGCACATTGTACCGATCTGTTTTCCCAGGTGACTCGACTGGAGCAGACAAAGTAGGGGTTTATGGGTCCAGGATTGGAGTGAATGTCACCTTTCATGAGAAGAAGCATGAGCATGAGTAGCAGCAATTTGTGAGAAAAATATGGAAGTTTTGAGTTGGAAAAGGGAATAAGGAAAGATATTAGGAAGGTAAATGAAAAGGGGGGCGGCCATTTGGAATTTAGAACGCCGTCCATCTGTGACCGCGCAGTGGACATCAAAGATAAAAATAATAAGAAAAAAGTTGTCCATAGGGAGGTCGCCCGAGGATGAGACCCTCAGAGTATTGACAAGTTATTTTAATCCTCCCCAGTGCAGGGAAGGGACTGCACCACCACGATGAAATGACTTGTCGCTGGTGCAGACCCAAAATTTTGTCGTCGCTGTAGTTTGGAAGAGTATCCACTTCGGTCGGACACAAATAGGATTAAGGCCTGGGTTTATCCTTTTACTAACTCAGCCTGTCGTACTGCCCAAATCAGATGCTGGAAGTGATGGTGTTGAGCCATCATCGGGTTCTGTCATGCAAAACCGTCAGTGTATGTGGTGCCCGATGTATGAAGTACGTTATTTAAACGTGCTATGTCATTTGTTCAGGGGCGCACATACTCGCACTTCGGTGAAGGAGCGAGACTCCATTTGTGCATGGACGAATGGAATCGCTCAACAACAGTTCTCAAGCAATTGAGCGTGATCTAAGCTGTTTGCGGCAAGCTCATTCTAACAGACCTGGTACTGGTAATGGGTATAAAAGGACAGAATCTGTGTGGATTCTCAGCGTGTTCCATAAAGAATTCATCCATTGAGAGGCGCAGATGGCTAGTTCGTCAAAGTTGTTTTATAGATTTCGTGCAGCTGGTGCAAATGGGCGTATAGATTTTAGTCTCTTTTGTGTGGGTGAAGTTCAGTTGGTTGGATGCCTGAAATTATTGGTAGATGGTCCATTGGAGTGGGACGCAGACTTCCAGTGACAATGCAAAAAGACGTTATTTAAGACACTGTCTGTGAAGCGAGTGGATGTGCTGCGACACCAGACTGGTGCACAGTACACAGCTGTTGAGTAGAACAGAAATAGGGGATCTGTGTACAGTGTTTTGGTAACAGCAACCCATCTTGAGCCTATAAGTTGCCTCAGCAGTGCGACACGCGAAGATAGTTTTTTGCGCAATGATATTAGATGGTGAGGGAACGTAAGCAATTTGTTCAGTTTTTCCTTCAGATTAGTAGAGTTTGGACAAAGCGGCTGTTGTAGAAGTTTAGCTCACGTTTGGCCTCTGGGTTATTGAAATGAAAAGCTGCCATCTTCGTCTTAGTGTGATTGAACTTCAACCTTCAAGTCTGAAGATACGCTGAAAGTTATGCCTTGACTTAAAGTCTCTTTTAGGCTTTTCCAATTTTCAAAAGAATGCAAAAATGGTAGATAATCTGCATAGACAAACGTTCTGTAAATTGTTGAAAACAGGTTGTACGTATAAAAGTTGAAAAGGTGGGGGGCCAAGACCAATTCTTGAGAAACCTTGTTTTTTAGACGAATTGCCTGCTTTGCTTGCTGTCAGCAGTAGTAAGGGTAAAACTTTGGTTTCGGACAGTTCCATAATCATTCTGACCATTATCCGGAATAAACCTCAGCAGTTTGCAGGTATGGCCACGGTGTCAGACAGTGTCATATGCCTTTGTCAGATTGAAGAATACGACACCACCCTTCTTCTTAGCCTCAAAAGAATCTTTGATGTCTTGTGTTAACAGATCGACTTAATCCACAGTTGACTTTTCTCATTGAAACCAGTCTGCTTTTTATAGAGCAATGGATCAATAATAATTGGTTCAAGGCGGTCGTATATCAGCCTTTCGGGGATCTTGTACGGAATACAAAGCAAAAATATTGGCCAATAACTTTTTGGGTACCCCACTGGCTTCATTAGCTTTGAAATCGCGATTACAAACGCTCTTTTCCTAACCTTGGGAATTTGGAGTCAGAGCGAGCACGAAGAGAGGAAGTCACGTAACCAGGACTTTAAAGCAGCTCCAGCATAGATTAAAAACCCTTGGCAGATAGAATTGGAGCTAGAAGCTTTAAGTGTTTGAGGACAGCAGTGAATTCTCTCCAAGAGAAATTCTCAAAAATATTTAGTGGGTTTTGGTGTTGTGGTCTTCCAAAGGTCAGGCACTTCTTGAGAAACAAATCGAGATGACTTGGGGTCAATAGCTTCGTATCTCGCGTTTCTGACTAGCTGAGATAAAATAACATGAGCTAAAGCGGCAGTTACGAGGAGAGTGTTGTGACCTACCAGTAAGCTGTTCAATATACTGCATGCTTCACGCCAAGAGTGTAAAAAGTTGGTGCTTTAAACTGCTTCGGACCATCAATTCCTCGGTTTCCTGTCAAGTCTGGCAAGTAAAGCTGTAGCAGCCAAACTCAATTCGTGTCCCTCAGGAGATTGAGAAACGTTGTTAGATGGGTTTACACTCTGCATTCCAACATGAAATATAGTTGTTTTGATATCCGCGTGGGATAGTCTTTTTACTACTTTCTTGATGATGTTACAGAAGACCTGGTAAGCCGCATTCATATCAAGGGAATCAGGTGGCAACAAAATCTTTGCAAATTTGTTCTTTAAAGCAAAGTAGTAAAACCACATAGCCTTACGAGAGATTCATGGCTTAACAGTCATGCTTGGTACTGGCAAAGCAAACCCTGAAGCCAAGGTCAATGTTGTGACAAAGGAAAACTTTCAAGAACACTTCTATCAGGTAAGCGATTGAAAGAAATTACATAGCGAAGGCTAGATCTGGATTAGCGCCAGCGTTCAAACGGCCGGAGTAAAAAAGCTGGCGGCATCCGTGGCATTGTTTAAGAGGGAGAGACTATTAATACTTGCCCAGCCAGTCAAGCACTAACAGCCTGCACTGTTGTTGTCATAGCTACAACGTGGCGACAGTCGAAAATTCCTGCATAAAGATAGGGGTGAGGAGACACTGGGTGACCCAGGCATCGGAGTCGCGTTGGTAAATGTTGACTATTTTATAACTATTAACATCCACGAATAACCAATTCATCTTCAATGTCAATCCAATCTATCTTCGACATCTTCGATGTCGATGGAGATTGGTGCAAAATCGTATACTTTAGTCGCTCGTGCACAAACGTGGCAAGGCCGTATTTCCTGCTTAAGAAAGACCCAGCTAGTTGAAAGCTTAAAAGTATCAGATTTTCTGCATAAATGCAGTGGGTTTCCTGTAGTAAAATGACGAGTGCCTCAAACAATAAAACGAGATAATGAAAAATGTTCATCTTGCTTGCAGAGAGGCCTTTGGTGATAAGCTGAAAAATAGTGGGCTTTCGGAACTTGTGGTATGTGCCCTAAAGGAGAAGTTTTTTTCAAGCATTGCCGCGTCCTAAAAAGAATATTTTTCAATTAGCAGACCCTCGCTGAACATCAGGATGGCTGGATACCTTTGGTTTTGCCAGTTTTGTTTTCAGTCTGTTATAGTAAAAAGAGCAGACGTACTTACAGCCCAGGCTGCGAGAAAGCAACTGCCATACGGGCCATCCCGACAGAAAACATAATAACTATGAATCCAAGGCTCAAAAAATCATAATACCAGTAACAAAACTGAAGAAGTCTTGGATCACATGAAACTCACCACAGCAAAATTTAAACATCGTCACTGCCAACGGTTTTAAACCAAAATGGATTTTATTATTTTATAGCAATAATTTTTTATAAACTTTGATTTTTCGGATTTTTCTGTGGTAAATCTTGTGAGATCTAAGACTTCTTCTGTTTTGGTTCAAATAAACAAAAGAAAAATTTTGTTCAAATTTTATTTTAAAAATTGTTCAAACACATTGATGATTTAATACGATTTTGCATAAAACTGAAATAAATTGTATAGTAATTGAAGTTATATAAAATTCTTTCAAGCATGTTTCAAGATTCAACAAACAATTCGAGGTTTTCCATATTTTGCTACAATAATGTTGTCGACAATTCATCGCAAATTCTTCTCAATTCCTTTTTGAACAATGAAAGCTTTTTATTTGAAGCAATTGATCAAATTCCTTACAATAAATTATCCAAACAAATCGGTGAGTTTGTTCTTTTAAGAAAGATGGAATGCTCGGTCATTAATAAACTTATCGTTGTCAATACAAAAATAAAATAAAATCTGACTTACAACTCCAAATTTTTCTACCGAAAAAATTATATTGAAAGTTTTTGGGAGTGACAAAAATAAATTTTCTTAATCGACATCTTTTGTAAAATTTAAGCAATACACAGTTTGACAAAAATTTAAATATCTAATTCACTAATAGACTTCCTTTGATTTGGTAATAAGCCTTTTTCAACTCTTCAAATAGTAACAAAATTGCCGACTCGGGATATAAAAGCAACGTTTTCTATATTTTAGAAACCAAAACAGGACGTGCAGTTCAATATATAAATGACGTCATACTGAAACAAGAAAATGGCGACCAACCAAACGTACCAAACATCATCACGATCATCACTGTCCAAACAGCAGAAGACGAAAATCTGCTATTCAAAGAATTGGAAAAGTTGAATCGATATGATACATTGGTCAGTTTGATAAAATTACTTGTAATTGTGTTTTCGTGTATTCGTGAGACCGAATTCAAACACTTACAAACAAATTCAATCTTAACTTAAATTTTTTCAAACAAAAAGATCCTTTTACAATAATTAGATCTTGACACGGCATAGAGAGTGAACCTTAAAAACAAACTTGTTTGGATTTCTTCAGCTCTACTATGGAGTTTCAAATTTAATTCACCCACGACAAGCCTGTCAGCCTTTAAACATCGCAAATTTTTATCATCAAGTTTCTCATGGTACGAGTAGAAAAAAGTCTTAACTTTAATTTTAATTGTTTTTTTTTTAGGATCAAAGTAAAGACTTTCTGGCTTTTATTTTAAATTTAATTAACTCCATTAATTTCCGTAGTAGAGTCCACGAATTTAGATGAAGACCAAAAAAAAAGTATAATTTTCCTTTTTTTATTAAATGCAGCAAAGTTCAGCCATGAACAGCTGCTTTTGTATGGCTTCGACTTTAGCAGTAATGATAAGTTACATTTCAAGTGGTAATGAAAGCGCTGAATTGGTAAACTTCCTTTTCCTGCTAGCCTTTAGTATGTGGGTAATGAAGTTTTGAATAGTTATTTACTCCGGTTGCCTTAATTCTGTTTAGCTCGCAGATTGTAATTTTTTTTTATTCAAGTTGATTGTTGTACACAAAGTTGATTTTGTAAATTGCAAATATGTCCAACCCCCGGCGTTTATGTAAAAACAACCCTAATGTATTCTGCTATATCTTTGGAGAGTTAACTTTGAGGAAATACAGAAGAAATTTAACCTCAAAAGTCAAAAGTTTGTATTATGTTTAATTTGGCTGTGCCATTGGTGATCAAGACAATCATTAGGCTCCACTTTTTTTGCTGTGTGAACTGCAGTAACAGACTTCACAGATGGTTTGCTGGAAAAATGTTTCTTTAGGATTTGCTAGGGATTTTCTAACTTTGGAATTGCTAACTCCGGCTTGGAACAATTTATCCTATGCACGGAAAAGGGTCTGTACCAGTAACTTTTTTATTTTTTCTTGTGTTAAATAACTGTAACAAATACTTGTATATTATATTTTTTGTGGCTGATAGCTTTGTTCAGACAGTCAATAAATGTTTTTTTTTAATAAATTTGTATAAATTATATATACACCTTTTTATAACTGCAATTAGCTAAATGCAAAAACAGTTTGAATAAATTTTTTTAGTCAATGAAATTGAGTTGAGATGCAATAATATATGAAGTTCAGTTAAATCATTTTAATTACAACTTTGGTTGTTAAAAATCTTGTTACAAATAACCTTATCTTTGCACCAAAAATAAGAAGAAAGTTTACCAGGTTTTACCAAAATTTTAGTGCATTTTTTAAATATCTAAAGTTGTATTTTTTAAAAGCTTCAAATTAAGTAATTCTGTTGTTTTAAATCAGCTATTCCTATTAAATTAGCTGAGTAAACTTTTACCAATTGAGAACACTAAAAAAAACAATTGAAAGCTATGCTGTTCAGGTCAAATACAACAAGAAATGAAAAATAGCTTTAAAGATAAAAATTGTTTTATCTTAAATTATTTTTTCAAAGTTTAAGTGTCTTGCAAGTAATCGCTAAAATTATAAAATTTCTTTTAGGTTCTTGAACAAAATATCTTCAAAAACTATTTTAAAGGTAGATGTAATAAGTTTATATCTAAAAATGTTAAAGTTGTATTTTTAATTAAAAATCACATTTGCTTTTACTATAGGTTATTCAACATTGTACCCAAAAGGTGAATTTTCTAGAATAGAAATCTTAGATTGTTTTTACAAGTTGTAATACTTAATGGCATTTTTATTCTACAGCTAAATACAAAAATTAAGGTTTACTTAAATTTACAAGGCTTTTGTAAATGTGCAGAAAATTTATGAATCTTTTTTAGTAGTACTTGCCATGGTTAATACATGCTGTGTACCAGGGTGTAAAACTGGTTACAAATCTCACAAAAATCATCCAAAAATTGCTTTATTTCAGTTTCAGTCAGAAGAGTTTTGAAAAATAAAGGGTTAAATCAATTCCACGAAAAAATTGGACTTTGTCAAGCTCTCACAGAGAATTTGCAAAGCATTTTCATGAAAGTGATTTAATAACAAAATCTACAAACAAACGTCATAAAAAGAATGATTTGCCCCATCAACGCAGTTTGGCACAAATTTGCTTAAAGAATAATGCTGTTCCATCAGTATTCCCAACATTTCCCAAATACTTGACATCTCTACCAAACCTAAATCAACGTGTTGGTACAAGTACTGCTTGTGCCAGACTGGAAAAAGTAAACGGTGGAAATTATTTTATGTGCGTCAAACAGTTGATTCAAGCCGAAAAGAAAATCAGAGTTTTGAATCTTCTTCAGCAAAATGTGTTGAAATCTAGTTCCAAATTCCTTACTTCCGACGAAATTTCTTTGCCGCCCACTTCAAGCAAAGAAATTGATTTCAAAAGTTTGACTAGTTAGTGACATTTTTTTCTGAGCTTTCATTGGATGAGCTGTCTTGCATTGATGCTAACATCACCTTTTCGTTAATGGCTATGTGGGTGGAAGTGTTTCACAACGTCGTAAATGTTCATTTTACAAAGAAATGCTTGTGAAAGGCCACCACCCAAAACCAATTTATGATTTTTTACCAGAAAAGTACATTCATTTGTTTGACATTGCTAATAGAGGCGGTTTATCAAAGCCGTCAGAGTTTTGTTATACTGTTACTGCTCTCGCAGTTCAGTATTACTCGGCATTA
Organism: Diplosoma virens; assembly: GCA_963680785.1. NCBI lineage: Eukaryota > Metazoa > Chordata > Ascidiacea > Aplousobranchia > Didemnidae > Diplosoma > Diplosoma virens. Next base: position 37,566,231 of record OY796880.1, read on the forward strand.
ACCGACAATTACCATGCAAGAATCCAATTTTTGACTTTATCAAACCAGCGAGAAGCCTTTATTTTTGCACTGAAAAAAGCACTGCCATTTCAGAATTGCTCTTTCTTGCTACAACAACAATGTTCTGCTTGGCACTTAAATTTTACACAATTATCAAATCAGCATTTAATTGCTGTGCCAAAAATGAACTAAAGTGCATCAATGATAGTAAGGAAACAATCCTTGAAGAGCGTAAAAAAATTCTCGAAAACTGCAAAAACTTTCTTCCAGCAGTTAGTTTAATCTAATTCTTCTTAATTCAGAAATTACTGAATTATTTGTCGAATTTGATTGATTTTTTTATTGAATTCGGTTAGTTTTAAACATTGTTTTGCCTTTTTTTCATTTCTGTGTCAAAATTTTTTATTTGCAAATTGTATTTGTTTTTAATCTGACTCGTAGAAAATAGGCAGCCGCAGCATGAAAAAAATTAGCAAAAATTTGCTTCAGTTAGCTTATATAAAATATTTCATTTGATATTTTGTTAGGTGGCGTTAGAGTGCTTGTACTTGTGCTTAATTTTATCTACAACCAAAACATAGGAGTTTTCTAAATCCTAAGAATATACAGTCTGGTATCTCCTGCTATAATAAGTCTTGGCGACTTTTATTATTATTGATTTACCTGGGATTTAAACTCGAATCTTTAAGATCTACATGCGGATTTGCTCGCTCCCGCACTTTCTTGTATATGATAGGCAATATTTAGAAATAAAAAAGTCAAAAAATAGTTAAAACACGTTAAATTAGGCATTTGCATTTTTGACCCTTCTATGAACACATGTAAAATGAAGTTAGCAATCCCGGAGTTAGAAGATCCCTAGGATTTGCAATACCTATGGTTTGGAGAGAACAGAAGGATCATGTCACAGATTGTTATTTCTGCCTTACCAATTAATTACCAAATCAATTACCAATCATGTCACAGATTGTTATTTCTGCCTTACCAACATTATTTTCGAAAATAATGACAAAATTTATAGGTCACAATAACGTAAATCTTTTATTATTTTGTCATTATTTTCGCCAAGCGATTTGTGATTGTATTGTACAATATGTTGTAACATTATGTAACGTTGTTGTGTATTCTGATCCTTGTACTAGAGATATCAGTTATGCTAAGCATAAGCATAGCTCGATCCTCATCTCCTCGGAAGGCATGTTAAGAGGAGGGGTGGTATGCAAGAAACTCTTCCTTGATTTTAGGCGTTGATTTGCTGCCTCTGATACGTATAGCATGCGGCTTGGGTCATGTCTTGCTTTTTGCCTTTCCCTTCTGCTTGCCACCTCGCGTCGAATGTCTGGTGGAGCTATTCCGTCAAGCAGATATAGACAGTTGGTATTGGTGGATTTTAGGCACCCTGTAATTAAGAACAGGGTCGAGGCAATGAGCATGTGCTGACCGTGACCATACTGGGCAAGCATACTCAGCCGCAGAGTAACAGAGAGCAAGTGCTGATATTCTCAATGTATGAGGGCTAGCTACCCAGTGTGAGAAAATAAGCTTGCGCAAGATATTGTTTCGCGTGCACATTTTAGCCTTGCAGTTCTAGATGTGCTTTTTAAATGTCAGGGATCGAAAAGGGTTACTCCAAGGTATTTAAGGTATGCGGGGTTTTTAAGTTTTGTTTCCATGCCATATGATGTTCAGTGGGCGGTTCGCCTTTCTGTTCTTGAGGTGGAAGGAGCACACTTGGGTCTTTGATGGGTTGGCTTTGATAGAATTTTCTGCGTAGTAAACCTATAGACCGTTTAGAGCATTGGTAAGCGATTTTTCGACTTCCGTGAATGTTGAATGCTGGCTAGTAACACAAAGATCATCAGCATAGAAGAAACGCTTTGTTTCTCGAACCAGGGGTTGGTCATTTGTGTACATATTGTAGAGGAGCGGGGCTAGCACGCTGCCTTGAGGAAGGCCATTCTTTTGCAGTTGGACTCTGCTTCGTTTATTGTTTAGCATTACAAAAAACGTCTATTTCTCAGCATCTCACCAAGAAACTGCACAAGATGTAAGTCATCAGTCATTTTTAATACTTTTTGGAGGAGAAGATGGTTCACTGTGTCGTAGGAAGCAGTGAGGTCTACAAACACAGATCCCGTAATCTTCTTTTCCTGGTAGCCGTCTTCAATGTGCTGAGTCAGGTTTAGCAATTGGCCGATGGTTGACTTACCAAGGCGGAAACCACTTGCTCTTCAATAAGGTGTGTTTCTGTGATGGGAGCAATTCGCTTGAGAAGAAGTCGCTCTTAGAGTTTGTACAGATGGCTGAGCAGGGATATTGGCCTATAACTTTTTGGTTTCGAACAATTTTTTCCTGATTTCAGCAGGGCAACTACCTTGGTTCTTCTCCATATTCTGAGAATCTTTTGTTAAAAAAGGCTGTTGTTGAAGAACTGTAAGCCACTTTCTTGCCTTGAGTCTAAAATGCTTGATTTTTTCCACTGAGATGTTATCAAGTCCTATTGCTTTGCCATTCTTCAAACTTTTAATTCCCGTGTTCAACTCTTCTTCTGTAAATGGTCTAGTAGATTTTGGCTCATTGGAAGGCACACACCGATTGATTTTAGACTTTACTTTAATGGAATGAGTTGTCTTCCCATTTAATATTAGTTGGTATGCAACCTGGTTAGCAGTGACGTTTAAATGCTGTTTGTTTGCTATTCGGTCATTCCCAAGTTTGCGAATGAGCTTCTTCTCATATCCGTTGACTCAACCAGGTTTTACCAGGTTTGCTGCTTTTGGTTGCAAATAGCAGATAGTAAAGATTCACCAGCTTTTACAGTGCGATCACCAAAGGGATCCCTATTAAAAAGTTGTTCGTATTCTTCATGTAATCTAGTACTCTCATTGGTCAAGTTGGGGATGTAAGATGTTCTGCAAACTTGGGGAATATTGTTTCTAGCAGCTTTATGAACCAGTTCAATGAACTTTTCACATTTAGTGGATGTAGGTTTCAAGTTTACAGCATAACTTTCAAGTTCTTCAGAGAAGACTTGCCAGTTTTCTTTGGTGTAATTAAAGCATAACTACTGCATTGATCTTAATACCAATAGGACGATGTTGTGTCCGGGAAATTGGCTGCAGTTCAAGCTTATTGCAGAGTGTCACGTGTTTGAACTAACAAAAGCTAGATCTGTGTTGTAGCCTTTTTTCCAGCGTTTACTATTAAATGACTTGGGCAGTTTAATGTCATGAATAAGATTCAAATTCTGAGCTTCGGCCCATTGTTAAACAACTTCTCCATTATTATTTGTATTTTCATAACCCCAAGTGGTGCTATGGCTATTGAAGTCTCCCATAAAAACTTCCTTTTTGTTGGTAAGAACTGGTGTTACACAGAAAGGTTCATTGGGAGGTTTGTAGATGGAGGTGATGGTTAGTCCATTCAAGGTGGTACTCAACATCTCGATGCTGTTATGGCTGATTGGGATGTTGATTCAAATATGCTACCATTTTTAACAAACATAGCGCTTTCATATTTTTCATGGGGACGCTCTACAACCAGGGTCATTCCTGGTACACGTGGTCGATTGTAATTAGAACCAGGTGTGTTTCCAGGATACACAGGATGTCACAGTCGTATTCCTTGCAAATGTTGGATAGGAGATCTTCTTTTGTTGAGGATAGTCCTTCAATGTTTGCAGATATAGCCAGAATTGCCGGCCTTAATAAAGACCTCCTTGTTTGCATAATGTATGTTGTAACTCAATCTAGGTACAACTTAATGCTGTGGACTGACAAGTGGCTCTGATAAATTTTGTTGGACTACAAGAAATAGTACACTGAAGTAGTATCTATGTCTATGTCTTGAGTTGTTGCAGAATTAGCAAGTTCTCAAATGAAAACTTTCCAGAGGCCGCGACGAGGACGCTTCTGCAATGGCCTCCTGTGCGTCATATAAAAAAATATAACTCAAAATATAGAAAATGCAAGTATAGAGATTTGCATTGATTTAAAAGTCAGGAAAGGCAAGATTGAAAAAGATTTAAAATAAAAAATAAAAAAATCAACAAAGCAATGAAAAGGCCATGAGAAAAATTGTATAAGAAGAAAAAGTTTAAGTGAATGAAAAACAGCGCACACAATACTGAGAAATATAACCGAATTATATAACGAACAAGAAAAGTAATTTATTTAATTTAAGTTTGCGATGACGTTTTCCGGAGTTTCGGTCGTTTGTGGACTGTTATTGGTTTGATAGTAATGATCTTACTGAAATAGAATTATTTTAATATTAAAATTAATGAAGCTATGAATAATTACGAAAAGTTTTTTAATTCAAATTTGTTTTTATGGCAGCATTTCCCATTCAGTTCCAATCTTTTATTCAACTTCGTGGTAGGGTCCGCTCGGAGAATGAAGAGTTTTTCTGCTAAGCAGAGGTTGCACCATCTACATCCGGATAGTATGGTGTGGAATTATTTAAGCTTCTAGCCAACCCTAGCTGACCACCTTCATCACCAAGTTTATGACACAACACGAAATGGAAAGGTTTAATTTGGGATATTCATTGAAAAACATTTTAGTACCAGAAAACTATTACTATCTCAAATGTCTACTGGAAAAACTTGACAGCTTTATCAGACGTCTAAGATGGAAAGTCTTCTATTTCGACGACCAGAAAGACAGTGACGTAGCTGAAGACAACAAGAACACCTGTGGCTTTAAATCAGAAAAAACCTCTCCTCGATGCAGCGATCTCGTTAGATTTGAGTATGATTTGTATCAAATGGCCCGCTTGGTGAATTTCAGACGAGTTTCAAATTTTTTTTGAGCCCAGCTGGCAAAGAACGCAAATGGTATCAACACGTTCACACCCCTGTACGTCTCTGCCGATAAAACAACAAATCTCTACAAGGTCAAAGTCAATGATTAAAATAATTGCTGCAGGATATCATCACTACTATTAAATATCGAAAAACCAGTAAAGACACAGAAAGAAAAATAAACACGTAGGCCAAACATATCGCAGAACAACTTAAACTGGATGATAGAATTGAACAAGTAGCTGAACAAAAAGCATTCACAACATTAGAGGATCACAAACCAAATTTTCCGAACAATATCAAATGTGGATTAATAAACCTTGCCACGTCCAACCTTGAGAGGATAAATAAGCAATTTCGCAAAAAATCAACAACAGAATACAACGGTCTACCGATCTACTCCATTGGTGAGGCACTCTCGCAGTAATTTTGTGGTTTAGGGACTTTCCTAACAAGGAAGATGCAAATTCCTAACATTTGATATAGCTGATTTCTCCTTCTCCATTTCGAAGAAACTGCTTGACGACGCCATTATTTTCGCCAAGCGTTTTGTAGAAATCAGCATGGGTTCTTATGACGGAGCCGAAGTATGCGTTTTGGTTGGCTTGTTTATCCTCCACCAATTATCTTAGCTTGTTGGAGTCAAGAACATTGGTCTTTATAGAAACGACGGTTTGGCCATCCTAAAAAACGCTTCGGAATCATACCTAAGAGCGTATAAAGAAAAAAATCATCAAGTTATTCCACCAGCACGGCTTAAATATCACAGCCCAAACCAACCTCGTCCAAAACAATTTTCTCGATGTTACCTTCAACTTGAAGTCGGGGAAATATTGGTCCTACCGCAAGCCTAACAACCAACCATTCTATGTCCACCAACATTCAAACCCCCCGCCCGCTATAAAGAAACAACTTCCATCGATGCTTGTTGATCGCCTTTAACTGCTCTCATGCAACCGCGAGGAATTTGCCAGAGCTATCCCGGAGAACAAAGAGGTTATGTGCAGAAGCGTACATTCCGGTGAGTTGCAGTATATCAGCACACCCGGACCTTATAAGAAAAAAGCCAGAAAGTGGAACATAGTGTGGTTTAACCCACCCTTTAGCGATCATGTAAAAACTAACATCGGCAAGGTTTTTCTTTACCTGCTCGCAAAACACTTTCCTTCCCATCATCGCTTGCACAAGATCTGCAATAAAATAACCTCAAAGTGAGCTATAGTTGCATGCCCAACATGGCAGCTATAATATCCAGGCACAACAAAGTGCTTCTTGCTCACAGAACCGAGCCTGCCAACACTGTTCCATCTTGTAACTGCAGAGCTAAAGCAGCTGCCTGATAAAGGGACTATGTCGCGAAAGCTCCATAATATACAAAGCCACTTTAGCATCAGATGCCATAGCCAAGAAGCAAGAGTTATTATGGTTGTTGAGAAACCAAATTTAAAACTCACTTATACAACCATAGTCAGAGCTTTAAATATCGGCAAAAGTGCATTGCCACCTAGCTTTCTAAAGCTCTTTGGTAAGCTAAAGACTATTGGTCGTTTTATTTTAATCGGATTTGATGCATCTGATATCAAGGTATTGTATTATTTATAATTACATTTATTGAATTAAGCAAATCCAATCCATTTGGGCCACATCATAAGAGTTACAGAGTAAGTTTGTTTAGAAATCAAAAATTTACAAACCACGTTTATTTTATTTTGAAGCAAAAACAAGCTTCGATTCTATCAATTAGTTAGTTTAGAGCCACTTGTCCGTAAAAAGCAGACCTGTTTAACATAATTTTTCAATATAAACAACCAAAAAGAGCTAAACAAATGCTTTTAGTAATTTTTCTAAACAGATCCTGACTATTTTTAATCTAAGAAGAAAAATGAATACATGTTTTTTTCATGTAATTGTAAAAAGTAAAAAAATAAAAACAACTCTTTAACTTCAACAAGTATAAAGCAAAGTTTTTAACATTATTTCAGATAAAATAGAAGCGGGGAAAAACTACATGGTTATCGCATGTTATAAAAAGTTTCATTTTTCTTTCCATTTTTGAAAATTTTAGGTTTACGTCATTGGAATCGAGTCAAGAGGAGACAAAAAACTGATGAATGAGTCACAATTCGATGAAATCAAAAACTTTTCTTCTCAGGTTTACATTTCAGAAGGAGGTTTTGAAGAACTTGAAACTATACTGAAAAGTAATTAATTTTTGTCAATTACGTAGTTTTCTTAAAACAAGTTCATAAAGCATTAATTTTTATAAGCTGTTCATATTTTCGTTTAAGCTTCAAAAATTTATACTTTTGAAGATTATCAACACATAGGCTTCTAAAGAAAAGAAAAACCACGTGTTTGTAGTTTTTTCTAGTGCTTATAGTTTTTGAAATTAAAGCTTGCTTTTTAATTTTGTTTAGAAACCGAAGTACAGTGGTCCTCAAAGTTTGGTGGTCCGTAGGCCCCTTTCAGAGGCTTTTAAACACTTGCGGCCTCCGGTTAGAATATTGTCCCAAAGGTCATGTGAAGACCAAAAAAAGGTCATAACTTTGAAAATGTCTCTTATTTTATAAATTTTGTCCCAAAGTCAAGTGAAGACCAAAAAAAAAAGAAAAGGCAATCACTTTGAAATTGTTTCTCATTTTGACAATTTCGTCCCAAAAGTAAATTGAAGTCCGAAATAAGGATTCTTTGAAGGGTCCCCGGTAAAGGCCCCAGTGCCCCTTTTGTGAACCCCTGCCACAGTATAAGTCAACGAGCGGTTTTTGCTGCAATCAAGACAATATTTCTCTATTTAATTCCATTAAAAGTAAAAATTTAATTTGTGCTTTTATTCAAAGAATAAGAAAAACAAGTCAGTTGTGTCGCATAGTAAACCTGTAAAAATAATTTTTTTGTAATGCTGTTTTAGATTCGACAATGATAATGCAGCTTAAATGATATAAATACTTATGATTCCGTCAGGACCAAATGCTTTAAGTCTAAGACCGATACGGATAATTTTTTGTGATCAAGATCGCAACATTTTGTATAAAATGAATTTTCGATAATCTTAAAGGCAATAATTTTTTATTTTTCTAAAAATGCCAAGCTGCATTTCAAACAAACAAGTATCTCGAAGATGTTGAAAAAGAGCTTTGCTTGATGTAATCACATCATTAAACAACCCACTTTTAAAATTGTTTGAACTGGAGCAAAAAAAGCCGGAACGCACATAGCATGGTTAGCAAACTTAAAAAGAGTAGATAATTCATTAAATTTTTTTCTTTCAAAAGTCAAAAATGTTTAAAAAGCGCGGTCATTGTTGAAACTTCATCCAAATTAATTATTTTGACTCTCAGTGTTGGCGTGTTGCAGATATTTAATTTGTTTGTTGTCTTTTGCTCACATACAGTTAAATTCGTTTAATTCGTCACATCAAGAAGGTGAGAAACAGTGACAACGGACGCAAACAAATAAAAACTGTACAACGACGCCCCGTACGCTCTGTGTATGTTCTCCTTATCTTTACGTTGATTATTCAGACTAGTTCTTAGGGCAGTGCTTCTCAAACCCCTGTCCTTCTTCCAGAATCTCACATTGGATCTCTTAAGAAATTTGATGGTTCTTTTGGCCGTGTGAGCTGGAGCTGAGTCTTGTTGGAAGACATAGTTTTTGCCCGTAGCTTTATCTTTCATCAAGGGCAAGATTTTATCCTTCAAAACTCTGGATTATACCTCAACATTTAGTTTTTCGTGAGGTTTGAAGAAACGGATGAACACATCAACCTCACTTGAAACAACGCAGATGGTGATTACACTTACAAAATGCTTTGTTGTCATTGCTGGTTGAACTGTAGAGCTAGAAGAGCACCTCACCATGCAAACTTCTTTCATCTTAGTGGTAAGTAAATGTCTCTTTCCTTAAGCATAAGGTTTTAGACCCAGTCGCTTTATGCTTCTGTGGATAGTGGTCTCACTGACTTCCCTTTTTTTGGACAATGTTGAGAATGACTTGATAGGATTGACTTTGATGCTTCTTTTAAGACCTGTTAAAGAGTGATACATAAGACTTTTATCACTTCTTGGCTTGTGGGGTGATCTCTGATCATGACCAGAATTGTCAAAACGTTTGCAAACATCGTGCACAGTCTGCCTGGAATGCTAAAGGCTCTTTGCTATGTAAGCAGGACTGTGACCCGCACGAAGAGGTTTAAATATAGCTGAACTTTTCCTCTGTTCCATTGCGTAATTTCAATTTCAAAGACCCCAAATTTTAACAACTGCACTGTCAGACATTTATTTATAACTGAGTACATTAAATGTTTCCGATTTAAACTAAATAACGTTACCAATTAGATTTTAAAAATATACGGATTTATGTGAATGCCCTATAGGTGTATAAAAGTTAAATCACTATTTTTTAGGGACAAAAATCAGAAATCCGAGATAGATTAAAAATGAAGCCTTTTTTTTTTGAGATCACTACATTTTTAGTACAAAATAGAGATTTTTATGCTTGCAATAAAGTCTGTAAAAAAAATTGAATCGCCAAAGCTATGATCTCTATTTCCGCATTTGGGTCTTACAATTCGGGTCACCACAAAAAAAGGTTGAGAAGCACTGTCTTGGGGTTTTGAGGTCCTTGGCATTTGACAGATTAACATTACTTTGTTTAACTGTTAAGCAATTTTCTATGATATTTTAAGTAATTAACTTGCGGATTGTTGTTTACAATAAATTTTTTTGTAACTGTTTTATGATAATTATTTTGAAATCAACTCCAAATGTGCAACCACAGTTTGAAGCGATAACTGGAAAAGCGTTTTTAAACTTTTTGTACGATGTTATTTTTTCATTTTTATCTTCCATTTTAACTTCAATAAATTTAAACATTTTTTATCATAACTTAGTTGGCAGCTAGAATACTTTTTTGTGTTGGGGCAACAATATTTTTTTATGTAGACTATTATCAACCCGATTCTCCTCAACCTTTATCGAGTTTTTGATTCCTTAACGAGGACTTTAAAAGCCCATCAATGTGTAATATATACAGGGTGTCCCAAAAGTAACCGAACCGTAAACTTTAATAAAATTTAGATATCAAAACCAACAAATACAATTTCCTTTTTATGTTTTTGTATGGTGTTTTCTTATTATTGATTAACATCATTATTTAATTCCTGTTCAGTGTGTGCTGCTGGTACCCACATTTTTAAAAATGCAGCAAAGGATTTTAGATTTAAACAAGTGTGTCTTCGTTATTAAAAATTACTATGCAACGACTAGCTACAAGCATGTTAAAGAAAGATGGGAAGCAAGCTTCAAAACACTTGAATGTATTGAAGTTCAAGGTAGACATTTTAACAATTGTAAATACTAAATATGTTTAAAAAGTTTGTTGCTTTTGATATCTACTTTTTATTAAAATTTGGGTTCCGTTACTTTTAGGACACCCTGTATTATGTAGTTTCTTACCTTTTATCAAGGCTTTAAAAGACTAAATAAATGTATCTGTAATAAAAACGTAAAATGAAAACAATAGAAAAACAACACACACCAGGCTGTATGCCTATTGTTCAGTAACTGAAACAGCAAGAAAGAAGTATGCAGAGCAAAATCAATAAGCTTTTGAAGTAATTTTTAAACTTTCGATTATGATGTCATATTTTCCATTGTTAATTATAAAGTAATTGTAAGTAATTAGTAAGAATCGTTTTACTGTGTTATTCGAAGTGCATTGATTGACTGAAGAGTGATGACGTAATTTCTAGTATAATTTACTATTTTGAAGCAAATTTCATTTTGTAAGTTACATAATCAGTTTTGTACTTTATCATATGATTGTATTTGTGACGTCATAAAGCGCGTTGTTCTATATACATGTAGTAAGTAATTACAAATTCTTGTTTGCTTTATTGTATTCACTTTTTATCGAAGAATTTTGTATGACTTATAAATGTATAGCTCGCAGTTTGTTTTTCATTCATTCTAACCAATTGGTTCTAGTTAAGTAGTTGTTTCTAGTTAAAGTGGTAAGAATCGTTTGTTGTTACTGTGTTTTGTGATTAAGTTGTTAAAGGTCAGATTGTCATTGTAGAAGTTAATTCAATAGTGAGATAAAATTGCTTTGGACAAAGTTTTAAGTTTAATATTAGCCATAGGGAGGTTTAATATTAGCAGCCATCGAGACATACTTAAAGTTAGTCAGTACAAAGTTGTTGGGTGATTATTTGCAGTTTTTAGGACTGTGAATTGCTTTAAAGTTTTGTGAAGCTTGAGAGTGAAGTTTTACGAAAGTTGATTCAGTTTGTATTATTTTACAGATAATATATTCTTTATACGGTAGTTAAAAACCGTGCTTTCTTTCTATCTTTTGAGAAAAGTTTTATAGAGAATTTATCGTACATTCTAGACTCTCCATTTAAACTTTAATAAACTAAACATTTTTTAATTTCTTTCAATGGATTGTTAAAACACCCATCCCAATTTCTTTTTTTTTGTTGCTTAAAGCAAGATTTCTGCATTGACTTGGTTGCTCTCATGTTTCGACAGTATTATGCGATAGACTTTCGTTCATAAATCACAACGTTTGAAATAAACTATTGTAGGCTATTCTAAAGCAGTTTTGCATATCAAAAAGGTGAAGTTGCTCAAGTTACTGGCCAGACAGAACCTAACATTTAAAATAAGAATCTGAAATTTTATAAAAACTATGAAAGATTATGCAAGCTTATTATGACGTACTAGCACACCGTCACGTTCATTGATCAGCGAAATACACTTTAAGTGAGCTCGCAGAGCACAAATGTTCCGCGGAACACAATTTGAGAAACGCTGGTCTATGTCTATGAATTCTTATATCCAAATCAATATCCGAAACAACCATTTTATTTTAAAAGCAACTTTGGTAGGCCAAGGCTGTTCGTTTAACAAAGTTTAACCAATTTAAATTTATTACAATTAAAAATCCTTATTCAAATAGAATCTTATTCAAATAGAATTTGGAAAGAAAAAAGAACGAATTGTTTACGAAGCGAATAATAGCAAGCAAGCGGAAAAAACTGATAAACTTTAAAGCGATTAAGGAGTAAAATAATAAGGTCTTTTGACTGCCTTACAAAAACAACTCGCAAGCAATTCATCAGCATTACGAAGCACGTTACGAAGTTGGGCATCTCTGCTTGAAAGATTTAAAGAAAACAAATAAAGAAAACATTGTTATTTCTTCAAACCAAAGGCTACTAAATTTAATGTTGCTTATAAATGTAACAGTCAAAATTTGTAACAGTCAATCTGAAACGACATTTACTTTAAATACACCAGTTTTCAGCTCTATCGGGCTACTGGTGCGTTTAAATTAAAATTAGATAATCTACTTTGCAGCTGTAAATCTAGTTTTTTTGTTTTCCTGTTTTGTTCTAGGAATTTTTTCCAATGGTAAAAAATTAGTTTTAAAAAGTATTTACGTAATCGGGCTAGTACATTTTTCACCATCGGACTAACTTGGTCTAAATTTCTGGACAAATAAAGATGTGAGCACAAAATTTTTAAAGCATTACTAAACTTTTTTGTTGTCAAAACGACGATACCAAACTTATTTGTTGTCACAGATAGCCCAGATAAAATCTTTTTTGGAATAGACGTCAAAAAGCTACAAAACTAAAAGATTAAAGAAGTTTTGACTTAACCCGCATTACCACTTTGAAGTTTAACAAAAGTGGTCATCTGAGTGCTGTTCTTTAGAAAATTGCAAAAATCATCACAATCACATCAAGTAACAAAAATGTTTAAAAATATCAAGTCTCGAGGCCAATTTTAAAAACACGAGACCGAGACCACATCGCCTGCAGACCACAAAAATCGGTTTGGAGACCTTCTTCATGGATTGTAACCCACTCAAAAAAATATCATTTGTGATTTAACAATTAAGGAAAATAGCTTTTGTAAAATTGTCGTAATACAAAATTTAATAGAACCAAAACTTTTTGTATCAAATGTACTTTTAAATTACTTTAGCTTGGATTTAATCAACCTTCTTGATTGGGTTTGATGTTTTGCAAAGCACAGTTTACATTATTTTTCCGATTAACAATTATTTTGAATAAGAGACTTTATTGTTTTAATAAACCTTAACAATTATTTATCTAACCCAGGGATACATTAACACTATCGGGATGAGAAAGCCAAAAATACGGCGTAAAGCAGTAGGGTCACAGTCAATCTATTGTATGACTTTACTACCTTTAAACTGCCTGATTTACAGTACTTTTTTATATACAAATTTAAATCAGGTCAGACTTAAGCATTAATTAATAAGCTCAAGTAATACTACTTGTCGATAAAGTCATTTTAATTCAGAAATTTTAACTCAAAACTCACCGCTTGAGAGGAAACGATCAAATTCTTTACAAATTAAAATTTAAAATGCAATTATTTTTTTGCCAACAACGAATACAGATGAAACGACAAGACAGGACATTAACCACAACATAGGAAATACATAATTACGCTGACTTATTAGAGCTACTCTGGAGCTTTCTTAATTTTTTAGCGTCATTGTTTGACTCTTGTAACCTGGGTGCATTAAAGCGTTTTACCTCATTCTTGGCAAAGCAGTTAAAACAAGTTTGCACAATAAGTTTAAAGTTTTGATGACCTCCGGCACATTCTTGACCAACAACGCCTTCAGACAAAGTTTGCACTCTTCTTTTTACAGCTGTCACAAATGTAAAACGCTGGTTAGTTGATGCAAGAAGTTTAGTTTTAGCAGAATCATCAGATAACAATATGCTGTAAAATTGAACTGCCAAAGTGGTGATAGCAAAGCAAAGCTGTGTAAATACTGATAAGCCACCACGATCTGCAATCTCAAAAAGTTTATTGTGGTACTCAGATTCACATCTTGGAATAGGAGGCGCATTCAGGCGTTTTACTGAAAGTGCTTTGCAATGACAACAGCGTCGACGACGAGATACACTTCATCCAATATACCCACTGATGTAAAACGCTACATTGGCATCGTTTTCAATCAATTCTTCTAATTCCATATTTGAACAAAATTTTTTTACGTAGATACTGCTGACGTGGTTGCACCAGCCATGTCCATATCTTGAATAGGAACAGTATCAAGCTGCTTTAAATTAGATGCTGAAAGTAAACCTTGCTGCTGAAGTAAGCTCATAACACAATTTTTTCTCTGCTTCCGGCACCTGTTTGATCGGCATAAAGAAATTACCTCCGTTCACTTGGCGGTACCATCCAAACCAACCTTCAATGGGATCAGAGATGAACTTCTCTGGAAGTATGTGTGAGAATTTATACTTTTTGTGTAAATATTAAGAAAGTTTACGTACTGTAGACATGGTTTGAATACAGGCAAAAAATGTTTGACTTATGAAACCTACCTTGCCAGAATTTTGCCAATGAACAAAAATACCTTTAGCAGCTGCAAGGTATTGCATGTTAGCAGGTTGCTTATCATTTTTGGAAGGAAAGGTAGTAGGGCAGCACATTTCATCATTTTTACTTATACCTACAAAACAAATACAATTAAAAAAAAATAGAGTTATTTATTGATCAGTTAGATTTATCAATTACATCTGACTAATCTTTTAAATTATTTCTGCCATGTGTATATTTCAAAAAAATTATTAACAATTAATCATTGTATAATGTTCTTCATTCTGTGGCGCAATACTGCAAATAACTTCTACTGTATATAACACAACATAACCACATTCCATTTCATAGCAATAAAATTGAAGTAATAGGAAATAAAAAAGTAAATTGTAAAATGCTCATGCAAATCATTTGAACAATCGCTTAAATAGTTATGCTACGTTTCATACTTTTATAATGTGTTTTAACATACAAGATCTTCCAAACGTTGTGAATAAATTGAACAAACTTCGAAGTATGCAAAAATTCTGGATAAGTATCTGCATACATTTTCAATGTACGAGCAGTTGGCTCACTGAAAACACCTAAAGGCAATGACTAAAGAATCATAAGAATTAGAGTATTCTCAATAAAATTGTGACAAAGCAGTAATTTTCAATCAATAAATCATCAAGAAAAATATAGTTTCATAATAGCAACAACAAAACACAATGTAAATATTGAGGGTATAAATATTGTGCCAAGTGACAATATATTTTTTAGCAAAAGCATCAAATTATTGACTATTGCAATTAGTGGAAGTTTATTGTATAACACAAAATATCAACAACTAATAGTTAAATTTTAAAAAGTTTTTTATTGGTACAAAACTTTAAAATAGCTTTTAACAGCAAATGCTTCATCTAAAGCTCTTTTGTTAAATAAGTAGCCTTAAAAAAGGCTGTTTTAAAAACTCGAACGCTACATAAAGACGTTCTTCCCACTTTTCAACAAAGTAACGTCGTATATGAATACGTGTGCCACTGCGATATTCGGTACGTGGGTCAAACGCCTCAACGTTTGCAGGACAGAATCCGCCAGCATGTGCCGAAGTCTATTCGGAACAGGACCAGTCGTCGTCGTCGTTTGAAGGGCATCCACTCCAGGTCAGACACAAACAGAACTGGGGCCGAGGGTTTATCCTTTTACTACCCCAGACTGCTGCACTGCCTGGATCAGATGCTGGCAGTGATGTTATTAAGCCAGCATCGAGTTTCGTCATCCAAAACCGTCAGACCGCGTGCTCCATGTGGTGCCCGATGTATGGGGCACATTGTTAGTACATGGTCTGCGGTTTGCTCTGAGGCGCCACACTCGCAATTCGGTGAAGGAGCGAGACCCCATTTGTGCATGGACGAATGGAATCGCCCAACACCAGTCCGCAGGCGGTTGAGCTTAACCCAAGCTGCTCGGGGTAAGCCCATCCCAACAGGCCTGACACTGGTCCCGGGCACAAAAGCACGGAGCCTGGAAGCACTTTCACAGTACTCCGCGTTCCATTTATGATTTGTCCATTCAGAGGCGCGGATGCCAAGTCTGGCAAGATTGTCCAAGAGATTCCGCGCACCTGGCACAAACGGGCGTCTGGATCTTAGTCTCACTTGGCCAGTATCTGAGGACCCACTTAAAAGACCATGCAAAATATGATCGGGGTCCAGAGATCCACGGTAAGCCAAGGAGAGTGTCGCTCCCAGTCGGCGAAGCTCAGCTGGCTGGATGCCTGAAAGTACAGGTAAGTGGTCCGTTGGAGTGGGACGCAGGCATCCAGTAACTATGCGCAAGGCGTCATTCAAGACACTGTCAATGAGGCGAGTGTGAGCACTGCGACACCAGACTGGCGCACAGTACTCAGCTGTTGAGTAGACTAGAGACAAGGTGGCTATGCGTAGTGTTTTAGCACCAGCACCCCATCCCGAGCCCACGAGTCGCCTCAACAGTGTGACGCGCGATGATAGTTTTTTGCGCAATGCCACTAAATGGTGACGAAACGTGAGCGATCTGTCCAGTTTTACCCCAAGGTATGTAGGGGTTGGACAGAACGGTAAAAGTCTACTATTGTTGTAGACCTTTAGCTCACGTTTGGCCTCTCGGTTATTTAAGTGAAAGGCTGTCGTCACCGTCTTAGTGTGACTGAGCTTCAACCTCCAAGTCTGGAGATACGCTGACAGTGTGGACATGTCTTGGCTTAATGTCCCCTCCAAGTCCTTCCAGTTTCCAGAAGAGTGCAACAATGCTAAATCATCAGCATAAGCAAACTTTCTGGAAATCATGGAAGGAAGATCGTACGTATAGATGTTAAATAGGAGGGGAGCCAAGACCGATCCCTGAGGAACGCCGTTTTTAAGACGGCGTAGCCTGCTTTGCTTGCTGTCACCGGTGGTAAGGGTGAAACTTCGATTTCGGACAAGCTCCATGATCATTTTGACCATGTGCTTATCCGGAAGTAGTCTCAGCAGCTTGCAGGTAAGGCCACGGTGCCAGACAGTGTCATAAGCAGCTGTCAGATCGATAAATACGGCACCAGCCTTCTTTTTAGCCTCGAAAGAATCCTCGATGTTCTGGGTTAGCAGAACAACTTGATCTACGGTTGACTTCCCGCGTCGGAACCCAGCCTGCTCTTTAGGGAGCAGTGGATCGATTAATGGTTCAACGCGGGCGTAGATAAGCCTCTCGAGGATCTTGTAGGGGACACAGAGCAGAGATATCGGTCGATAACTCTTTGGGTCCCCCACGGGCTTTGCTGGTTTTGGGATCGCGACCACAAGCGCTCTTCTCCAGATCTTGGGAATTTTGAGTCGGCGCAAACAGGAAGAAAGGAAGTCACGTAACCAGGACTTCAAAGCAGCTCCAGCATGGAGTATAAGCTCGGGGCAGATGGAATCAGGACCCGGAGCTTTACCTGGTTTTAAATGTTGAAGGGCAGCAGCAAATTCTCTCTGTGAAAAATTGTCAGAGATATTTACTGCGTCTGGTGTTGTGGCCCTCCAAAGGTCAGACACTTCTTGAAAGACAAGTCGAGATGACTTGCGATCAACAGCCTCGTATTTCCCATTTCTAACCAGCTGAGATGCAATAGCATCGGCTGAAACGGGACAATGACGAGGAGAGTGTCGTGACCTACCAGTAAGGTTGTTCAAAATACTCCACGCTTTTCGACTAGAGTGTGAGAAGTCAATGCTCCGAACTGCTTCGGACCATCGATCCCTCCGTTTTCTGTCAAGCTTGGCAAGCAGAGTTGTAGCAGCCAAACTTGAGTCGTCTCCCTGAGGAGACTGCAGAAAGGTTTTATAGAGGGATTCACACTCTGCATCCCAACACGGAATATAGTTATTTCGATACCCGCGTGGGATAGTCTTCTTGGCTGCTTTCTTAATGATGTTACAGAAGTCCTGGTAAGCCGCATCCACATCAAGTGAATCAGGCGGCAACAAAGTCTTTGCGAATTTATTCGTCAAAGCAATGTAGTGACTCCAATTGGCCTTGCGGAAGTTCCATCGCTTAACAGGCATGCTTGGCACTGCCATAGCAAACCTTGGTGGTGTAATAAGCGAGGGTCGATGTTGTGACCTGGGAAACTTCTCAAGGACACGTCTATCCGGTAAGCGACTGTTTGGACCTACGCTAGCGAAAGCTAGGTCTGGATTGGTGCCAGTGTTCCAGCGGCCGGAATAAAAACTGGCAGCGTCCTTGGCATTATATAGGAGGGCAAGACAATTAATACTTGCCCATCCAGCCAAGCACTCACCGTCCGGACTGTTGTCATCATAACCCCAGTCAGCATGACGACAGTTAAAATCGCCAGCGTACAGACAGGGGTGAGGAAACACTGGGAGATCCAGGGTTCGCAATCGCGTTGGCGGTGGTTTGTAGACGTTGACTATTTTATAGCCATCAACGTCCACACACAGCCACTCGATCTCCGATGTCGGTGGAGATTGGTCCAAAAGCGTGTATCTCAGTCGCTCGTGAACAAACGTGGCAAGGCCATGCTTCCTGCTTAAAGAAGACCCAGCTAGTTGGTAGTTTGGAAGTACCAACTTCTCTGCATCAGTGCAGTGGGTCTCCTGCAGTAGGATGACGAGTGCCTCAGACTGCATAGCGAGGTGATGAAGAACATTCATCTTGCTTGCAGTGAGGCCTTCGATGTTCAGCTGAAGAATAGTGGGTCTTCGGAACTTGTTGGCAATGTGCCCTGAAAAGGGCAGTTTTATCCTGACATTGCCCCGTCCTGAAAAGGACGTTTGCCGATTAACAGACCCACACTGAACATCGGAATGGGTGGATACCCTTCCGTTTTGGTAGGTTCGGTTTCGGTCTGTCATTTTTAAAATCAATGAGCAGACTTACTCACGGCCCAGGCTGCGTGAAAGCACCTACCATCTGGGCCTGTCAAGAACGTAAACAACCAGAACGCCCAGGAAAACTAGCGAACTCAATACCAAACTGTGATTCAGCTATTGGAAACCATCTGTTACATAACCAAAAATGTGCATCTCACTATAAGGACAATCAATTTTTTATTCTCTCTAAAGCACGATCCGATTTCTACTTATCAGTCTTGGAATCAATTTTCATGACTTTTCGAAAACCTAATTTGTGTAGACAGAAAGAATTTGTTTACAAACACAAATTGTTAGTATAAACGTAAAAAATTGTCTTTTTAGTTCCAAATTTTAGCACAAAACTTGGATAATTTTGTTCCTTTTTTTTTGCCAAAAATTTCTTACGCTGACGAAACGTGGTTTTATTTATTAAATACTTTTAATTATTATGATAACTGCTACTAACTTTAATTTTTAGCCAATCAGGATCAGTCTTAAAACTTTTGAAATACTACGTTCAGTTCTGCAATTCATTCTAGCGAAACCTCCTGAAGAGAGCTAGACGAAAACGTTCGAGTTTTCAAAACAGCCTTTTTCAAGGCTACTTATTTAACAAAAGAGCTTTAGATGAAGCATTTGCTGTTAAAAGCTATTTTAAAGTTAAATTTTAGTTCAAAAAATATTTGCTTTACATGGCAAGTGTGAAAAATATAATGCAAAAACAATACACTTACTTAGAAGCATGTTGAGGTGACGTCCGTGCTATGTTGCTTGGGTTAAGTGATGCTTTTTTCAGGAAAAATGCTATTTTCAGAGGCTTGTTCTCTTCAAGTGCATACAATCTTTTGATATATTCAAAATCAGCTAAACAGTCATCTTTAAAAATTTTTCGGGAGTTATGACATTTAGGAATGTTTAATCTTTTTTTACTTATGAAGTTATTAAATACGTTTTTAAAATTTTGGGTAAAGTCAAAAAGTAGAAATGATTGTTCTTTATTTTTTGTAGAATGTGGAATGCTGCTTAATAATGATGTGCTTCCACTACACAAATGCATAAACAATTTTCTGTAAATCAAAGTTTATGACAATATTTCCATACTGATCATTAGGATTTGAAAAATGTAGCCAATATATTTTTTATATTTTAAAATTAATAAACAACAATTGAATCAAACCAAAAATCACAAAAATCTTAAATCAATTTAACTGGAGGCAATGGTGATTTAAGGATAACTGTTAGAATTAAGGCAAGCATAGTTGCAACTCTCTTGCAGCTCAAACTCAAGTTATAATTTAGAGTGATTTTAAAAGGTTAAGAAACAAAAGTCACACAAATATTTTCTTCAAAGGCTATACAATTTAAAGCAATGTACAAATATTGGGCCTCCTTAAAAAACTCACTGTCACTTGTTAAAAAAAGTAACTATAGCTGTAATAAATAAACAAAAATTACATTAAATTTTTAGCAAGACCCCAAAAATTACTTCATTAAACAACAATTTAAAATTAATATACTGTATAAAGAAGAGTTCTTATAAGAATTTTTTTATACCTGTTACAAACATGATTATCCACAGAGACTGCAACAACAAAAAATACTTCATCTAATGCCACCATCACTTTGTTAAACCAAAATTGAAGCTGTGATGTATCTAGTTTTGCGATTGGTACCAGGCATACCACATCTTTATAGCTACTAAAAATTGATTGCACCATAAATGTTAAAACTGTTTTGACCACACCATCTTCTTTGGTCAGGCCAATAAAAGAACCATTGCTGTATTCAACACGTTGGGCGTTGTATATTTCATCAATAAGCAAAGTTACAGTTTTTTCAGCTGCAGAAAACTCAGCTGTCCTTTGCATCAAATATTGTACATCTACTGTTCTACATTCAACCTCAGAATCGCTGGCAATCTGTTGTAGACGTTTTATTGATGCCAAGATAAAAATATTAGCCTACTCAGTTTTTTTGTATAAAGCAGTACTTGTCAATTTCTACAAAAGTGATAAAGTAAATAAATTATTTGAATATCTTCGAGCCATTTTATCCTATAAAAGTAACTGCAGTTACTCATTTAAAAAATTAACTAAAGAAAGGCACGATTTATTTTGGTTTTGATTTTCTTTTTCAGCCATTAGGCTATAATGTATTGACTCAATGCAGTAATTGCTAACTGAACACTCCTTTTTTTCTCATCAGAAGTTTGTAGTGCTGAAGGATGACACAAGGATCTGCAAAATACTGGAACATTGCAAACTTCAACTGCAGACCAAACTATGTTTGATGATAAAAGATGTTGAAACATAGTTTGCGATATCAATACAGATGCAACATAAACATTGATGTTTAAAGTATCTCTAATGACTACTGATGCCATTAGCTTTGGAGGCATGTTAATGTCATCAGCTGATGCAATATAATGAAATTTAACCAAAATTTCACTAATTACTTTTAAAAAGTCAGAAGGCAAGGTTGCAGTATCCAATTTGCATTTTAAAATGTTTAAATCATGAAAATGATCTTCTAATAAAGTCTGTTTGTTTGATTTTTGAACATTAAAATTTTCTATTCTTTGTCGGGCTTTTGATGTTGCAGAGGTAGAGCGTTCCACTGTGTTTTGTTTTGACAAGTATTTAGGCAAATCTGGAAATATTGAAGAGATTGCTGTAGGTTTTAATCACAACCTATTTAATTTTATACTGTCTTGTACTTTTACTTTATGATTATCATATGCATGTTTTTACGTCTGACGTTGTGCTGCTTCTTCCTTTTCTTGATCTTTTTAATATTTATAATTTTTGTGTTAAACTGTTTAATAATGATCGAGAATAAAAAATGAATGAATGAATGAATGAACCGTTTAAGCTTGAGAGATTCTCTATTTTGTTGACGACCAGCAGAATTTAATATAAAATCAGAAAAAAAATTTTTAGCACATACTCCGTGAGAGCTGGTAAGTTTAAAATCTCGAGGTATTGCTTTAAGCTAAGTTTTTTGCAAATGCGAATCTGAAGGAAATCGAAATAAAGGAATTTTTTTACTATTTTTGCAAGACTTATATCCAGTAGAGAATTTAGGTACACATCAACTATATCCCATAATAATAGTAATTTTACAAATCTTCATTTAAAATGTAGAATTGCAACAAAAAATCTAATTGAATGTTAAAAAAATTGTATTATATTTTAATATTTATAAATTAGCATTCATAATATATGCCAACATACAACTTAATATAATGTAAACCAAGTTACAACATGTAACTGTACACACTAATCAAATGGCATTAAATCATAGTTAAAATAAGTCTTTTGCTATTAACAAAAACTTATAAAAACTGAATCAAAAATTAAAAAATATTTAAGAGCAGTTTTCTATTGAAACTTTATTTAAACCAACTAAGAATTTCTCTTCCACTACCCATATTTATTAAACCAATTAATCTACTGTAGTTGAATGCAAAATGGCCAACTCTACTAAATGTAAGTGTCACACTTCATTCATAATTTTAATCGTAAAGATATAATTTATCCCCGTTAATAGTAATTCGTAGTGTTATTATAAGAGAATATATGCGGCTCTTTGAGCGCTGTTTGCGATATACGTCCAATTTGTTCTATTGCTCGATACATGTATTTTTTTTCTCTTTCCCTCGACAGTGTGACTAATATGTTTTGTTCAAGCTTTGCTATCTCGAACGTAGTAGAATATTCGCGTAACGATCTCTCCAGGGAGTTCTGCCTAAATCTCGAATTTACGAGAAAGTTTACGTCACGTGATTTTGGTTTCTATATAAAGCCGATGAGTAGCGAATTATTATGATTAGATGTGATTTTGAGACGACTCGAGTGGAAGTAATTGGTTGGGTGCGGAAGGCCCGTTAGTTTTTGTATTGGTCGTCGAGTGTTGAATTTATTTTGTGCCAGTGGTTGGCAGTTTTGTTCTACAGAGGTAAAATTATTTGTGTTGATTTAGTCGAGTTATAGTGTTGATTTCGCTTTGCAGTTTGGCAAAGCGTAGAATAGAAGTTTGGTCGGACGTGATTTTTGTAATACATTCGTTCTTATTAGAGACAGTGGTCTTGGTTTGTTGTGAAGAAGAGTCTTCAACGAAACCAATCCGAGCTTTCGTTAAATCAACTGTATAAACCGTCAGGCTCATAGCAAGACTACTTCTTGAGCCGGAATAAAATAAAATTTAGACACAGCTTTGTTTCAGAGCAGGTATTCGGGTTACCTAGCTCAACTGGTCCTTTGGGGGACAGTAAGCATTTTACATTACAGGCATTAAAATAATCGTTAAATGCATGAAATTAAGGTCTCGTCAAAAACTTGACGTAATTGCTTATACATCCATTACAGTTACAGTCAGTATTTAAGAAATCACGATGAATATTTAACAAGACCCTGAAAGTGTTAAACCAGTACCAACAGAATACGCTATCCCTGACTAGTTACATAACAAACTTGCGCAAAAATACATCCATAGAATCAAATTTGTATTTTTTATATAATATAGACAGAATTCTACAAAAATTTCATATGCCTGATAAAAAGTTTGAAAAGGTGCTACTGACATTATCAAATAGCAACTTCTCATGCTATTACCTAAATAAAGCAAAAAACGAGAAAAGGTAGTAACCCTACAGAGGTACGTTTGAAAAAGGAAAAAAGGTCATCTTTCGATACCCGATAGTGTTTAGGTTTCCCTGATCTACCCCCTGGCCTTCAGTGACTCCCATTTAACTACTTGATTATTCATAGGCCCCTGGCCGTTGATATAACCCGTTTGATAATTGCTGAACAAAAACATGATGCAAAACTAAACATAAACTGACTTGTTATGATTATAAGTTTTATAAAGTATTTTCACAAAAAATTTACATCTTATTGAAAGTTTAAGTATTAGTATTTTGCAGTTGGAACTTGTCCATGCTTGAGATCATCACCTGGTACTACTGTCATCTGCACCAATTCGAACAAGCCTTATTCTCGTTGCACGTTTAGTTGCGACAAGTCGCCTCCCTATCATTTGTGTCCAGCCGAGTCCAAATCTCTCATTTGTCTAAGCACCGGAGTTTGGAATAAAGAAATACCAACTTGTGGTGGTCAGTGCTAAGAATATTTAGCATAGGCCTACAGTATACTATAGAGTAGCTACATTAATGTTTTTTGTTTTTAATTACAATTTTTCAAAAGTAAAAGTTATTTTGTACTGAATACTTTACAACGTAAACAATGTAGCCCAAAACGCTTTTTTATATTTTAATAGCAATTTATTGACACTGAAAAAAAAGTGCTGAATGGGGAAAGATATCCACGGTTAAGAGGTTAGAAAAAGATAGATAAACTGTTCATTTAAAGTAGTTTAGAACTTATAAGAAATTGAACAATTTACAATTTACGTGAAAGTTCACGTATTGGATTTCCTTTCGGTTCATATAAAATGAAAACTAGAAAGTTGTTTAATGTAAGTCATCACAATTTGTTTTTCAATTTTCTCATTTTTAGAGGGTCCCATTAAGTCCAGAAACGTTTGTTATGAATGATTCATATTAAACAAAAAAATCGTTAAACGTTAAACAACACATAAAAGCTTTAGCAAAGTTTTTTGGAAATACATTTGGCGGTCAAGAAATTCCTTAGAAAGTTTAACTTTCCGGGTATTTTATGCCTTAATCCAGTGGTTCCCAACCGGGGAAGAATTTTATAATCTTAAGGTGGAATATACACTTAAGTGACGTACTATAAAACAGGATTTCTGAACTGGAGTTCATAGCGACCTATCGCAAGATTTTTATAAAATACCACAGGATTTTTTATAAAACAATCATTTGCAATCTACATTTTATGTTATTCGAAAGCATTCCTAATAATGTAAGTACTTGTCAAAGATTAAGCCAATAATCCCAAAAAAAGTGTTGACTTGACGTTGAAACATAAATTTTCTCGAAAAATTAAGAGAAAACAAAAAAAGATTTCCTTTTACGGTTAACGAAATATATACTTGATCTCCAATTCATAATCGTGTTTTTGGTCTTTACTTCAGTTTTTCAAAATACTTTCAAGTTAAGACTTTTAGTTTACAAACCCTGGACTAAAATAATGGTTCCAATCAAAGCCTGTTATTTGATTCATCAATTGGAGGAAGGAAAAGCTTCAAAACAGGCAAAAGGAGGTTGGCCATTTTGAAAATCTGGAAACACTGCATTATTTGTAAATCTTAACAGTATGCTTGAATATATGCTATTACAAAACAATTAATTGTTTTGGTGCTAAATTCAATTCAATTTAATTCAATTTTTATTTTATTTGCAATGAAAGTATTATGTTTCGAAGTTCTTATTGAAAAAGTGATTGTGAAATAGGAAACAGCGGCTAAACGATATACGTTATTACATGCACAACGTCAATTGTGCGTGGTCGCCGTACCTTTAAAACGAATTAGCTACGTTAATTTTAAAAAAAGAGAGAAAAGAAAACAAGTATCATAAATTTTTTAAAATAAAAAGTGTATACATAAGCGCAAAAGGTAGTAATAATACTGTTTCACAATAAAATATACACATCCGAACCGTATAAAGAGAATGTTGCATAATCATGGGTGGGAGAAACAACAAACTCTGTGAACAAAAGGGCCAAGATCAAAAGGGGTTAGACAGACAAAGAAACCCACCAAAAAAAACCCTGCGGTGGGTCAAAAGGACCATTTCAAATGTATATGGCCGGCAAAAAATTAATAACCACAATTAAACTACAAAAAACAATAAAAGAATTGTGTGCAACTCATAAAAAAATTAATTTAATTTTCATCGCGATTGGCAAATTTTGTCATAAATTTATTAACTTGATTTTCTAGTGGATAGTTTTGAGCTTGTACGTACTTAGTTTTTTCATCAAATTTTTTGAAGTTTTCTAAAAAAAAAAAAAAAACAACCAGCAAAATTTTTTCTAAGAGTTTTTTAAATTCGTTTCTTTAAGCTTATTTTTCTACAAGATTCTTTAAAAATCCTTTACAAAAATTTTTATAAGACCCAGACTCCCTTAAATTTTGTGGGACATTATTTATTTAAAAGGAGTGGACACCTATACTTTAAAGATTGTTTGGTCACATTCAATCTACAAAATGATGGAAAAAATTTAGATTGACTTCTTGTATTTGTTTGTAAGTAATTGCCTACGAGTTGTGTTGAAAAAATTGAAGCATGGTGGTAACAAGTTTTTTGTGTATTTGTACATAAAATTGCATAGTTCTAGTTTATTTATTAGATCAATCGTCATTATGCCAATGCCTTGCATTATGTTTGTAACATTTTCTCTATGATGTAATCCAAAAATCATTCTAATAAATTTATTCGCAATTCGTTAAATTTTTTGAACTGTGGTTTTATTACCATTATATCAAGTTCCAATGCCATATCTTATCTGACTAATTATTAAGGAGTTGTAAAAGTATTTTGAAATTTTCTTAATAGTACCATAAGTGATACATTGTTTTTTTAGTATAAATTCCATGTGTGGTTTCCAGCTTAAATGTTCTTGAAAAATTATTCCCAAAAATTTGTTTTTATTGCTGAAAAACAAAACTATTTCTAATTAAGAGGGTTAAGTTATTTGAAGGAGGCTTTGTTTTAGGTGTACGAAATATCACATAGTGTTTTTTATCTGTACTTAAAATTAAACGATTTGCTGAAAGCCAATTACCAATATTTATCAACTCTTGGTTTGCAATTTTGTAAAGTTCTTCATGGCATTTATTTTTTAAGAACACATTAGTGTCATACGCATACATGATAAAACTACCAGAGGTTAAACTTCTATTAAGGTCATTTACATAAACTGAGAAAAGTAAAGGACCCTATATTATACCGTAAGATACACCGAATTCTATTATTTTTGCATCAGAGCAAATGCCAATTACCTCAACCAATTGTTTTCTGTTGCTAAGATAACTATCAAACAACTTATTTGCTACTCCTCTAATTCCATAATGCCACAATTTTGCCTATAAGATTTTATGATCTATGGTGTCAAATGCTTTAGATAAGTCAAGAAATATACCAAGTACCCGTTTATTTTCAAAAGCATCAGTAATATTTTCTGTTAATAAAGAAATTACATGAAGAGTTGAGTGATTTTTCTAAAGCCAAATTGATATTTATAAAAAAATTTTGCTTGTTTAGAAATGAGATTCCTCGATTATACACAAATTTTTCAAGTATTTTATACATTGAACAAAGTAAACTAATAGGACGATAATTACTTACATTGGTTACATTACCTTTTTTGTGAATTTCCTTTTACGGTTAAATTACTCAGAATAGCAGAGTTAAAAGTGATTCCTTACTTACCCTTTTCTAATTATTTTATGGTTATATGTACGTATATATAATCTGTAATGATTTCACGAAAACGTCTGTTTAGTGTTTTGACTTGAGCTTAAGAAATGTACGTATTTTTATAATTCAAATATAATTAACTCATCCACTACAAGCTTTTTTGCAATTTTTTTGTCTTTCTTTGTTTTAATTATTTATATCCGAATAATAAAATTTAAAAATTTTTCCAATTTTTTGGACAAAGTCATCATGATATATATTTTTATTCCCAAAAGAATATTACAGTGTTTTCTTGCATTAATTTTCTTAAAAATTCGTTTTCTTTGTTTTTCTTTTTTTCTTCTAACCTATTATATGGGATATACAGTATTTTCAGGCAACGTATACGTGACTGTTTGAGGCTTAAGGTAAAATTATTCTACCAGCAGTTATTTTAGGTCAGAAAATGGAGATACATCCTCCTCTTTCTAAAAGTTTAAGTGTATCTAAAGAATCTCTCTCTTTTAAAACACCTCAATCCATTCCAAAACCAGACCTAAACAACATAAACTGCAACTCTCAAAGCAAAATTAACTAGAAAGAACTCTCTCTTATCTCTCCTTTTCTCTCCCCGAATAAATCATCAACAATCCAAAAATCCAAACTAAAAATGAGTAAAAAAAGGCATAAAATGTACATTATGGTATAAACATATGAATCTTTTTTTTCTTTTTTTTTCTTATACTTTTTCTGTCCATTACATTTATTGCAATTGTTGTGTTTTTTTACCTTGTAATGGTTTTCATCATCAATTGTTTCTATGTTTTTTTATTATATTTTCTTAACTGAACCATTTATTATTTGATTCTTAATGAAAAGTTAAAATTTTATCACTAAATCTAAATAGGTGGAAAAAAGCCGGAACAGATTGGAAATTTTATTATATTCCACAGCCCGCACATCACATATCTGCAAGAAACTCATTGCACAGACAAATAAATCATTAATTACTTCAAACACAAACATAATTTAGATACAATCCTCAACACACGCTGTTATTCAAACAACCCCACTACTCATTTTAAAAAAGGTATCCAATAATAGCCAATCAAAACATATTCCATATAACTCAAAATCATGTTTAAGTCCAAATAGTGACTTAAAATGGTATCCAAACTGTATCTTTTTCTGTTGCCAACGTACTGTTTACAATCTGTAATATTTATTTGCCATCTTGTAACCTCCCAAAATCAATTAAAAACGAATGCAATGCATTCAAATTCTTTTTTTACACCTTCAAAATTTAAATAAAAAAAAACAAATTGTTATCGTGGTTGGTGATTTTAACTTTGTTCTAAATGAAATTGATCGCAAAAGAAAATTATATTCCAACTCCATTGACAAATTATGCATTAAAAAACTTATTAGTAACGAACCTTATATCCGCTTATTCAAACTTACTTTTTCCTATTTCCACTCCACCTCTCGCATTAATCGCATCTACAACCCTTCCAATTAGTTATCTAACGTCACCCAATCTCAACAATTACACCTAATCTTTTCTGATCACTGCCTAGCCCCACAATTACTCTTAAAACACCTTCAAGCCGATCCCGCTCTTCTATTCTCACAGAGCCATTTCTTTATCTATCAATTCAAGTTTTTTTTACTGAGCTTCTTCGATTACACGTTCCAAAATATGACCCCCTTGCTTGGCGTAATACTATAAAAACCATAATTAAATCAAGATTTATTTATCTCTTCACATAGAATTAAAAAAAAACAACAACGAAGAAAAGAAATATACCATAATTGACTTCCTAGATCTATCAATAATAAAAACCAAGAAAAAGTCGTGTCTTTCAAAGAAAAACTAAAAGAACTACAAAATCATCAATCAAAAGGAAAAGAAATCAGATCACGTATCCAACCCTACACAAGTATTGACAACCCTTCCCCTTTAGCACTAATTTTCGAATTTTCTCTTCAAAAAAACCTTAGCTACCCTCTGATACAATTAATCTTTCTTGTCATTATAACATTTCTATTTGTTTTACTTCACTGTTTTTAAAAACTTTGAAATCCATCTTCCCTCCCATCAGACCACACTGAATATCAGTATTATTCAGTATTAATACTGAATACTAAATCATACTGACCCCACTGAATATCTTATAAATATCCAAAATACTATAGATGACGAAACTCTGCAACTAATCCCGAAATCCCCATCCTGACCCTCAAAGAGGTTCACTTTTCTATTAAAACTTTAAACAAGCGATCGGTCCCAGGACACGATGGAATCATTGCTAACTTCTACGACTCTTTCCTCATATTAACTTTTGCTCTACTCCAAACTTTTAACAATTCCTTTCTTCAATCTGAATTCAAACCCTCCCAAAGCTTAGGTGTAATAAAACTTATCTCTAAAACTTCAAATCCGAAATCTGTCAACCAATGGCCTACTATATCCCTCCTAAATACCAAATACAAGATCATGTGCTCAATCATAGCCAACCGCCTAAAACCTTTACTTAACCAAATTCTCAACCCCATCGACCCAACCCAAATCCAAACGGAAAAAAATGCTAACACTTTTAGCCAAAATTAATGCTCCTCCTGAAACTTTCCCAAAATATTCTTTAAACAACTACAGTATATCTTTATCTCTTAAATCTTAAACCAAGCCAGTAGTTAGGCTCGGGTCATTTAATCGCAATTGCGGCGGTTCTGATGGAGGTCCGGTGCACCGCCGCGGTACGGTGGTACTCCATCTAGCGGATCCAAGTGATCAAGTTTGATTTCCGGAAACTTAAGTAATGTTAAAATAGAAGTAATCCTCAATTAATTATATCAAGATTTTCGGTTGAAGAACGTAATGAATGATGAGATATAAGTAATCTTCAATCTTCACTTACTTATATTACTAATTTTATAAAGTATTCAACCTTTCAAGATGTTTCAAAAACTGTGTAATGAACCGTAAATTCTAACCAATCGAAACAAAGTTAGTCAATGAAGATCAAGCTAAATATTTGATGTTTCAAGATTTTAATTCAACGACCCGTAAGATCTAACCAATCTAAAGAAAGTTGGTCAATGCAGCAAATCAAGCTACTGTAAATATTCAATCCTTACTCTGAATTCAATGAACTGTAAGAGCTAACCAATCTAATTAAAGTTGGTCATGCAGAAAATCTAGCTAAATATTCAATTCTTAACCTTTCAAGATTTTAATTCAATAAATCATAAGATGTAACGAATCTAAACGAAATTGGATTCTTGATCAATGAAGATCTATCAAAATATTCAATCCTTAACCTTTCAAGATTTTAAAATCAAGTCACCCTAACATCTGAGGAATCAATGTAAAACAAGACCTTATTGATGATCAACCTTATATTCGAAAGTTAACCAGAAGAGTTTAACTCTAAAATATTTTGACTTGTCAAGAACTTTTATAAAATTAGTCACAAATTTTATTGCAACCTTCAAAGACGCATTAGTTAAAACAATGAGCTTTCTAACCGACGGTTGTAACAAAAACAAAATATTGTGAAAAACAAGTACAACCATGTATTTTTAAATAATAACTAGCTTTCTAACCAATGATTTCTTAACAGGTTTACAAGTATAAACAATTATCTTAAAAGACACATCACTGAAAAACAACAACTGGCTTTCTAATCGGTGGTTTTTAACAAGTTCATAAACAAGTGTAAGCAATTATCCTGAAAGACCCGTCATTAAAAATCAATAATTAGCTTTCTAACCAGTTATTTTGAACAAGTTCACAAACAAGTATAAGCAATTATCTTGAAAGACACGTCACTAAAAACATCACTTGACTTTCTGACAAATATTTTACTTATCTAAACCAGGTCAAAAGTGTTCAAAGTCTTGTAAAACAAGTATAATCTACTTTTTGAAACAACTTTCTAATTAGTAATTTTTTTAACAAGTTCACAAATAAGTATAACCAATTATCTTGAAAGACACGTAGCTAAAAATAGTCATTAACTTTCTAATCAATTGCTTTTTTCCTTATTTTAACAAATAGCAATCGAGTCCAAAATCATCCACATAC
This sequence comes from Diplosoma virens, assembly GCA_963680785.1. Taxonomy (NCBI): domain Eukaryota; kingdom Metazoa; phylum Chordata; class Ascidiacea; order Aplousobranchia; family Didemnidae; genus Diplosoma; species Diplosoma virens. The sequence continues at coordinate 37,597,183 of OY796880.1, forward strand.
ACACAAACTTATAACTAGATTACGTCATTGATCGTCAGTGCAATATTATTGGAAAACTAACCATCCAAGCACAGAGATCTGCCCTCCAGCTAAATTATTATATTAACATTCATAGAGAATTTGTTTCATCAGTTAGTTTGCGAGAAGTGATGTCATATGAACAGGATATATAAGCACGGTTGCTGGAGAGTAGTATATAAAAGGAATTTTGGTTGGTGTTTGTGAGGAGGAGGAGGAGGAGGTGAGGAGGTATTTTGTCCACTGGGGGTGCCAGAGAGCAGTGGAGTTGAGGAGGTGAAGAGGTATTTTGTCCGCTGGGGGTGCCAGAGAGTGGTGGCGGATCCGAATCCTACTTCTAATCCTACTCCTACTCCTATTCTTACTCCTATTCCTACTCCTACTTCTATTCCTACTCCTATACCTACTCCTACTCCTATTCCTATTCCTATTCCTACTCCTACTCCTACTGCTACTCCTACTCCTACTCCTATTCCTACTCCTACTCCTACTCCTACTCCTACTCCTACTCCTACTTCTACTCCTAATCCTAATCCTAATCCTAATCCTAATCCTAATCCTAATGCTATTCCTAATCCTAATCCTATTTCTAATCCTACTCCTATTTCTAATCCTACTCCTATTTCTAATCCTACTCCTATTTCTAATCCTATTCCTATTTCTAATCTTACTCCTATTTCTAATCCTACTCCTATTTCTAATTCTACTCCTAATTCTAATCCTATTTCTAATTCTACTCCTAATCCTAATCCTACTCCTATTTCTATTCCAGATCCTATTCCGAATCCTAATCCTATTTCGAATCTTACTCCTATTCTAAATCCTATTCTAATCTTACTCCTATTCCTAATCCTATTTCTTATCCTTCTCCTAATCCTATTCCTAACCCTTTCCTAATCCTATTCTTATTCTTATTCCTAATCCTATTCCTATTCCTAATCCTATTTCTATTCTTATTCCTATTCCTAAGAAAGACGATGATCCTGAATTCAATTCTTAGCCAAGACAATATAAAACCTAAACCTAAGACAGACAGTGGTCCTGAGTTTAACTCCCAACCAAGACAGCGAAGCTGTAAATCCTAATCCTAAGAAAGGTTCTGAGCTTGATTCCTACCCAAGACAGTATAAATCCTAAACCTAAGAAAACCAGTGGTCCTGAGTTGGATTCCTACCCAAGATAATATAGAACCAAACTCTAGGAAAGACAGTAGTCTTGAGTTTGATTCCTTCCCAAGATAATATAAAGTCAAACTCTAGGAAAGGTCCTGAGTTCAATTCTTATCTAAGTTAGTATAAATCCTAACCCTAAGAAAACCAGTAGTCTTGAGTTTGATCCCAAGTCTTAAGAAAGGCAGAAGTCATGAGTTAGATTCCCACCCAAGACAGTATAAACTTTAACCTTAAGAATGTCAGTGGTCTTGAGTTCGTTTCTTGTTCAAGACAATATAAATCCTAAACCTAAGAATATTAGTAGTCCTGAGTTTGATTCCCAACCAATATAATATTGATTTTAATCCTAAGAGACGGTGGTCCTAAGTTTGACTCCGACCCAAGATAATATTAAACCAAACCCTAAGAACAGCAGTAGTCCTGAGTTCGTTTCTTATCCAAGCCAGAACCAAGACTTCAAAACATAACATAAGATTATTTCAAGACATTCTGCAAGATTTTAAAACAATAAAGTCAAAGTTTTTCCTGTTTTTAAGCACTCGTAAAACGAACCTACCTAACTTTTTCCTGTTTTTAAGCACTCCATTTCCTGCAAAGGGCAAGTCAGGTCAATACACAGTTTTCCCCATGGGTATTTCCCTAAGTTTTTACCGAGATTGTTTGTATAGGTTTCTTTGTGCATTGCAAACTTTGTCTTGATTTTTGTTATATTTATGCTTAATTTCTCAATTTTTCCCTAAAAAACTTTAGTTTTTCGATACTTTTATTCAATTTTAAAACTTTTTTTCTAAAAAAACCTTGATTTTTATTATAACTTTGTTTAATTTTTTCTAATCAATCTTAATTTTTTATAACTATCTTCAAATTTTTTATAGGCGAGCTTGATTTTTGTTATACTTATGCTCAATTTTTCAAAAATTTTTCTTACACAACCTTGGTTTCTGTTACAACTATATTCAATTTTTTCTAGACAAATTCGATTTTTATTATACCTTTGTTGAAATTTTAAAAGTTTTTCTTTAGACAACCTTGATTTTGTTACACATTTGTTTAATTCTTCAAACATTTTCTTAGTCAACCGTGATTTTTAGATACCTATTTTAATTTTTTTCTAAATAAGTTTGATTTTTGCTATACCCTTGTTGAATTTTTCCAAACTTTTCTTTGTCAACCATGATTTTTATTATACTTTTGTTGAATTTTTAAAAGTTATCTTGATTTTTGTCATTCCTATCTTCAATTTTCTCCTATTCAAACTTGATTTTTGTTACACCCTTGTTGAATTTTTCAAAATTTTTCTTTGTCAACCATAATTTTTATTATATCTTTGTTGAAATTTTAAAAGTTTTTCTTTAGACAACCTTGATTTTTGTCACACATTTGTTTAATTCTTCAAACATTTTCTTAGTCAGCCGTGATTTTTAAATATCTATCTTCAATTTTTTCTTGACAACCTCGATTTTCGTTATACCTAACCTTAATTTTTCTCTAAACAACCTTAATTTTTGTTATTACTACGCTCAATTTCAAAAGTTTTTCTTGGTAACCTCGATTTTTGTTATACCTTTATTTAATTTTTTTCTAAACAAACTTAATTTTTTATAACTATCTTCAATTTCTTTCTTGGCAACCTTGATTTTTGTCATACTTATGCTCACTTTCTCAAAAATTTGTCCTAAGAAGCTTGATTTTTAGGCAGCTTTATTTAATTTTAAAACTTTTTCTCTTAGCAACCTTGATTTTTGTTATACCTAACCTCAATTTTTTTCTAACAACCTTGATTTTTGTTATACTTTTGTTTAATTTTTTCTAAACAACCTTGATTTTTGTCATACTTTTGTTTAATTTTTTCTAACCAACCTTGATTTTTGTCATACCTAACCTTAATTTTTTCTTGCCAACCTTGATTTTTATTATCTTATCTTCAATTTTTTTTCTAAACAACCTTGTTTTTGTCATACCTATCTTTAATTTTTCTTGACAACCTCGATTTTTCTCACACCTATCTTTAATTTTTTCTTAACAATCTTGATTTTTGTCGCACCTAACTTCAATTTTTTTCTAAACAAATTTGATTTTTGTCATACTTTTGTTTAATTTTTCTTGGTTACCTTGATTTTTGTCATACCTAACCTTAATTTTTCTAGACAAAATTGATTTTTGTTATACCTTTGCTTAATTTTCTCTAAACAACCTCGATTTTCCCATGCCTTTGTTTAATTTTTTCTTTGATTTTTGTCGTACCTATCTTTAATTTTTCTTAACAATCTTGATTTTAGTCATACCTTTGTTTAATTTTTCTTAACAATCTTGATTTTGTTATATCTAGGTTTAATTTTTACTTGGTAACCTTGCTTTTTATCATACCTTTGTTTAATTTTTCTTAACAATCTTGGTTTTGTTGCACCTACCTTCAATTTTTTTCTAGACAAACTTGGCTTTGTTATATCTATGCTTAATTTTTTCTTGGTAACCTTGATTTTTGTCATACCTAACCTCAATTTTTTCTTGGCAACCTTGATTTTTAGATACCCGCATTCGATTTTTCCCTAAGAAAGCTTGACTTTTAGATACCTTTATTCAATTCTAAAACTTTTTTCTCTAAACATCCTTGATTTTTGTCATACCTAACCTCAATTTTTTCTCTAAGCAGCCTTGATTTTTGTTATACTTAACCTCAATTTTTTCTTGGCAACCTTGATTTTATTATACTTATCTTCAATTTTTTTCTAAACAACCTTGTTTTTGTTATACCTAAATTCAATTTTTTTTCTTGGCAACCTTGATTTTTACTCACAGTCAAAGTAATCGTTAAAAGTTTTAAACAAAAATTTTTATTGATAGGATATTTGTGTTCAATAAACAGATGTTTCATAATAAAAAATTCGTCTTTCTTCTTTATTATTTAGTAAACCGATTTGAACATAGTTATTATTTTTATGTTGTATGAATTTAATTTCTAGTGTTAACATTTTAATTGTTTCAAAAATGAATTCAGTTCCAACTACGTTTAATCTTTTGGTCGTTTTATAAAGTTTTAATAATAAGAAAGCTACCCGTAATCTCTGTAAGCGTGACAATATGCTTTTGATAATTGCGTCAAATTCTCTCTCTTATACAAAAGTTTGGTCCGTATCCTGTTCATAGCGTATTGCGTTTCCTGACATATTCATGATCGGAGTTTGAAAATCTGGTTACCTTAATTTCCAGAGTGGAAATAGAGTAAGCAAAAAAAAAAAAAAAAAAACTTTCTATGATGCACCTTGATTTTTATAGTTTTTTAAAAACATTTTGAAAAAAAAAAGAGAAAATTTATTACAAGCTTGACCCAAAAAATCTAATTTCAAAACACCGCTTAATTTAGTTTGATCCCCAGTCAAGTACAACCGTTTATGTTAAAAAGTTTTACGTTTTTTCACTTTTAATAAGAAAATTCATCATAAAACTGAACATTTTAATTCATGTTACCAACTAAATTTTCTAAACTTACATAAAGTTTGAAGTCAAAGAAGACCAACGTAAGTTTAAAAAGTTTTGTATAAGTAAGATCAATTCCAAGAAAAATCAGTTGTTTTTTGAAACTATAATAAGATTTGTTCTATCAAGTCCTATCGCAGTTAGTTCTTATGTCTAAATGAATACAAACCAAACTGAAATTATTTAATAAACTTATTGACTAGCTCGAAATCTAAAAATAAACTCTTCAAAAAATCAAGATTTTTAAAAAATATCTAAAAATTTTGCTTTCAGGATACGGTTTTGCTTGGGGTAACAAACACAAATAAAGAAACCAACAAATTCACTCTTTTATCTTGAACGTTGCTAACCTCTAAGAAAAAGGTGTGGACATCAACGATGTCAAAGAAAACGTATACGGATATTAAAAATTAAACTTTTAAATTTCATTTTCCGCAATAACGTTTTGTGGTCAAGTTTTAAATTATTGCACTAGTTTAACCAAAAATACTTTAGTTTTTCTTTCTCCAAATAAATGTTTTAATCAAAACCTTCATTAATTGAATTAAAAATTGATCCATGAATATAATTTTATACATTTTTCACACGGAGATTTTCTGGTCAGATTCTTAAAATTGTAAAAACTTTAACCCTAATTGTCCCTATTTAAAAATTCTCTCAAGAGCCTCACATTGTAAAGATTTTAGCATGGAAACATTCGAGTCCTTTTACATAAAAAATTAATTTTTGAAAGGGCTATCTTTCTTTCAAGTGTCTTGCATTTTAAAGTTACGGAAACACTTGCTTGCTTAAGAAATCTAAAAAAATTTTTCCTGAAAAGTGTACATTTCTTCGTTGCAGAAGTTTGTTAGTTTTTAAAACAAAATCCTAAAAATTTGTGCTTTAGTTTAGATTTTTGATATTTTTAACACATAGCAACAACTCAATCTCAAAATTTTTGTCACAATTGTTTTCTTAATTTCACAAATGTTGTAATTTTGTCAAACTCTTTGTATAATTGTTGCACAGAAGCAAATATTTCGACTTTTGCACGGTTCTCATTTTACTTAGTTTTTTCTTTCCAAAGGGAAAAGAGTCGCATGAAAGGTTTTAGTTTAACTAAATATCGATTCGTTTGTTTTAAATACTAAGCAACAATACAAACATTTCAAAGTAAACTAACAAAAAGTTGACTAATCAAGTTTATTAGACTCATCTCTTCATGAAAAGATATCAATTTTTGACTTAAAGAGTTTTTTCATCTTGTAACCTAAGTTTTTTCAATGTACTTTGCATTAAAAGATGTTTACCATCACAACATTTCACAAGATTCCCTCAAGTTGAAACCGTTCTGATTGAAAAATAGCAAATTTCGTGTTAGAAATTGTTCGGTTTGCAAATCAATATCTGTTTTTAGCAACTTTTTATTCATCATGTGACCTAAATGTGATGCTTTAAATTAACTTTATGATAAAAATCGGTCAACCTTACAAATTTTGACTAGTTTAAGTTAAAACCGTTTGTGCCTCAAAAAATCAGAAACATTACGCTTCAGCATGATTTAATTTTGCATTTTTACAGCTAACTTTTCGAAACAAATCTACATTTTGCTTTGCTCACGTTTCAATAGCTAAGTTTGTTGTTTCAAAGATTAGATTAACAAATTTTTTTATTTTTCAATTTGAAGTCACAACTTGCGTATTTTGATTTATAAACCTAAACTTTCTTAATCTATTATGCATGTAACTTTTAGAGCATATCAATTTTTATGTTTTCAATTGGTCTGTTACATTTTTATTTTAAAAAATTCTCTCGACTTTACGTATTGTTGTCGTTAGTTATAAAAATTATCACAGTTTGTTAAGAATTTTCTTTTATCATGATTTATAAGTTCGTTTGATGGTAAGATATTAGATAAAAGTTACAATTTGGAAAAATTTTTATAATAGTGTTTTTATTGTTTTTGAAAACAAAAGTTCATGCACAAACTTTGAAAAATATTGGAAGGACTCAGCAGACCGAGTGTTGTAGTGCTAGATCAACTACCATGAACAAATTAACTTCTGGTATTCCTCAAGGCTCTGTACTCGGCCCACTTCTCTTTATCATCTATGTAAACGATTTTCCTCATTGCTTAAATGATAGCTCTTGCCTATTCTTTGCAGATGATACCACTATCCTACTGTCCCACAAAAATACTAAATGCTTGTTTAAAAAGGCCAGGAACGAACTCCTCAACATTGATAACTGGCTAATTGCCAATAAACTTTTTTTAAATTCTGACAAGATCAAAAACATGTTGTTCAAAACGCCTAACTCAAAAACACTTCCAGTTAACCTTTTTTTAATCTTTAGAGGATGCAATATAGAAAAGGTGTCATCAATAAAACTTCTAGGCGTTAGTGTTAATGAACACTTGTCTTGGAAAGAACACATCATGTTAATGTACAAAACATTACGACAAATTTTTTTACAATTATGCAAAGTAAAATAAAGTTTTGTTGAAACAAAATGAAAGTATCAAAATGTCGACTGTGATCGTAAACATCCGTTTATTATAACTGAACGAAAAGGATATTGTGTATCAGTTCAAAATGATGATGTGTGTCTCAAGCGAAACATTACGCATGTAAAAAGATTTAATCCTTGTACAAATGTATGTAATTATTCTCGAAATGACGGTGGGGAGATGCATGATTCTGATTCCACACCTGATCATGTAAATAGCGATTGTGAAAATAACGTAGAAAACGATGTTAATGCGAAATGTTTGCGCCCTCGAGAAATTCTTAAACAACCGAAACGTTTTGATAATTGAGTAATGTTTTAAAGCAAGAAAGGAGGGGATGTAGTGTTTGTGAATAAATATAAATGTAAATTGAAACACAATTGGCAACACTGCAACACAATTGGCAACACTCCTCCTCACAAACACCAACCAAAATTCCTTTTATATACTACTCTGGAGCTTTTAGTTATTCACAATGTTGTTCACCTGTGACACATGTTCTAAAGTGTTTACTGAAAAGCGCACTTTGATGAGACATATAGCATCAGTGCTTAACAATGAAAGTTATAATTGTATGTTATGCAAAAAATCATTTAAACGAAGAGATTATTTACGACGACATCAATTATCTATTTATAGCAGAACGTATGAGGTGAGTTGTTCAAAATGTAAAAAAAAATTTGCAAGAAAAGATAACTTGGAGAAATATATAAAATTTTGCTGTGTATGCAGACGATGTTCTAAAAATTTTAAAACTATTAAGGAATTAAAAGAACATAGTTGCAGCAGAACATAGTTGCAGTAGTAATAACATTCTGTTGTGTCCTTGGGAAAAACACTTTACGGCACTTTCCCCTGCTTGGTGGTCTTGACAAGCAGTTCTAAATTACAGTAATATCTCTATTAAATTACTAGCGGACAGCAATATCTTGGTATCTCCGGAAGTAGGTCGGGGTAATTGCTTACCCTATGTATAGCGCCTCCGTCGCTTTCCTGCGAGTCAGGAGGATAAATATAGAGATAAAAAAAAAAAAAAACCTGTCAGACAGAGAAGAAGTATTCACAAACAAACCAGTGTCCAGTTTGGAAGAATCCATCGAAAGTAAGACAGCAAGTTGTAGTTCCGAAGTGTTGATCAAAAAAGAAATGTTTAAAAATAAAACGTCGTAGTCACAGCGAAGCAGCAACATGCCCTGCAGCCAAAAAATCAAAGAATGATATTTTAGAGAACGAGCAAATGGACAAAACGAATGCTGATATAAAAGAATTTACGAAAAAATATTGGTCCAGCACTTGTACTTTCAGCAAGAAAAACCAAGTATAAAATATTTTTAATTTTTATTACAAGGATTTGAAAGAAATGAATCAAAAACTTATGGAAACAATCATGAAAGAACAGAAAAATCGTTTTAAAATCAACTATAATCTGGCTTATATTTTAAGAAATATTGAAACCGATGAGTTATTGCGTACAATAGCCGTTTACTGTTGGAAAAAGCTTTGCTTATAAGTAATAGGCAAGAATTACTTGACTTTTTTAATTCTATAGAGAATATAACAAGACCCGACACAAAATGGAAAATAATTCAAATTTCAACATTACCTTTTACAATCATTTGCAAGACGCACCATTAGGAGCTCCCATCTGATTTTATTATGAACTGATTTTATTATGAACAACCACGGACTGGCAAACGTCTCAGCGGAAGACAATCTTTGTTTTTTCCGATGCCTGGCCGTGTTCCGTGGTGCCGATCGTCATCGTTGTAATCGCGCTGCAAAGCAATTGTTTTATGAACACTGTACCTATTTTGACGTAAGTGAATTTTTCGGTGTAAGTTTATTTGATTTTGTTGAACTCGAAAATTTTTATAACATTAACATTGTTGCTTATGAATTAGAAAATAACAAAGCAAAATTAATTCAACGTAGCGGCGAATTGTATAACGAAACAATGAAAGTAAATGTGTTTAAAAACCACTTCAGCTTAATCGTAGATTTTGAAAAGTATTGTCGTGTATATCAGTGTATGCATTGTAATAAGTTATGGTACCGTAATTGTCATTACTACCGTCATACCAAAACATGTCTGACCACAGTTTGCGAAAGTTTTCCCGGAGGCGTTTACCATAATCCATATACTATAACTGAATTGTTTTTCATTTGAAGATTTGCTTATCTTGTTTGAATTGTTTAATTCTTGTTTTTCATTTGAAGATTTTTGTTATAATGTGCTTAATTAAAATGCATTTCTAAAAAGTGTTTTATTGAAGATTGAAACTTAAGACTTAAACATAAACTTGAATTGGTCTTTTGCAATTGAAAATCTCTTAACCCTTATTTATCTAGGATGTTTTTTTTCTATTGACTACCTAAGAGGGATCCTCGGAGGACCCTAAGTTTACATTTCCAATACTCTTAACAGACAGTAGCTGCGCAGTTGATTTTTTGATATGTTAAAAAATATATTTTAGTTTAGTTAAATGTCTTTACTTTTAATATATTTGCCATTAATCTCTTGTTATTTTCAGTAAAGTTAAAGGTCCTCAAATTTTCGTTGATTACTTTGTTTTGCGTCATAATCGGATTAGTCACATTCTGCTGCAGAAACAAATAATTACTACGTGACGCAGTAATCTTGACAAACACAACAAAGACGTTTAAACGTTTTTCAACTTACGTCATGATTTTTGTACACTTTTTGTGTACAAAAATCATGAGGTAAGTTAAAAAAATAGCCTGCTACGCTAGAACTACCCATCGGATTTGCTCAAGTAAAATACCAAAATATTCAGGAATAAATTTTAGGAAAAGTCATAAAATTTTAGGTTTTATCATCCAAACTTTACGAGTTATAACGTTTTTATATAAGAGGGGTCCTTTGAGGACCTCCCTAAGGTAAATTAGGATTAACAGTTTTTGATAAAATTTTCACAACCAATTTAAAATACTATATTTTGCAGCTTGTCCATGCTTGCAATTATCACCAGGAACTTCAGCCACTTGTACAAATAGGAACAAACTCTACTCTCGATGTACATTTAGTTGCACTAAAGAAAGATACGAATTGTTTCCATCTGATTCCAAAAATCTTACTTGCTTAAACATTAGAAAATGGGATAAGGAAATACCATATTGTAAACGTGAGTGATTAAGAGTTTTTAACATGCACTTGGTTTCAAACGAAATAAATTCTTGTTTTGGTTTATATGAGTTTTTTAGGTGATAAGGGGAAACTGGTAAGAGTTTTGGAACACAAGCGCAATTTCAAACTTAAAAATTGCCAAAATATAAAATTTCTAGAGAATATAAAACCAAAGAATTGGAATTTCAAACCGCGTTAATTCTTGTGATTTGCAGTTCTCGCAGATCTTGCGATTTGCATTTTTGGTCGCATGAGTTGCGATCGTGCTGCTTCGGAATATCAGCTGACCAATGCTAAAATTTTACTCTGACTGAAAGCTCATTGTCAAACGCTACGTTTGCAAATATTTTCATAATTGTAATTATCAAAAGTACGTTTTTGTATGGAAAGGAACAAGTAGTAAATTGAACCATGTTAAAAGTTAGCTCAGACTAAAAGCGGTCGCAGAAAAAGTAAGCGTGTAGTACCGTGTTTCCCCGAAAATAAGACCTAACCTGAAAATAAGACCTAGCCGGAATTTTAAAAATGATTTTAATATAAGCCCTACCCTTAAAATAAGACCTAGTTGATAGCTCGACACGAAAGTTTAGGTGCAAAAATTCGCCAGAAAATTTAGTTAAATAAAAACTCCGTTAAAATTTCTGAATCTAGTGACTTGCAAGACATTTCAGAGGATGATGATATGGTCATTTTTAAATAATCTATGTTTAGCAGTATTTTAAATAAAACATGTTTGTCACAAACTTTGTTTGGGAATCCCAAAGGACCAGTTGAGCTAGGTAACCCGAATACCTGCTCTGAAACAAAGCTGTGTCTAAATTTTATTTTATTCTGGCTCAAGAAGTAGTCTTGCTATGAGCCTGACGGTTTATACAGTTGATTTAACAAAAGCTCGGATTGGTTTCGTTGAAGACTCTTCTTCACAACAAACAAAGACCACTGTCTCTAATAAGAACGAATGTATTACAAAAATCACGTCCGACCAAACTTCTATTCTACGCTTTGCCAAACTGCAAAGCGAAATCAACACTATAACTCGACTCAATCAACACAAATAATTTTACCTCTGTAGAACAAAACTGCCAACCACTGGCACAAAATAAATTCAACACTCGACGACCAATACAAAAACTAACGGGCCTTCCGCGCCCAACCAATTACTTCCACTCGAGTCGTCTCAAAATCACATCTAATCATAATAATTCGCTACTCATCGGCTTTATATAGAAACCAAAATCACGTGACGTAAACTTTCTCGTAAATTCGAGATTTAGGCAGAACTCCTTGGAGAGATCGTTAAGCTCGAATCAAGTGGCATATACGCGAACCTTCTAGTACAATGACTTGGTCAAAAACATAATACGTCAACACAAAGAAAAAAAAGAGAGAAGAAGATACATATATCGAGCAATAGAGCGAATCGGATAATACGACAGCAGCGCTAAAAGACGCAATTACTTCTCTTATAATAACACTACGAATTACTATTAACGGAGAGAAATTTATATCGTTACGATTAAAATTATGAATGAAGTGTGACAATGTTATTTATAAGAAAATAGATATCGGTTTTCATATTTTGTATATTTGAAAATCTCGTAATTCTCTACTTTGTAATTTTGTTTTTGATAAATGAAAATAAAAGACGTGCCCCAAAAATAAGCCCTAGTGTTATTTTTCGAAAGAAAATTAATATAAGACCCTGTCTTATTTTCGGGGAAACACGGTATAAAGCCAAAAAAACAAAGCAAAGCGGTTGCTCTTTATAAAAACAAAAACCCGTAAATAAATAAATGGCCAAAGCGCTAACTTTTTTGCGGAAAAATATTGAAGTTAAAATATTTCAACTTATTAGCTAAGTTTTGACTGAAAGTGACACAGCTTTCAGAATGAACCGACCTTAACCCTTAAAGCACCGCTGACTTGTTTTGCCACGATGCAGCAAAACCGTCAACAGAGCGAAATTTGCTTTTTTTTACAAATTAAGTTTTTTAATAATTAATTGCGTTTTTTTTGTTTAGAGAAGCTAATTGATTTGTGTATCAATAAAAGATAATTTTTTTTTGATTAAAATGATATAAAATTTGTTTAAATGTGATAAAAATGAGTAATCGATAAAAATATCAACCATAGTTTTCAGAAAAAAACGCTTATTTTTGATTTAGTGCCATAGTGCAGTTATAAAGTCCAAACTTTTTAGTCGCTATTTGTAGTAAAATTCTTAATCTATAAGCCTAATCTGAATCCCTTGAAAAAAATTTTTTCAAAATTATCTTATTTCAAAATTTATCATAATTATCAACATCGCACCGTATGTGCGCAGCCAAAAATTGTATGTGAGTGCTTGCGCCGGGACGTAAGACAAATGGAGTCACTTGGTCGCTCTCACTGTGAGGTCGATTATTTTCACAAGGCGCGTGAAAGCAAATATTTTTTTTTTCTCTTTTAATTATTTGTCTTCTAATCTTTCTAATGACATTCATGCACTTGCTATATTCTCGCTCTCGTAACATTCATATGTCACGCGAAACTGGTATATTTCTGGAATGATATCGGTTTCGCGTCGCTAATCAACTATCGTTGATTCCGGTCTTTTAAGGGTTAAGCAAGACTATCTAAAGCAATGGTTCTCAGTAGTATGTAATGATTTTTTGGTGACCACCTCAATGAGGCCATGAGGTGGTGAGGTGATGAGGATCCGAATCCTAATCCAAAACCTATTCCGAATCCTATACCGAATCCCAATCCTAATCCTATTCCTAATCTTATTCCTATTTCTAATCCTATTTTTATTTCTATTTCTAATAATGTTCTTATTTCTAATCATATTCCTTATCCTATTCCTATTTCTAATACTAATCCTAATGCTATTTCTAATCCTAATGCTATTCTTAATCCTATTTCTATTCCTAATCCTATTTTTATTTCTAATCCTATTCCTAATTCTATTCCTAATTCTAATCATATTTCTATTTCTAATCCTATTTATAATCCTATTCCTAATCCTATTCCTAATCCTATTCCTAATCCTATTCCTAATCTATTTCTAATCCTATTTATAATCCTATTCCTAATCCTATTTCTAATCCTATTCCTAATCCTATTCCTAATCCTATTCCTATTCCTAATCCTATTCCTAATCCTATTCCTAATCCTATTCCTAATCCTATTCCTAATCCTATTCCTAATCCTATTCCTAATCCTATTCCTAATCCTATTCCTAATTCTATTCCTAATTCTATTCCTAATCTTATTCCTAATCCTTTCCTAATCCTTTTCTAATCCTATTCCTAATCCTATTCCTAATCCTATTTCTAATCCTATTTCTAATCCTATTTCTAATCCTATTCCTAATCCTATTCCTAATGCTATTCCTATTCCTATTCCTATTCCTAATCCTATTCCTAATCCTAATCCTATTCCTATTCCTAATCCTATTCCTAGTCCTAAACCTAATTCTAAGAAAAACAGTGGTCTTGAGTTTGATTCCCAAACAAGACAGCAAAGCTGTAAATCCTAACCCTAAAAAATAGCGGTCCTAAGTTTGATTCCTACCCAAGACAGAACCAAGACTTCAAAACATGACATAAGACTATTTCAAAACATTCTGCAAGATTTTAAAGCAATAAAGTTAACCAGTTTTCTGTTTTAGGCACGCATAAAACAAACCTGTCAAATCATTTCCTGTTTTTAAGCACTCAATCGAAAAAAAACTTGTCGAAATATTTCCTACGAAGAGCAAGTTTGTTGCGAAATACTATTACACAGTTTTCCCATGGGAAACTCCCTAGGTTTTTCAGGCATTCTTTGTATAGATTTATTTGTGAGTGCATTGCGAAACTTTATCTTGATTTTTGTTATATTTATGTTCAATTTCTCAATTTTTCCCTAAGAAAGTTTGGTTTTTAGATACTTTTATTCAATTTTAAAACTTTTTTCTCTAAACAACCTTGATTTTTATTATAACTTTGTTTAATTTTTCTAAGAAATCTTGATTTTTTATAACTATCTTCAATTTTTTTCTGTACATTTAATTTTGGTTATACCTTTGTTTAATTTTTTTTTGGCAACCTTGGTTTTTGTCATAACTATCTTCAATTTTTTTTTAACAAACCTCGATTTTTATTAGACCTTTGTTTATTTTTTTTAAACAATCTTGATTTTGGTTATAACTTTTTTTAATTTTTACTAAATAAACTTGATTTTTGTTACACATTTGTTTAATTTTTTCTAAACAACCTTGGTTTTGTTACACCTATCTTCAATTTTTTCTATACAAACTTGATTTTTATTATATTTATGTTCACTTTTTCAAAAAGTTTCCTAGAAACTTAATTTTTAGATACCTATATTTAATTTTTTTTAAACAAATTTTATTTTTGTTACATCCTTGTTGAATTTTTCAAAATTTTTCTTTGTCAACCATGATTTTATTATACCATCGTTGAATTTTTAAAAATTTTTCTTTAGACAACCTTGATTTTGTCATTCCTGTCTTCAATTTTTTCTAGGCAAGCTTGATTTTTGCTATACTTATGTTCAATTTTTCAAAAATTTTCTTAGTCAACCTTGGTTTTTGTTACACCTATCTTCAATTTTTTTCAATTTCGATTTTTGTTATACCTTTGTTTAATTTTAAAACTTTTTCTCTAAGCAACCTTGTTTTTTGTTATACTTATGTTCAATTTTTAAAAAATTTTTCTTAGTCAACCTTGGTTTTTGTTATATGTATGTTTAATTTTAATAGTTTTTCATGGTAACCCTGATTTTTAGATATCTATCATTTTTAAGTTTTTTTTTTGATAACCTTGATTTTCGTTATACTTATGTTAAAAAAAATTAAATATAATTTTTTTTCTAAACAAATTTGATTTTTGCTACACCCTTGTTGAATTTTTCAAAATTTTTCTTTGTCAACCATGATTTTTATTAAACCTTTGTTCAATTTTTAAAAGTTTTTCTTTGGGCAACCTTGATTTTTATCATTTCTATCTTCAATTTTCTTCTAAACAACCTTGATTTTTGCTACACATTGTTCAATTCTTCAAAAATTTTCTTAGTCAACCTTGATTTTTAGATATCCATCTTCAATTTTTTTCTTAATAACCTCGATTTTTGTCATACCTAACCTTAATTTTTTTTCTAAACAAACTTGATTTTTGTTATACCTTTGCTCAATTTTTTCTAAACAACCTTGATTATTGTCACAACTATCTTCAATTTTTCTTAACAACTTTGATTTTGTTATACCTTTGTTTACTTTTTACTAGACAACCTTAATTTTTTATATCTATCTTCAAATTTTTTCTTGGCAACCTTGATTTTGTTATATTTATGTTTAATTTTTTTTGGTAACCTTGATTTTTGTCAAACCTTTTTTTAAGCTTTTTCTTGGCAACCTTGATTTTTGTTGTACTTATATTATGTTCAATTTTTTAAAACTTTTTTTTAGTCAACCTTGATTTTTAGATACCTCCACTCAATTTTTCCCTAAGAAAGCTTGATTTTTAGGTACCTTTATTCAATTTTAAAACTTTTTTCTCTGAGCAACCTTGATTTTTGTTATAAGATTTGTTCAATTTAAAAAAGTTTTTCTTGGCAACCTTGATTTTTGCTATACCTATCATAGTCAATTTTAAAGTATTTGTTAAAATCTAAAAAAAATTTTATTGATAGGACATTTGTATTCAATAAACAGATGCTTCGTAATAAAAAAGTTCATCTTTTTTCCATTTTTATTATTTAGTAAATCAAATTCAAACATAGTTATTATTTTATGCAGTATGAATTCGCTTTCTAGTGTTAACATTTTAATTGTTTCAAAAATGAATTCAGTTCTAACTATGTTTAATCTTATGGTCCTTTTTATAAACTTTAATAATAAGAAAACTACTCGTAATCGCTGTAAGCTTGACAACGTGTGTTAAGGTCTCCTCTTACACAGAATCACGGAGATATGTGGGGGATGAATCCTTAAACGGTCTTGATGTCTTAATGTCGGGGATGAATCCTTAATTCCAGATTCAGAATCAGCGGGGCGCTGATTCTGAATCTGGAATTTGTTTTTTTTAGTACATCAGGTTTTAGATAAATGAGGGATGCGGGCATTTTATACCCTATAAAGGGCAATATCTCTGCCACCATCAAAGCAATTGTTTAGGTTTTGACATACTAAACAGAGTAGCACGCTGTTATGGTTAATAAAAAATTAAACAAGCAAGTTTAACGTACCGATGTGGGTGTTTACCGATAGACTGAAAACTGGACAAAGCGACAACTCTTGTTTGTCTGTTGTACTGTAGTCTTGAAAAAGACTGTTTATTGAAAGCCTTAAAACAACCTATTTTCGGGTGATCTTGAAAAAACTACAAGTCCTACATGAGTACTACGTAGCCTTAACAAAGGCTGCTTATGAATAACCTTAAAAAGTTTGTTTTGGGTAGCCTTAAGAAAGACTGTTTAAGAGTAGCATAAAAAAATGGTTGCTTTCGACCTGGGCAACACTTAGTACTGCAATCAATACCACTTCTAAGATGAAGATTTTAAAATGTTTGGCAACCGATTTTTGTTTTTATGCATGGGTTGGATGATCACGGTAAAGCATCCAGCAAAAATTACCCATTATACCCTTATTCCAAAATCCTTGATACCTTTCTTTCATGGTTTGAATATCTTGGTGAAATCTCTCACCCTTCTCAATACTAACTTCTCCAAGATTTCCAGGAAAAAACTCAAGGTTTGAATGAAGAAAATACATTTTCAAAGACATGCGACATCCCATCTCTTTGTATGCGTCAAGCAACTCTACAACATCTTCTTGATAGGAAGGTGACTTAAAACTTCCTAAAAAATTCGACAAATTCAATTTATGTCAAGCTTGTAGTTCCAATGCATTTAATTTAACCATTATTTACCTAGGATGTTTTTTCCGTTGACTACCTAAGGGGGTTCTCCGAGTACCTTAAGTTTACATGTCCAATACTTTTAACAGACAGTAGCTGCGCAGTTGATTTTTTGATATATTTGAAAAAATTTATTCTAGTTTAGTCAAATGTATACTTGCTATTAGTCTTTCTTATTTTGCATAAAGTTGAAGGTCCTCAAATTTTCGTTGATTGCTTTGTTTTGCGACATAATCGGATTAGTCACATTCTGCTGCAGAAACCAATAACTACTACGTGACGCAGTAATCTTGACAAACACAGCAAGACGTTCAAAACGTTTTTTGACTTATCTCATAATTTTTGTACACTTTTTGTGTACAAAAATCATGAGGTAAGTCAAAAAAATAGCCTGCTACATTAAAACTACCCATCGGATTTGCTCAAGTAAAATACCAAAATATTCAGGAATAAATTTTAGGAAAAGTTATAAAATTTTAGGCTTTTATCATTTAAATTTTACGAGTTATAAGGTTTTTATATAGGTATTTAGAGTGTTTGGAGTTATAAGGTCCGCTGAGGACTCCCCCTTAGGTAAATTAGGGTTAAAGCTTTTTTAAACTTAGGGTCTTCATAAAATCCCGAATTTGTGGACCAACAAAGATTTCGTTACTCAACTTAGCTTGGCTTAGTTTGGGAAACTTTTTGCAGAAAAATCTAAAGCGATTCGAACGGTGTTTGGTCATAGTTTTCACAAAGTTCTTTATTAATCCTAGCTTGATATGCAACGGTGACATTAAAAATTTTACAGGGATTTTCAAAAAAATGCGTTGAATATTTTTCATTCCAGAAACATATATGAATTCTTTGTCGGTCATTCTTTTGTTTCATAATGCTGTGCAGTGGCACGACTGTCCCACAAACATAAAAAAACAACAGTGTTTAACTTGCAATCGCATTAACAAATTTTAATCTTAAAATTCTCTCAACCTTGGCATTTCCTGTTGAATCATATGGAGTAGAGTAGTTCGTTGCCACCCCTCTTTCGTTTAAGAAGTTTTTCAACTCTTGGCTCATGAAATAGCTTCCTCGGTCAACCAAACATTGTAAATAAACCTGAAAGACAATTAATTACTGTCTTCAAGGACATATCTTTGCAATGGTACGCAAAAGAAAATCTGCCATACTTGTCCATGATGACAAGCAAAAAATATATTTAGACAATCTTTATGGCCCTTTGAAATCTATATCTATTCTATCCCATGGTTGAAATGCTTTTACCAGCCTTTTATTTGGCTTCCTCTAAAAATTTGGTTTTAACAATAAGCATTATTTGCACCCAGAGCACACTTTGCCAACTTCGTCAAGAGAGTAATTGAGGTTTTTTAAATTGAAAAAAGGCATTAATCTTGTAACATTAGAGTGTCCGAGAAAGGTATGTATATCTTTTAAAAGTTTCTACAGAAATAGTTGCTTCATAGATTCCTGAAAGAATGTCGAGTGCTATATTTTACACTCCAGATTTGTGAAGTATAGAGTATCTAAAACCGTGGTTTTTAACCTTTTCTGTACCGTGGCCTATTTTTGAACCCAAGTTAACTTCACGACCCACTTTGGTCAACAAAATTAAATTCCCATCCCAAAATCATAGTGTTCTCTAAAAAAAAAAAGTTTTCATGTGGTTGACTGCACAGGACGCCAGAAAAATGCCTAAAAAATGGGACGGATGGCAAGCCTAATTATACATATATATTATACATATTGCTTTCATTTTGATTTATGCTCCATGGTCCACTAAAAAACCACTGTGGCCCACAGATTGAAAACCAATGATCTAAAAGAACCCAACTCTGAGTGGGACAATTTTCGAACAGTCTCGGCAATAGACTTTGCTTTTTTTTTCTTCAATAGAGTAGAGACATTCCGATGATGACAAAATTTTTGACCCAAAAGCAACTGGGCGATCATTTTAGTTGTGTGGCTCCTATTGCGTACTTTGAGGCGTCACATTCAACAGTAAATGGCTCGGTATCATTGATGCTACCAAGACAAGCGTTAACTAGGTCATTTCTTAGGGTTTCAAAAGCAAACTGCCCCGAAAAATCCATTGGAAGTTTGGTATTCGCTAATAATGGTCAAACTTTAGCAGAATAGTTTTTTATCCAGCGAGCGTAATAACCAAACATACCACTGCATCTTTTCAGATCTGCTTTAGTACTGGACAAAGCAGCTCAAAGACAGGTTGTAATCATTCAGGGTCTGGTCGAATAACGCCATGAGAAATGCAATAGCCAAGTGCATTGATTTCTGAAACAGAAAAAGTGGATTTAGCTTCGTTAGAAGTTAGGTTGGCGTCTTTTGCAGCCTTCAAAAATGATTTGATTCTGATCATGTTCTACTTTGGATTCACCAGCAATTATGATGTTGTCTAAATAAGCATAATAATCTTTCATTAATTTGCATTGTTCAATCAAGTTGTATAATACTTTTTGAAAAGCCGAAACTCCGTTTGTAAAACCAAAAGTCATTCTGCGAAACTGATACAATTTACCATCGGCTTCAAAAGCTGTAGGCCTATAGGTCGGTCTTGAGACGAAATTGGAATTTTGTGATATACACATTTAAGGTCAAGACTGCCAAAGATTCTACATCGCGCGAATTAATTTGCGACCTCGTCAATGGGTGGAAGGGGAGAAGCATCTAAAAAAGTGCACCGATTTAATGGTTTGCGAGTAGCCTATTACCACTCGTTTCTTTCGGCAGCGTGGTCGAGTAGTTAAAACACCGGAATGATGATCAGCATGGTCTCGGTTCAAAACCCACTTGCGCCATTCTGTTGTGTCCTTGGGAAAGACACTTTACGGCACTTTTCCCTGCTTGGTGGTCTTTGACAAGCAGTTCTAAATTGCAGTCATATCCCTACTAAATTACTAGCGGACAGCAATATCTTGGCATCTCCGGAAGCAGGTCGGGGTAATTGCTTACCCTATGTATAGCGCCTCCGTCGCTTTCCTGCGAGTCAGGAGGATAAAGATAGAGATAAAAATAAAAAATAAAAAATTGTCGTTCGTTTTTAGTTACAAGAGGTTGGGCCCGTCATGGAGAAATTAGACAGTTCAATTATTTCTTCCTTTAGAAGCCTCTTGGTTTCGTTCCAAACAAAAATTCAATCTTCTTGATTGAATTGTTGTGATTTGCTAGCAATTGGTTTACAAGTAGTATCTAACAACTCGAACAAATGAGATTTAACTTTAGCGGCAGCGAGAGTGTAACAAACATTGCTTTTAGAAATAGTAATAGGAGGTTGTTCGCCTTTCATTTCAAAGGTAATCGAATGGTGCTTATTGCCCCCAGATGGTGTCGACGCAAAGATCATGAATCACGTTGAATTCCATAATATAACTAGTTGTTCTTTAGAATCGAAGTATTTACTGCAACACAATCTTTACACTCCGCTTGGCTGATATCCGAAGCGAGAGAAACAAATGTCTTAGGTCTGGTAGGTTTTAGATTAAGCTTCTTAATTAGCGAAGAATGTAAAAAAACTCTCTGTAGCTCCTGTATCTACTAAAGCTTCCTCTTATATTATTTTTATATCTATGACAGCGTTTTTAAGACACGGTTGGGCTGGTATTGCAAAAGTAACTAGACTAGAAAACTTCGAACTTACATTTCGACGTTGGTCCTGATCGAGACGATAAAGACGATCGACATATTTAAGAAAAATTGCCAATTTTTCCACAATAACAGCATTCACGGTTGAATAAAAGGAATTTCTGGCGTTTGTGAACGATTTCTCTACAAAAATAGCACGTCTTTGTTTCACGGTTGCTAAATTAGTTGATGTATTCAACGCTGTGGTTGAAGGGCTGTGAACAGCGCAAACATTTTAACGTAGACTGTCATGATCGTATGTGAAAGATTGTTGTTGAGCTCAGGTCAACAATAAAGCGAGTTCAAATGTTTGTTGCAACGAAAGATCATCGTTCTCTAAAACTCTTTGTCGCACCAAACTGGACAGCAACCCGTTGATAAAAGCGTCTTAAATAAGATCTTTTCTGTATTTTTCCGCATTAACCGCCTCAATTGTGTAATCTTTTGAGAGCGTTTTTAATGCTTGCAAAAATTTCTCTAATGTTTCGTTAGGTTGTTATCTTCGAGTAACGAGGACGTTCGGAAAAAAATTGTATTCTTTGGCAACAAAAAATTTATCAGCAAATTCCACTTGTTTAATGCCGGAGGTCGATTCTCGGTATCTTTGTTTGAGTGCATTTGCTCTAGTTCTACAACAAAGTTCTGGAAGGTTTCTAACCAGTACTTGAAAGCTTATGGGAGCTTCCGGATCATTGAGGTCAATAGTCAACTCTTTCGACTTCAGTAAGCGATCCCATCCTTGAAAAAAAGATTAAAATTGTTTTCAGTGAAATAAATTGCGATAACCAACAGTTAACAAAAGCTTACAACTTTGTTATTTAGTTTTATTTTTTTTAGTAGCTAAAAATAAACTACAAATTAGAAAGCAATCAAACACAAAAGACACAAAGGCATTCGCTGATAATTAACTGCGCACCTAATATAAGAAGATGCGCTTTAAAAGACGATTTGATTACTGCGTCTGTTTTTATGCACAAGCGTCAAACCAATTATTACAAAGTAGTATTGCCATTTAAGAATAACAAAAGGCAAAAATTTTAACTGATCTTTTAATCATAATTTTATGAATGTCTTGTGGGGTTAGAGAAATGTGATGAAAAGCTGATTTAATTCAAGTGTCAAAAGATATTGGGAACCATACAGCAGTTTGTAAGCCGTACGAAGGTTGGGCAATGGACATTTACATATATCTGCAGTAAGCAATTGGTTTAAAACTTTTATAGTTGCATACTAAACGTAATTCTGTGCTGTTTGCTTTGGAAACCATAAGTAAAGGACTTCCGAATTTAGAATTACTTGGAATGAGTAAACCAAATTCGATCATCTCTTTGATTTGATACTTTATTTTTTGATATTTCTCGGGAGAAACGCGTATAGTTTATATGTCATGAGGGCGTCCTTTGGTGCAACGGTGGTGGACTATATTGTGCTTAATAGGTTTATGATGGTCTACCGGAGCTGTCAAATCAGGATATTTTTGTAGAAGCTTTGTGTCATGGGCAGGGAAAGAATCATAAAAATTTATCGGCGTTTTTAAAGTATTAACCATAGAATCTGCAGATTTTAGAAAGCAAGTAGAAGCATCGAGAGTAATTTTGTGGTTTCTCAAACACTCAAAACCCGAAATCGGTTGTTAAATAGCACATACACAAAACATGTCATATATTTTTTTCAAAACTAATATCAACATCTAAAGTCATGTCACCAAAACATTGGTCACTTGAAGCCCGTAAAAAATTACTGCAAGCGCCGCTATCAATTAACAACAGTTTTTTTGAAAGTTTACCATAGACTTTAGGAAGAGTAATAGGTTGTGTCCAGCAAACTGTTTTGGTTATAGCGATTATAGAGTGATTTTGAAAAGAGCGAAAAGTGCATAAACTTAGCGTAATAAAAACAAAATCCGTTTTAATAAAAAACACGTTTTGATTTTGATGTCGAATCAATAGCTTGTTTAATAGGCGTTTGTGCACCACCAGTAAAAATTGTTTATTGACCCTTGATTGACACTTATTATAGCAAGATGAATTATGTGGTTTTTGAGACTGAGATTGCTTTTTGATATTACATATTTCAGTACATAGCTCGTCAACTTTACTGCCAATGGTCCAATTTACATTTGGTTGTCCTTTGTTCGTCAAAACAATGAGCAACAATTTGACGATGACTTCGATTTGAAAAACTTCTTAGTTCATTAAACAAGTTAAAATTTTGAGCTTTTAATATCTCTTGAATATTTTCAGCTTGTAAGCAGATAAAAATTTTTTCACAAATATCACGAGTTTTTTTGAACAATTTCAGGATTACTACGACACGCAGCAATTTGGCGACATTCAAGTGGAAGGTATTTTTTGCGCGTTGGCATATTAAATTTTGCTTCGTACGTCTATCCAGTCAATTTTGTATTTAATGGAAACAGACGATAAAATTCGTGGCAATTGATTTTAATGGCCCTATGACAACACCTACAAAAGAAGGAAATTTGTACCTTTTAGTCATGTTGGATTACTTCACCAGGTACAATAAAGTTGTACCACTACCTGATAGATGTGCAACCACTGTCACAAAAGCCATCTATTGAGAGTGGATCTGTCGTCAAGGGTTATGGAAATTTTTCATTCTGATCAGGCTTAAGAATTTAAAAGCGACCTTACTGTATAGCAGAATTGTGTGCATTGTTACACATAAAAAAACAAGGCCGTCCGTCACCTTTTCATCCCAAAGGTCCCATTTCGTTTGTAAACGTTTAAATGGAACACTTCTTTGAATTCTAAAACCTTGTCTATTAAATTATACTGATGACTGGGATACTCTTATTCCAAGCGTAATGTTGGCATACCGTTCAACTAGACATTCTTCCACCAAGTTTACGCCAGCTTATTTACATAACGGTCGAGAATTAGGATTTTCTTCTCAAGTTGTGTTTTCTGCACCCTCTGGTGAACCAAATCCGGCAATACAAATATTTTTTAATTAATTTAAAAAAAGTTTTAATTTTTTTAGTAATCAAAGCAGATTTCCATTTGTTTACAAAGCACCACAATTAATATAACATGAAATAAAACAGTATAAAATATTTGAAAAGAGATAAGCGAAAGAAAAGCAACAAGACTCTGTCTTGTTAACTTTTTACCGATAAAAATAGCAAGTGTACAGATATATGAAGAACGTAAGATTCATTTTTGGACCTGTTCTTTTAATAAAAAAATTTTTTACCAAACCAGTTAAACTTTTTATTTTTTCAGAGGATTTTTGCGCGTAAACGAAAAAGAAAAAAAGCAATTTTATATAAATACCAACCCTTAGAATCGCTTGCATCAAACTCGTAAACAACAAAAAAATAAACTTTTTCACATTTGATAAATTCGAAAGCTTTAATTTAAAATTATGTACACAAAAAAGTTTTAGTTTTTGCAACTTTGGCTCTTGTTTTTTATAATGTTTGCAATATTTTTTATTAGGTTTGCAATTCCCAATCGCTGCGCACTTTCGACAAAACCAATGCTTGAGGACACTAGCTCAGCACAAAAAATACGATTGCGAACGCTTTGTCAATGGTCAAACTCAATAGTAAGCATTGATTTGGTTTAATACATACACAAAATTAATTGAACGATTGTTTATGATTTAAATTTCACTATCTTTCCTTGTTTTAATCTTTTGTTTTGTTTGTTTGTTACAGTTTGAAAATTAATAATTGGCCACAAGCTCGTTCACTCTCTGGCGCTTGTATTGCTGGATTTTACAATCGTTTTCACAGAAGCGCAGCAGCAAGTACAGTAGTCAGAGTGTGGAATCGTCAATTGAAAATCTGGCAAAAAATAAAAGTCACAGTTGGACATTATTGCCAAAAAGTTGATCCCTATAGACAAAATTGATTTTACTATTTTATAGAGACTTTTTTTTAACCTTTTCTTATTGAATGTACTGTATATATTTTTATATCTTTACCAATACTTTTACACAATGTCGTTGCAGTTTCTATTGTAAAATAATGAAAGAGAAACAACGTGACAGCAGTTAAAAATTTCTCGTAATGGTTTTTTCTCGAAAGCCAACCAACATCAATGTGGTAAGACTAAAAATCATGTGTATTTACATGTTTTTGGGTACAAGAGAGAGAGTGTTATCACTAGAGCAAGTTTTTATTGCAATAAAATTGTTAGAAATTTGCATTTATTTTTAACAGAAGTTTTAGTAAAAACTTGCATTTACGCTCAACCATTTTAAACGACAGTGATTTACTCAAACAATTTATTTGCATATAAACCTAACTATTTTCAAACATTATCTCGGGAAAAATTTTTCCAACAGTTTATTTAGCATGCTAATACTTCGTTCCATAGGCATGAAATTGTTTGGCAATTTAACGATTGGTATATGTTTTGGACTGATGTTTGGCCAAGTCCATTCTGCAACTGCTTTCAGGTCACCATTTAGTTCAAACTATAAATTTAAAATTGCATTAAATCGCACTAAATAAATTTGAGTATTTACGAAGTTGTCCGAAACTGTTAAAAAAAGTTCCAAAAGTTGCCAAAACTTGCTTTAGTTATCACACAAAGCTATTGCGTTAGTTTACACTGCTCATGTCAAATATAACTTAAAATATATCGCAATTTGATTTTCAATTTTTTTTAAGAAGTCTATTCTATCAATTTTTGCTCGTTCCTGCTCCAGTTTTTTTGAATTTTTTTAGTTTGTTAAGCCTTTCAATACCAATAATCTAAAAAAAACTAGATTATTTGTGGTTCATATTGAATTGTCAGATTTTTCAGTTTTTTAACCTGAAGAAAGAACATTATCGGTAAACTTTTTAAAATCAAACAAAAACTGATTTTTTAAAATTATTTCTCATCTATAAATTTCTTATATTTACGTTTTCACTATACGTGGTATCATGGCCTACTTAACACTAGAATTACCCGTGCGGTCATTTTGACCGTTTTTGATATTTAATCGCTCACATCTCTGCTTAGGTGAGTCTTAGAGTTTTGAAACTTTCTGACTTTTCCTAAGTCTTTGTCAAGTTTTGGCATGTTAATTTTTATTGCACTGCAGTAAGCACAGCGGATTTTGGGGGGCGATTTACCTTAAATTACCGCCAACGGTCATTTTTACCGGAAAGCAACTTGTAATTTCTCTTTTGTTAAAGTTGCCTTTACAATAAAGCCTTTTTTGTGTTTCTGTTTCAAAATAATCATGTCACAACAACACAGGATCTGGCAACAGTTAGTTACGACCTAGTTCATAATGTTGAGTCATTTGCAAAATGCCTAGATCAGAACGAGTGAGTAGTATCCAAGCTCTAGCTTGGCTGAACGCAATTGTAGAAGATGATTCGGGGGATGAAAGCAAAGGTAAAAATGTTGTACAAGAAAAAAACTGGAGATGCTATTTCGAGAAGGAATTTTATGTTTCAGCTCGCCACTGAACTAAAAGAAGCATATGTTCAAGGAAAGACAGATCAACTAGCCAAAGTTTTGCTTCCACTTTTCAACAATTCTCATCAAAATTCGAGCGTCAATGAAAGCAGAAAGCGAAAGCAAAACCAAATTAATGTAAACTGTGAATAAAACAAAACTGCAAAATTCTTTTGTGGATGCCGTAAATCAGTTTGCCGAAAGGGCACAGGTTGTGTAAAAGTTGAATGTGTGGACTGTGTAGAGCGCTGCAATTTTCTTTGTTTTTGTTTACTTTTGAATAGCCGCTTGTGGTTTATGCAAACAGCAGTATGATGAAAAATAACCATTAGATGTTTTGAACTCTTTTTAAGGTAAATTGTTTTTAACTTAGTTTGAGACCCCGTGTTTGTTATAAATACAATAAAAACATTGATAAAATTTTAACCACGCAGCTAAAAAGCAGGTTGAACACCTTCAATGTAGTTCGGAGATCAGGGCTTATGTATTATGCAATATATTCCAGAACATGATTTTTTTAAAAAATCCTACAACGCACCAAACTCACACCTACAAAGATTCAAATCATTACTAAGCATACTACAAAAGTTTTAAAAAAACTTATAAGATAAAGTAAAGCTAAATTATTGCGCATTTTTTTGTTTATTGGACAAACGGTCATTTCGACCGCTCGCGGTAATTCTAGGTAAATCAAAAACGCGGTAATTTTAGTGTTAATATCCGGCCGGATATGTCACATTTTCCGCACTTTTGCTTATAGGGCTAAAAACTAGAAAAAGCCGATTGCTCAATCTTGTAAACAAGTACAATTTGAACATTTACAGTTAATTTACTGTAAATATACATTATTGTACTGAAATTAAATTTGATTGAGACTAAAATACCATATGTAAAATAAATAATCGCTTACAAATAAGTGATAAAATGAGATAATTAAACTAAAATAGTGGTAATTCTAATTGACCAGAAAAGACATGCAACCTTAAATAAATTCAGTTCTAGCGTTAAATAAAGAATTTACAATAAAAAAATTGTTTGAAACTAAAATTAATATTTTAAACCTTTATTTTTTAAGTATTTTACCAAGCTGCTTAATAAAATGTTCAGATGAGTGTTGTAGTTGGGCTTTTTATTATATTTCATGAAAAAATTTTTATGTTTGGTAAAGTAAACTGGTAGTTTTACAACAGTTTACTAGTCCTATAACTTTAGTTAAAGAGTGTATTTAAATAATATAAAAATGCATGTTAAGGTTAAAATAAGAATCTCTTATAAGAAATTTATTTGAATTTTATTTTGGTCATCTTGAGTGATATTGTAGCGTTCGCTTACTAAACACACTATCTGACTTCGCGATACATGACCCGTTTCTAACAATGCACTTTTAATAATGAAAGCTCGAACAAAGACCGCGCGTACAAAATCATAATAAGCGTTTTCACGCATGCTTGCGCACCGACGTCTCTTATCACATGAGTCTTTCGCGCGCGCCAGCTAATTGGTCGCCACAATATAATTAGTATTTTTTTAATGCCCAAAACTTCCTATTTATATATACTTATTTGTTAGCAATAATTGGAGAATTAAACTTCCATTTAAAACAATTCTGCTTGCAATGATATGCATCAAGAATATAATGTAAATGGATAAAAAGCTGCATAGAAATAATTTCGTTTTTCTAGTTCTATGATTTTTTTTATTGGTAGTTTTTGTATAGAATTTAGCTTGTTGGATTTTTTTTTAGTTTTATGTTATTGTTTATTTTAAATTTAGTTACCTTCTAATGTTTATGTAGATTTAATATTTTTAATTATTATAATTTAATTTTCTTTTGAAAGATATCTAAGCAAGCAAATTAATAAACATGGTAAATACCTGTGTTGTGTTTGGTTGTAAGTCAGGTTATAGTAGTCAATCCCACAAAGTAAGTGGCTTTTCATTTCCATTTGAAAAGCTAGATTTGCTTGCAAGGTGGATAAAATTTGTTAATGGTAAAAATTGGAAACCTAGCAAAAATTCAACCATTTGTGCAAAACATTTTAAAGATGAATTAATTAAAGATGGCAAAAGAAAAAAGTTAAAGTGGAAACATCTACCTGTTCCTACCATTCATACAGAAAAAGCAGTAAAACGTCCATCTGTTCTTCCCTGTGCTTCTATAATTTGTAAAGCCCCCAAAATTTGATTATTCCAAAAAGAAGAACTAGGTAATTTTGAAAATAATGATATCATTAAATCATAGAATGATCTTACTGCAAAAAATGCACCACCTGGTTATTTATGCCATCAAACTAAGATTTTATTATTTATTACAAAATTCTTTTTAATGAAAAAAATGGCTTTCCTGTGGTTCAGGAAGCAATTAAAATTAGTAATGACATGCACATGTATCTCCAAATTCAAGCAAATCCAGTGCCTTTTCCACAGTGGTTTATTAATGGAAGAAATGCAATTTTGACCAGATATAGTATGCTTGAAAATTTTCCTTCATATCTTGGTAATATCTATTCCACCCCAAATATTTTGTTAAATAAAATGAACCAAATTCAATTTTACAAAGCAAAAAGTCCTCCACCATATTCCACTAGTATGATTCGATTTGCTCTTTTGCTCTGCTATACTTCTCCCCAAGCTTACCGTTTGTTTTTGGGACATTTTCCTTTACTATCAATGTCTATATTGAAACGATTAACAAAAGGAAATGTTGACAAAATTAATCTGCAAAACTTGTACTTGAAAAAAATGAAATTGATAAGAACAATATAATAATGGTAGATGAAATATATTTGTGTAAATGTGCTCAATATAGTGGGGGTGATTTTATTAGATGTGATACTAAAGGAAATTTGTACAAAAGTGTCATTGTTTTTATGATACAAGGAATAAAAAAATCAATTCCACTTGTTATCAAAGCATGCCCAGAAATATCACTCAATGAACATTGGTTGGCTGAAGAAATGTTAGGATACATCTCTTCACTTTCTTCTATTGGTTTCAGTGTTCGTGCTATTGTTACTGACAATCATACCAGTAACGTAAATGTTTTTAATATCTTGAGAAAAATGCATAATTCTGGCAATCCATTATTTTTTAAACAACAGCAAAATACCAACAAAACTTATCTTTTTTTTGATAATGTGCACATTGTGAAAAACATTAGAAACAACTTGCTTAACGCTAAAAAATTTATATTTCCTGCTTTTTCATTTACAATTGGTGAACTTGGCAGTATAGCTTCTCAAAATGGCTATATTAGTTGGGATGATTTGAAAACAAATTATGAAAGTGATGCCAAACTGGCTGCTAACTTACGAAAACCATCCATTTTAACTTTTAAAGCTTTGTATCCCTAAAATAATAAACAAAATTTTGGGTTAGCTCTTAACATTTTTGAAAGGTCAACCATAGCTGCTGCTAAATGTTACCTTCCCAATCGAAAAGATGCTTCAAGTTTTCTGCAGCTTCTTAATGTGTGGTGGACTTTTATAAATTCCAAAACAAGGTTTTCTGTTAATGAATTAGCAAATGGTATAGTAAGAAGAGATGGTAAAGTAGAGTTTTTGATTGCATTTTCAAATTGGCTGGAAACTTGGTCCCAATCAGCAAGTTTTATTTTATTTTTTATTTATTTATTTTTATTTTTACTCACAATCAACTTGAAATTAATCATAGTGCATGTAGAAATAAAGATTGTGAATAAGCAAGCAGCGACTAAACGAAGTACGTTATTACATGCACAACATGGTCGCCGTACCTTTGAACAAAGCGATGTGATGTTAATAAGAAAAGGAAAGCGAAAAGAAGTTAATTAATACACACATCCGAGCCATATTAAGAGAATGTTGTATAATCGTGGGTGGGAGAAACAACAAACTGAAAGACCAAAAGGGTCTGGACCAAAAAGGGTCAGGCAGGCAAAGAAACCCACCAAAAGAAATCCTGCCACGGGTCAAAAGGACCATTTCAAAAGCATATGGCTGGACAAAAATTTATATACGTAAAATAAAACATACAAATAGCAAACAAGAATAGGTGCAAAAGAAGTAAATTATGTGAATTTTCAATCGAACTGGACGGGCCGTAATGATCTGGATGTTGCCTTTGAAGTCGCATCGGGCTTTTATCACCTTCAATTTCTTTGTCCAATTAGGTGGAGTTATCTGTAATAATAAAAACCAGCAGCAGATGTTTTAAAATTTGTAAAGTCTATTACCATTAAAAATTACGTTGCTATAAGGTGCTTTTGAAATTCTGTTCGAAATTTACTATATGATTTTATCTATTTAATGCTTAATGGGACTTTATTCCAAGCAAGAGGACAAAGTTGTCTTACTTTGTCAAAGCAAGCATTTAATGCTCTCATCCAAACTCTGCAAAGTCAAGCAAAATTAATTAAAGATTTATTTGAAGAAGGTTATGACTTTATAATACCGGCAAGATTTCAAACTGACCCTCTTGAGAAACGATTTTCACAATATCGTCAAATGAGAAACGATTTTCACAACATTGATTTAGAGTTTTTATTTTTAATTTCGATCCGTAAAATTTATGATTTAATTCTTATATAAATGCTGTGTTTAAAGATGTTTGACGGAAAAATAATTATAAATACTGCTGATTTTTAGCAGGTAAAGATTAAAAAATCACTTAGGAATGAATGCTATTTAGTTTGTTTAGACACTTTTAAAACGCAGTTGTTTAGCTTTGAAACTACAGTAAACCGTATTATTAAAAATAGCAAATAGCCCTGTTAGCAACAGTGCGGAAAATGTGACATAAAAGGCCGTATCTTTAGTAGGCCGTGGTGGTATGTATAAAATGAAAAATGTCAGGAGAGACATTAAACATGATCTGATCCAAGTGCTACTTCATGCTGAAGTACTTATACATATATCATATAAAATGCTTGACTAGCAGCTTTCTATTTAACAATTTAGTGTAGCCTTGAACGTAGTGTAACCACTCTGATTAATTTTGCCAATCTTTGAACACGTGACAATATGCAAGAAAACATGGAGCAACGTTACACTATCAAATTTTGTGTTAAACTTAATAAAACCAAACAAGAAGCTTTTGAAATGTCAAAGGAGGCCTATGGGGATGAAGAGATGAGCCAACCAAGTTTTTATCGGTGGTTTAACAGATTTTCTGAAGGAAATGAACAGGTTGAAAATGCATCCTGTCTCTCCTGACATTTTCTCATTACTTTATGTACATACATCGCATTTCACATAATTTTTTCAAAAAAAAAACTTACGTAGGCAAACTATACTTTCGTTATCCTAAAACCGTGGTTCCCAACCAAGATTTATAAAAGTTTTAAGGGGTCCACACAAAAAAATATTTAATTGGGGTTCCATAGCGTTACTTGAATGGTTTACAAAACAATTTCATACATTTGAAAAGAGACTAACCAATAAAATAGAATTACGTTTCGTGAACGTAAAAAAAGTTATAAACAAATAAGAAGACAGATTATAAAAAATCTGCGCTGAGATGCGGAACTAAAAAGCATGTATTTACACTTTTTTTAATAATTTATGTTTGCAAGCAAACTTTTTTTTTGCAACATAATTTGAATTTATTTTATCTCTATATTTATCCTCCTGATTCGCAGGAAAGCGCGGAGGCGCTAATACATAGTGCAAGCAATTACTCCGACCTACTTCCGGAGATGCAAAGATATTACTTGAAAAATTTTAGATTATTAAGCGCACATTAAGTAAAGTTTACATAAAGTGATAAAAAAAACGATTCCAAAACGGATAAATGAAAGTCGGATCGTGCTTTTAAAGAAATAAAAAAACTTTTTTTTATAAAGAGATACCCATTTTTGGTTGTACAACAAATGATTTTTAATCGCAATTGACGTGAAGGCAATGGAATTAGTTAATTTACTGAACCGTTTCGGTTGTTTTGTTCTTGACAGGTTCTGTTTTCAATAAACTTAGGCCCGTGCTGACGGATCCTCTCCTGTAAACGTTAAAAAGTCCAACCCACGTACGAACTATAAAAGTTACAAATACATGTGTATTCGTATATGACATTACTTTGTTAAAACATAAAAAAATTATTTTATGAGTTACTAGTAAAATTTGTCTAGTGGAAAACATTGTTTCTTGTTTAACAGCTCCAAAGCAATTAGTGATAGATGATTTTATCTTTCAGTTAAATTTTAAAAAACTTTACTTATCCAAAGTCATTTTAAATAAACTTGATATTTCTAAGGTCCACTAACTCCGATAGGAGCCCAAAAGCGTCCAGTTTATTTAAAGCTTTTAGGGAGACGCAGCATATCTCTTAAATTCAAAAAGCAAATAAAATTTTCAATTCATAATTGTTTTGGCTCTCTTTCACTTTGACTTATTGTTTCAGCCGGAAATATCTATTTATAAGGATGTTAATTTTCTGCCCACCTTCAAAAAAGTAACGCTATTTATAATCAATACATCTGCCACTACAATAGTGAAAAAGAACCTTTCAAAGATTAACAAACATAATCAAGCAACATAGCTCAAAATTTATCGAACCAACTCAAATAAAAAAATTCTTCCTGCCCGACCATGTATGTCAAGTCAAAACGTACCAGAAGTAAATTTAGCAATTGGTTTGCATCTCCTACATAACAAAAAAAGGGCTGAAAGTTGTAGTGAGTTTGTTGCCAATGAATCAAAATTTAATTCAGTTTATTAAAAAAGTGTCTTAATCAAATTTGTCTATAAAAGAAACAACCACTTTTTAACTTTACAAAAAGACTTCAGGTGCCCACTGGCAGCTCCGCCTTTAATTAACGAATATAACGGATCGAATTTATTTATTATTTTCGTTTATACGTTTGACTTTTTCTAAGCGCAAATCAGGCGATATCAGGCTACGTTACAAGCGATTTCTCGGTGACAGGCTGGCAAACCAGTTACAAAAAAAAGGTGGTAATGGTCTCAATTTCATGATCAGCCAACAGTTAGTTATTTTAGGAGGAGAAAAGGAAAGGCAGTAAAATTTAAATACAAAAATTAAGGTTCTAAAAATGACAATTGCGAACTCATTGCCAATTATATAGTGCAGTGAGTGGATAAGCGTTGAAAATTGCTTCACAGAACAAAATGCAGCGTGAGAACATGAATTTTGCAGTAAATTTTATAAAATAAACACGATTGCATGCGCTAAAAAGATTACAAAAGATAAGCTCGCTGAAATTTCTCCTTAGATTTAGGTGACGGAGTAGACAAAGGCTGATTGGTCCATCAGAAATCGACTACACAAAACAGCGTTTGTAATGTAGCGACGAAGCTAAATAAGCAAAAAGACGCCAGCAAAATTTTTTAAAAGAAAAAGACATTAATGGATAAAATATTTATTTACAACTATTAAAGACATTAAAGTAATATTATTAAAGCGATTAAAATTAAAGACAAAAACAAATTTTATCAGTGTAATTCTGTGCTAATTGGGGCCCAGGAGATACTTACAAAAAAATTTGGCTGCGAGCATGAAAACGGTTAAGCACCCGTAATGCAATCCTAACTTTTAGTGATTTAAGAATTACATCATTTTATGTAACTGCATTCCTGCCATATCAAACTAAAAAAAATTTGCATTAAAAATTTTATTAATCGTGTCTCGGGCATGTTCTGAGCATTTGCGGGTCATATTTTGCGCAGGTCTGATCTATATTATTATATTGTATTGCATTACCCGCTAAAGTCTCCGGGCAACTTTATTGTTAACAAAGCTGTATCACTAAAGGAGTCTAATTCGAAAGCTACTTTAGACACTTTTAAACTAAATATTTAAAAACTTTAACTTTCAGTGGACGTTAAATTCTTTTTTTTTATTATATCTAATTTTCTTTAAAGCACACTTTTAAAGCAACTTTTAGCTAGCGTACTAAAATTTAAGGTAGATAACTAGCTGTGGATTAACTGCAACAAATAACATTGAAAAATCAATAATTTCTGAGAATCAAAAGGCGCTACTATAACTAAATCAACACAATTAATGTGAAAAATATTTAAAAGTTATCCAGAACGAACCGGACACAAAATGTAAAAAATTAATAAGAACAACGTATTCTCAACCATGGTGTACGAATCTTGATATTATGAATTTTATGAATTTTAAAGTTTTTTAAATTTATCTTGCTTAGTCCAAAATTCATTTTTTATCAACTATTCTCTGATTGTTTTTTTTTTTGATGTGCTTTTTGATGTTGCCTTAAGATATTTTCGACGTAATATACTCCATTTAGTTTGATGAAATCCGGAATTCAAATTTTATTAAATCTTTTTGATGCTGCTTCAAGGTTCTTTTTGAAGTAATTCATTCCAAATGGTTCGATGAAGTCCGAAATTCAATTTTTAAACTCTTTTTCTGATTGTTCTTTTTTCAATGTCCACAGCTCATATTTAAGTCTCGAATTGTAGATTCGTGGTTAGAATTTCTTATTTCTAAAAGAATTACTTCATTGAATTCTTATCTTTATTTTTCGTGCTACCATTCGCCTTAGAGGCTAAAATAACTTATGCCTGTTGAGGTTCATAAGACCAAAACAGGCCTGTAACATAATAATCGTCCTCTTTATTATTTTGTTTTAGTTTTACTTATTTTACTGTTTGTATTTAACTCATTAAAATTACATTTGATCGGTTACTTGTGGTCTCTTTTGAGAATAATTTGTTCTTAAATATCCGTGTCCGCTCTCTGGGTAAATACTGCTGTATTTAGACTAAATTAAAACTATATAATCTATCTTGCTGTTGTAGATATAGTTTTTCTGTAATATTTCTTTTATTCTTATGTTAAAGCTTGTCTTCTACTTGAAAATAAAAGCTTTAAAAAATATTTATGCAATTAAGTTACTTGATTTTTCTAAAATCAGATTTATTTGGTGTGAATTTGTTTTAAGAACAAGAGTGTGAATAGAAACATTCAAAGCACTACCAGACTTGTTTGTCGCCGAAACAAAAAATTAAATAAAGTTTTTTTGTAATCGGATTAACTTGTAACAGATGGCCTTGATTGCAATAAAAATTTTCATTGGAATAAACGTAAGAAAGTTGCAAAACTGAAAATTTAAGAAGCTTAATTTTAAGGTTTTTACCCGTTTAAATTTTGGCAAATTGCAACTTCAAAAGCTGATCAATTAAGTTTTATTCTTAAGCAAAGTGCAAAACTCATCACAATAACATCAAGTAACAAAAATATCAAAAAATGTCGGGTTTCGAGACTAATTTAAAAAACACGAGACTGAGATCACATGACTTCAAGAGTGAGACCGGGATCATCAGCACAAGGTCGAGACGAGGCCAAAACCGCAAAAAAATTGGTCTCAAAACCTTCACTACTAAAATTTTTGTCTCGGTGATGCAAAAGTCTTTTTGGATCTCGCAATGTGCGAGGAAGTAAATAAAGCTAACAATTTATTTACGTAGATGGTTACAGTTTAGCAATTGTTTTTGTTGAAAAGGCGTTGTTGTCTATCTTTTTGTTATAGATGGAACATACATATTTGAGAATTGGAGAATTAGAAATGACCCATTTTACGCTGGTATGTTGCGACCAATGGCCGCAGCATTTAGTTTCGCGGGTGCGCTGCCAATCAGAGCAGGCTTTGACAGATGGAAGAGGAACAGTTATAGTGCGGTCAGCGGCGGTTTAAGCTCCAAAGAAATAAAAGGTCGTTGATGAGATGGTTTTGAAGACTTTACAGGATGTGATTGATAGATGTAGAAAGTGATTAGTTTAAAGAAAGACCTCAGAGTGACACTTTTTTGTAAGGGTGTTATAGTATGTGACGTCATAGCGCACGGCTATACTGCTTTTTTCTCTATGGTTTGATAAGTGTAGTTAACCGCGTGATAAACTCTTATTCCTACGTATAGATTCAGTCGTATAACTATCGTGTCACTCCCTGTAAATAAAAGAGCTAACTTTAGATACTAGTGGAACTCATAACAAAGGGTTGTTATGTTTTTTGCAGCCAGTAGTCGGGGAGATATAGGATTCCCTTTTTACAAGATTGTTATGAGAAAGATGAAGTTGGAGAGTGGATACAAGTGGTGAGAAACCAAATAATTAGAATATACATGCAACTAGGAAGTAGTTTAACAGGGACATTAGAGTTAGTTTTATCTCACAGCAAAAATGAAAACTGCCGAGAAAACTCTGAAGTTTAAAGCAAAAAAATTTTGGGATTTAAAAAAAAAAAATTGGGTCTTAAATTTTAAAGTGATTTAAAGAATATAATGATGAGTGCAGTAAAAGCAGTTAAAACCATTGTGAGTGTTAGCCTTGAAAAAGGAAGTTATGAGAAACCCGATAGTAGCTGTTACGGATTCCGATATGTGCGTGCGTTTTCGGTGGTCACATGACTCAGCGTTCGCGTTGGTCAGTCATGTGAATCGCCTTTTTCTTATTGTTGTTACCACGTTGTTCGTCCTTTGTTGTTTTCTTTCATTCTTTTCCTATCGTAGTTGCTATCGAAGGCGCAGATGTAGAAAGTTTAAAACTTTAATAAAGATTCCTTTATTATATCTGACCACGTGTGAAGTAAATAAGAATAGGTAGAAAATTAGGAGACTCTATCTGGTTTAAAGCACTGCACCAAAACAACTACCGTAGCATTGTGCAGAAAAAAATCTTCCACCTCCAACACTGAACCACGTCGTCAAAACATAAGGTTATAATTTGTTTGAAAAAAACAGGAGCAAGAAAGACCGACGAGGAAGACAAAGGAAGGCTTGACATGTTTTGTAGACCAGCCCTAAATTACATAAGAAAAATAGGTACAGTAGAACTTCGAAACCTTTCAGCGATTGGCTGGCTCGCGTGTGGTGAAAACGATGTAGGCAGTCGGCTGTGAGAGAAACGTATATAGAAATAAAGTTTCTCTTTTTTTATAAAAAAAACTGAACAATTGGTTAAGTAAAATTTGCTCACTCCAGAATCGACAGGTGAAAAAAAAGAGGATGCAGGTCCTGAGAGCAGAAAAAATTAATACAAAAATAAATGTAAAAAACCTGACTCAAACTTGATCAACAACCAACAGGAGATAAACACAAAGCTCATTCGTAGCACAAAGTAAAGTTAAAAAGGTGGAAAAGGCGAGGCTTGACGTAATGCTGCTGGCACGGCAAGTACTACAGCGAAATTAAGGCCATACGGTTTGCTTAACGCAAATAAAATAAAAACTAAAATGCAACGAGTTGCTCAACGCGAATAAAAATGAAATTACCCAGAGTTATAAGTGTATTAAGACACTATTTTTCTGAGAGAACCATGAAGCGTTTGTTACAGTAAAACGTATGCCAGCTTGACGCGGCGATTAAAAAGAAAGAGGTATATACATATAGCCACGGAAAAGCTGCTCGAATGAAGTTTAGAATTAAATTATGAATCGAATGAGAGTCGCCGTTAGTTTTTACCAGATTGACAAATGAAAGATTGTACTGTGGTAAACTTTCCTGATAGCTGGCATGTAGGAGATGTTCTTCAAAAACGTTGCATATCTTTTCGCATGCCCGCCCAATAAAACGAAGCAGACACAAGTTAAACCGTCTTTTTAACGTTTGGGTGGCCCATAGAGTGAATGTGATTGAAAATATGTTTTCGTAAAGATCGTGGCACAGCAAGGCAAAAATGACCCCAAAAAATGTCTTCTAATAAGTTGACTTTAGGAGATTTGGAGGGGTAGATTTGTTAATTGCTATAAATTAGGATCGTCATTTATTAAATGAAGAGTGTAATCAAACATCTGCGCCTTCGACATGGCAAGATAAGCCAGCGGCGGCAGCCCTTCAATATTTGTACGGAGTTTAGATGGACAGTCAGCAAAAAATTTTCTTTTCGCAAGTATTAGGTTATTTATAGGCACATCAACTTTTGACGCATTAAAAAAGAGTTGTGGGCAAACGTGTGTGGTTTAAACTTGCTCTTACAAACAGCTTTGTTTAAATATTGAATGGAAAGCGAATCGGATGTGTCAGTGAGGTCAACAATATTCGTAGGCAAGTCATTTATAAAATGATCGTGCAGAGTCAGCGCGCTACGTCATGGAAACTAAATGCTCCGGCGGAAACTCGTCAGTGAAGTCATTCGTGCAAGGCGAAGAGAGAGGCAAATCGTCAACATTGCTCGCTTTTAGCAAGGGAAATACAATTTGTGTTATTTGTCGCTGTATGTGACGTATTATGTCGACGATACATTGAGTTATTGGGCAAGATAAAGCGATTATTACTTACATCGACACCAAAGTCAAAATGACGAAGAAAGTCAATGCCAATAATGGGAATGTCAACGTTATTTTCTATAGATTCTGCAAGGCGGAACCATGCTTATTGCGGCACTCATATCAACGACAAAACTCATATTATATATAACTAGAATCGAGAAAAAAAAGGAATCGTGCTCTAATTTAACTTTTTTTTTAGAACCGCAGGAATAAAACGCTACATAAAGTCGATTGCTGTCAGAAAAATTACAACTACTATTAAACTGCCAAGAGCATGGAGCTTAGTATTTCATGGCTTTAGCACCAAAGCGCTAGAGATAAAAGCAGAGATGATTGGAATCAGTGCAAGTATTGGTTCGTTGTGGCGAACTAGATGGAGCTCGGCGGGGCATTTGACCAAATTTCTCGGTGCAGAAAAAACTATGAGCCGAGCTATGTCTGCCGTTTTGTTGACTAAATTTCGAAGAACAAGTTAAATTGCTGATTCGATTGACAGAAAAGTGATTATTATTCTTTTGAAGGTTTATTGATCTTTCAAATGCATCAGTAAATTTACTTAAACGTTGCTTGAAGATTTGGTTTTGTAATTTTTGTGCAATGTTTGCATTAATAAACGGCCCGGATAATATTGTGACTAGAATTTCATCACCGCGTTGTGCAGTAAGCTCTAAGGATGGTTGCGGGATGCGGCTAAAATAGTGCGGATTGAGGCGGGAGTTTATCGAGGAACGATTTTTCCAACGATTTATTGAGATCAGCATTTTGGCTGCCGGACGCCCTGAGGAGCGTGGGCATTTCAGACAAGAGTTTATAACGATTGTGATCGCCTAATTTGGTGCGATTTAAGAGCAGATTAAAGCGGTCATTATCACTCATTCTGTACAATTAAGTCAACGCTTCTTTTAAACTTTAAAATGCTGATGGCTGGGGTACGAACAATTTGTTGAGCTTTGGAAACTATTTAGAAATCAAGTGCGCTGAGCATTAAAAAAAAGCGTTTTTATCTGTCAAAAATTTTAAGGTGAATTGATGTTCCTCCGCGGCTAACCATGATTCTATATCATTCTCCCAAAATGAGGGAAGAGAAGGAGTGACGGGCGGCAATTGGGTGATGCTACGGTAGAAAAAGAAAAATTTTGCGAAGATAAAGGGTGACAAAAATTGAAAGGTTTGAGTGAAGAAGGGTTTCTATCAGCAGTAGTAAAGTTTTGTGTCCCAGTTTTGATATCAACACTATTTAACGAAGAGCGAGGCGTAGACGACAGCGCTGAAGACTTATAAAATGGCTGCGAAATTACTGATGAACTAAGCGAAAAATTACCTTCGGAAATTCTAGCAGAAGTTAAAAGATTACGTAGAAGTGAAGCGAAGCATTGCTACTAATCAAAGTTACAAATTTATAAAAGCTAAAAAACAATCTGTTGCTGACGAAACGGTATTGTATCTGCGGGTAATAGGTTCAAATTTACGACAAATTTCAAATTTACGCCCGCGCAGAGACAACAAGCAACTAACACGACCCGAAGAAGAATTTTTATCAAAAAGTACTGAGTTGGTTGCAGACGAATCAAATTTCAATTCAATTTATTACAAAAGTGTCTTGATCAAGTTTATCAACAAAAAAAAAAAACTTTTCAAATTTACGAAAGACTTCTGGCGCTCACTAGCAGCTCCACTCTTAGTTAACAAATATAACGGGTCGAATTTATTTATATTTTCGTTTATGACGTTTGACTTTTTTAAGCAAGAATCAGGCGATATCAGGCTACGTTACAAGGGATTTTCTGGTGACAGGCGGGCAAACGAGTAACACAAAAACAAGGGTCAAAACGGGCCAACAGTTATTTTGGGAGAGGCAAAGGAAGGACGGAAAGGTAATAAAAATACAAAAATTAAGTTTTTACAAAACAAAATGCAGCTGAAAACATAAATTTCGCAGTACATTGTATGAAATAACACGATTGAATGCACTGAGAAAAGTTTACAAAAAATGAGTTCGCTACAACATCAACATGTTTATCGTATAAATATAACATAGAGCTCACTTTTCAATCAGTCTAAACAACTTTTTCCAACGACTGTTGACCAATGAAACAAAGGAACATGAATCCGTCTGTTTTTTGCAAAAACCAACAACTTTATATTATTAAATTAATTTAATTTTAATCAAAAACTTGAAAAATATTTTTAGAAATATAAGCCTTATATAAATCTATCCTGTCTTTTCCCAATTTTACAAATAGTTTTACCCAAATTGAGTCGGTCACTGTAGCACGTTTTTTTTAATCGTCATGTAAAATATTATTTCCTAAAATGTTTCTAAGTCTATATTTAAAAAAGTATCTAAGCCCACTTGTTTTTTATCTAACAGTAACTAAGTTCATTTTATCCAATCTCGTTGTTAGATTTAGTCATGTGATTACAAACGTCTGCCAGTCGCTTGCATAGTGCAAACAGTCAGGTCATCAACATAAGCAAATTTCCTGCCAATTGTCACTGGCAGGTCATATGTATAGATATTAAACAAGAGGGGAGCCAAGACTGATCCCTGTGGCACGCCATTCTTAAGGCGTCGTAATCTGCTTTGAGCTTGCTGGTAAGATTGCGGTGCCATACAGTCAGTGATGTAGTCGAGAACACAAACGTTGAGACCGAGACCGAGACCGAGACCCGATAATTTTTCCCAGACCAAGACCGAGATCGAGACCGGAAAATTTCGAGACCTAAGGTTCGAGACCGAGACCAGAAATAATCGAGACCGAGATCGAGACCGAAAAATTTTACAAAAATATAGTCGGTTTAATTATTTCAAAAACCATAAATTTCTATTATCTAAACAGCAATCTTAGATTATTTTTTAATTGAACAAGCATCTCGATCATGTTGAAAAGAGCTTTGCTCAACTTTGATTGCATCATTAAACAATCAGCTTTAAAAACCTTTTCAACT
Organism: Diplosoma virens; assembly: GCA_963680785.1. NCBI lineage: Eukaryota > Metazoa > Chordata > Ascidiacea > Aplousobranchia > Didemnidae > Diplosoma > Diplosoma virens. Next base: position 37,638,619 of record OY796880.1, read on the forward strand.
AGAGCAAAAAAAGCCGAAATATACAAGGCACGGCGGTAAACAATGCTGAAAACAGCAATCAAAAAAACTTTAAGAAAAAATCGTTAAAAATTTTTTCAAAACCCAAAAATGCTGAAGGCACACTAATCACGAAAATGGTTGAAACTTGGGTGACCGGTAAATTCCACCCCGGTATATTCCATAACATTTAAATTCTAACACGGTATATTGTACCACGGAAATTTGTTAGGTTTAGAGGGTTAGGTGTTAGGGTTACAGTTAGAATTAGGGGTTAGGGTTAGTAGAGTTAGGGAAATAAATGTGCTTGTCATCTACCGTACTCTGTTTTGGCAGCTTATAGCGTGATAAATCAACAACAATCTACAAATAAAATGAACAGTCAACATAATGTGATATTGTAGTGAAATATACAGTGATAAAATATAAACTACAGCGGTGTAATTTGCCGCGGTGAACTGTGTCGTGGTGGAACTTACCGCAATAGAATACAGCTAGAACCAAAATTTCATTCAAATATTCGATTAGCTTGGTTATCTGTGTTGGTGCGTTGTATTTGTTGGATTTGTTGGCCATGTTTGATTTACATACAAAAGATTTAGTCTAATTAATCTCCTAGAAAAGATTAGAAATAAGGACAAATTATATAAACCAGTAAAAGCTGCTTAACAACTCGCTGACTTTTCTTTTTGTATTACCCTTGTTTAATTTATGTCCGTCTTTGTATAGGTTAATCAAAGTAGTTTTTAGTTATTTTCTTCTTTTCTACTTCGTATTATTAGCAATTTGGTAACTTGTTTTAAGCAATTATATTCATACAATGGCGTTTGCAGAAATTTGTTATGGGGGCGGTTGAGAGCCGAAAACACGATCACTATAATTCGTAATGTTTTTTACAAGAGGAAGGCCTGAAACAACATAAAAAAGAGCCACTTTCAAATATTCACTTAAAAAAACAATTAAAATTATTTATTTATTCTTGATATTATTATGTATCTTTATTTTTATCCTCCTGACTCCCTGACTCACAGGAAATTGTCGGTGACTCACAGAAATAAGATGTTAAACGGGAAGGTCGTCCGCGAAAAACGCCTCAAGGTCCAGCACTTTAAATTTGTCCTTGGCTGCTGAGTGAAATTTTAACTCGACAAACTGTTCTTGTGCTTCATCAAAAATGTCGCCTATTTTGCATTGTAATGTGTTTCTTGCTTCTCATTTATTTGATTAATTTTTTTTTTAAATCAGATAAACGAGTTTTTAATTTGTGCTTTAATTGAGACTCAGAGTTACCGTTTGCGAGTGCAAAATCCAATTAAAAAAAGCTTGCTGGATTTCGTTGTTCAATTTGATTCTAGCTGAGGTCAAGTTTCATGTCATTTTAATTATCAAAATTAATAAAAAATGTTGATAATCAAAATGACAGGAAACTTGACCTATCAAAATTAATAAAGAATGTGGCCCAGATGGTAGGTGCTTTCACGCAACCTGAGCCGTGAGTAAGTCTGTTCATTGATTTTAAAAATGACAGACCAAAACCGAATCTACCAAAACGAAAAGGTATTCACCCATTCCGATGTTCAGTGTGGGTCTGCTAATCGGCAAACGTCCTTTTCAGGACGGGGCAATGCTAGGATAAAACTGCCCTTTTCAGGGCACATTGCCAACAAGTTCTGAAGACTCACTATTCTTCAGCTGAACATCAAAGGCCTCACTGCAAGCAAGATGAACGTTCTTCATCACCTCGCTATGCAGTCTGAGGAACTCGTCATCCTACTACAGGAGAACCGCTGCACTGATGCAGAGAAGTTGGTACTTCCAAACTACCAACTAGCTGGGTCTTTTTTAAGCAGGAATCATGGCCTTGCCACGTCTGTCCACGAGCGACCGAGATACACGCTTTTGGATCAATCTCCACCGACATCGGAGATCGAGTGGCTGTGTGTGGACGTTGATGGCTATAAAATAGTCAACGTCTACAAACCACCGCCAACGCGATTGCGAACCCTAAATCTCCCAGTGTTTCCTCACCCCTGTCTTTATGCTGGCGATTTTAACTGTCGTCATACTGACTGGGGTTACGATGACAACAGTCCGGATGGTGAGTGCTTGGCTGGCTGGGCAAGTATTAATTATTTTGCCCTGCTATATAATGCCAAGGACGCTGCCAGTTTTTATTCTGGCTGCTGGAACACTGGCACCAATCCAGATCTAGCTTTCGCCAGCGTAGGTCCAAACAGTCGCTTACCGGATAGACGTGTCCTTGAGAAGTTCCCCAGATCACAACATCAACCTTCGCTTATTACACCATCAAGGCTTGCTATGGCAGTGCCAAGCATGCCTGTTAAGCGATGGAACTTCCGCAAGGCCAATTGGAGTCACTACATTGCTTTGACGAATAAATTCGCAAAGACTATGTTGCCGCCTGATTCACTTGATGTGGATGCGGCTTACCAGGATTTCTATAACACCATTAAGAAAGCGGCCACAAAGACTATCCCACGCGGGTATCGAAATAACTATATTCTGTGTTGGGATGCAGAGTGTGAATCCCTCTATAAAACCTTTCTGCAGTCTCCTCAGGGAGACGACTCAAGTTTAGCTGCTACAGCTCTGCTTGCCAAGCTTGACAGAAAGCGGAGGAATTGATGGTCCGAGGCAGTTCGGAGCATTGACTTCTCACACTCTAGTCGAAAAGCGTGGAGTATTTTGAACAACCTTACTGGTAGGTCACGACACTCTCCTCGTCACTGTCTTGTTTCAGCCGATGCTATTACATCTCAGCTGGTTAGAAATGGGAAATACGGGGCTGTTGACCGCAAGTCATCTCGACTTGTCTTTCAAGAAGTGTCTGACCTTTGGAGGGCCACAACACCAGACGCAGTAAATATCTCTGACAATTTTTCACAGAGAGAATTTGCTGCTGCCCTTCAACATTTAAAACCAGGTAAAGCTCCGGGACCTGATTCCATCAGCCCCGAGCTTATACTCCATGCCGGAGCTGCTTTGAAGTCCTAGTTACGTGACTTCATTTCTTCCTGTTTGCGCCGACTCAAAATTCCCAAGATCTGGAGAAGAGCGCTTGTGGTCGCGATCCCCAAACCAGGAAAGCCCGTGGGGGACCCAAAAAGTCATCGACCGATATCTCTGCTCTGTGTCCCCTACAAGATCCTCGAGAGGCTTATCTAAGCCCGCGTTAAACCATTAATCGAACCACTGCTCCCTAAAGAGCAGGCTGGGTTCCGAGGCAGGAAATTAACCGTATATCAAGTTGTTCTGCTAACCCAGAACATTGAGGATTCTTTCGAGGCTAAAAAGAAGGCCGGTGCCGTATTTATTGATCTGACAGCTGCTTATAACACTGTTTGGCACCGTGGCCTTACCTGCAATCTGCTGAGACTACTTCCGGATAAGCACATGGTCAAAATGATTATGGAGCTTATCCGAAATCGAAGTTTCACCCTTACCACCGGTGACAGCAAGCAAAGCAGGCTACGCCGTCTTAAAAACGGCGTTCCTCAGGGATCGGTCTTGGGTCCCCTCCTATTTAACATCTATACGTACGATCTTCCTTCCATGATTTCCAGAAAGTTTGCTTATGCTGATGATTTAGCATTGTTGCACTCTTCTGGAAACTGGAAGGACTTGGAGGGGACCTTAAGCCAAGACATGTCTACACTTTCAGCGTATATCCAGACTTGGAGGTTGAAGCTCAGTCACACTAAGACGGTGACGACAGCCTTTCACATAAATAATCGAGAGGTCAAACGTGAGCTAAAGGTCTACAACAACGGTAGACTTTTACCGTTCTGTCCAACCCTTACTTACCTTGGGGTAAAACTGGACAGATCGCTCGCGTTTCGTCACCATTTAGTGGCATTGCGCAAAAAACTATCCTCGGGCGTCACACTGCTGCGGCGACTCGTGGGCTCGGGATGGGGTGCTGGTGCTAAAACACTACGCATAGCCACCTTGTCTCTAGTCTACTCAACAGCTGAGTACTGTGCGCCAGTCTGGTGTCGCAGTGCTCATACTCGCCTCATCGACAGTGTCTTGAATGACGCCTTGCGCATAGTTACTGGATGCCTGCGTCCCACTCCAACGGACCACCTACCTGTACTCTCAGGCATCCAGCCAGCTGAGCTTAGCCGAATGGGAGCGACACTCTCCTTGGCTCACCGTGGATCTCTGGATTCTGATCATATCTTGTAATGTCTTTTAAGTGGGTCCTCAGATACTCGCCAAGTGAGACTAAGATCCAGACGCCCGTTTGTGCCAGGTGCGCGGAATCTTTTGGACAACCTTGCCAGACTTGGCATCCGCGCTTCTGAATGGACAAGTCACAAATGGAAAACAGAGTACTGTAAAAATGTTTCCAGGCTCCGTGCTTTTGTGCCCGAGACCGGTGCCAGGCTTGTTGGGATGGGCTTACCCCGAGCAGCTTGGGTTAAGCTCAACCGCCTGCGGACTGGTGTTGGGCGGTGGGTAAAAGGGCTGTTGAAGTGGAAAATAGGTCAAGAAAATTGGCCAATTTCTCACACTTTAGTGAATTTGTACAACAAGAGTCTGAAGAGGCAAATTCTCTATTTGGCTTAAGATCTTTAAACGTAAATCCATCAACGTCTAAGGTAAAGGCTGCTTATACTACAACTTCATTTAACAATAACGATCGAGGATTGAAGCCCCAAAATTGTTGGGGAGAATGTTGGTGCTGCAAATCTAGCACACATAGGTTAATTGACTGTAAAGAATTTACAAAAATTTCTATTGAGGACCGACTTGAATTTATTAAACGTTTCAGACTATGCCATAAATGCTTCAGCTCGAGACATCGCACCCCCAATGCAAAAAGGTTAATTCTTGTACAGTAGAAGGCTGCACTAACCCATTCCATCACACGCTACTACATTTTACAAGAAAAAGATCCCCAGTTTCCAAAAGGACAGCGCCTGAAGTCAGCAATCTTAATACTGATAACCCAACAGAAAACACTATTGCGCTCTCTACAGTTTCAAAGGCCACCGCTTCAAATGCAAATGTATACCTTTGTGTAGTTCCAGTTAGGGCTAGGTATAAAGAAAAGGAAGTTCTAACGTATGCGTTCTTGGACCAAGGATCTACTCACGAATTTTGTGACAAGACCCTCATTCAGTCATTAGGAATAACTAGTCGATCCGAAAAAAATTGTTTGCAGACCTTGGCAGGTTCGGTTAAAGAATACGACGACATATCTTGTGAACTTGAAGTCTTTGGTTTGGATGAAGAGGTGTACTACACCATATCTAATGTTTTCTCAATCAAGTTCGACCTAATCTTGTTCCGACGCAAAGGAAAATTTTGGATCTTCCTCATCTAAAAGAAATAAATCTCACGTCGAGGTCGGTTTATTAATTGGAATAGACGTGCCAGAGCTGTTCTGTACTAGCGAATTTCGCAAAGGACCGCGTGGTACTCTGTCAGCTATTTGTACACCCCTGGGCTGGTCTTTGCTCGGGCTTTCTCTATCACCATCTTATTCTGCGAATTGCAAAGTTCACTTTTCACGTAAGACAGATGACGCAGATTATCAACTTATTGAGAGTTTATGGGATTCAGAATTTTTAAAGGGCACAACTGTTTTAGATACTCCAAACTCCAAGGAAGATCGTGCGGCTTTTCACTTAATGCAAGATATGATTACCATACACAAAGGACATTATCAGCTCTCGTTACTTTGGAGACACTCTCAAGTTGGTTTTCCGAACAATTATGCGATATCAAAGCACAGACTCACAACTTTAAAGCCTAGATTCCTAAGCGATCCACATCTAAAGGCCAAGTATATTGACGTAATAAACGGCTATCTAGAAAAGGGGCACGCAAGAAAATTAAAAAGTCAAGAACTAAAGGTTAACGTGGCTACTAAGTGGTACTTACCTCATCACCCAGTGGTCAACCCTAATAAACCTAACAAAGTGAGAGTTGTACTTGACTGTGCAGCTAGATTCAGTAACGTATCTTTGAACGATAACTTAATGCGAGGTCCCGACTTAATGAACAGTCTAATTGGGGTCCTGACAGGATTTCGAAAGAACCGCATAGCACTTGTGGGCGAAATAGAGGCAATGTTTCATCAAGTATTTGTGAAATCTGAGCATGCAAATGCCTTACGTTTTCTTTGGTGGCCAAACGAATGTCTAGAGGAAACTCCGGCTTCCTATCAAATTTTAGTACACATTTTTGGTGCAAAATCTTCACCTAGTTGCGCGAACTTCTGCCTGCGACAAACTGCATTAGCCTTTGCACACCTTTACGATCCAACTATATTAGAGATTGTACGCAACAACTTTTATGTGGACGATTGTCTATTCTCGGTTTCATCAGTAGAAGAAGCGATTTCCGCTACTTAGAAGGCGTGGTTTTCATCTGAGAAAGTGGCTGTCAAACAATGAGCAGGTTATAAAGGCCATTCCTGATAGCGAACGTGCCACGTTATTAAATAATTATTCTTTTGATGTAAGTTCGCACGAGCGAGTCTTGGGTGTAAATTGGGACATAAAGGAAGACCAATTTACGTTTTTTATTAACCTCCCTCATAACCTCTTTACAAAGCGTGGCGTACTGTCCACCATAGCAAGCTTGTACGACCCACTTGGTTTAGTTTCCCCAGTTGTCTTGGAAGCCAAAATGTTCTTGCAGGGTCTTACTAGACGAAAGGCGGGATGGGATGAAGAAATTACTAGTACTGAGTCAGAAAGGTGGTCTAATTGGTTGCCACTTCTTTCTCGGCTTAATGAAGTATCCGTTCCGCGTTGCTTCAAAACTCAAGAATTGGAAAAGTTAAAAAATGCTGAAATACACAATTTCTCGGATGCTTCCTGTTTTGCTTATGAAGCTTGCTCATATCTGCGATTAATAGATGAAAATGATAACGTGGCGTGTTCGTTTTTAATTGGCAAGTCGCGCGTGTCCCCAATTAAAGCCATCTCAATCCCCCGTTTAGAATTGACCGCAGCTGTTTTAGCCGTGAGATTAAATGAAAAAATGCAAAGAGAGTTGAATCCAAAATCCTGTACTTCAATCTTCTGGTGTGATTCCACAGCGGTGCTTAACTGTATAAAAAATCGAACTAAGCGTTTTCCCGTCTTTGTAGCCAATAGACTTACAGTCATTGAGCAAGGCTGCGACCCGAATAATTGGCATTATTTACCGCCAAAGCAAAATCCAGCTGATTTACCTAGCCGAGGCGTATCAGCATCATCTATCGAGCAATTAAACGCTTGGATACGAGGCCCAGAGTTTCTTCAAGAACCTATTTTAGATTTTAGTAAATTTGAACTTTCAGATAAAAAATTATCTGAGGAATTTTGCTTCACAGATCGACAATCAGTGTATGTAAGCTTGATGGTTGACACCACAGATGTGATAAATCGCTTAATTAACCGTTCTTTGTCTCTTTACAAACTAAAGAGATTAACGTCTTTGCTTTTACGATTTAAAAATTTCCTCGTAAGAAAATTCAGGCATTCTCGCTTTAGGTTTGACTCTGCACTCACTGTAGATGAACCGACCGCCGCAGAGAGAGCGCTTTTATCAGACATGTGCAGCGACAACATTTTCCATTTCTTACTTATCTAAAGAGTAAAAATAAAGCAAAGGACCTTCCCGCGTTATATGCAAAAACTAAAACCCATTGAAATTGACGGCATCGTACGAGTAGGAGGCCGGTTGGAAAAGACTGTAGTTGAATTTGATGTGAAACACCCAATCATTCTGCCACAAAAATGTCACTTTTCACAATTAGTGATTAGACAATACCATGTCGAAATGGGTCATTCAGGAACAAGCCACTCTTGGGCTTCAGTGAGGGAAAAATTTTGGATTGTGAAAGGTGGCTCCGCAGTCCGGCATGTTATAGGAAAATGCATTGCCTGCAGGAAAAGAAATGCCAAGGTAGGAGAGCAATTTATGGCTGATCTTCGCTCATATAAATTACAGTCATTTGAGAGGTCATTTTATAATACTGGCATAGATTACTTTGTCCCGTTTATGATCAAGCAGGGGCGTAGTCTTGTTAAACGCTATGGATGCGTGTTTACATGCCTAACTATGAGAGCAGTTCATATAGAGATTGCAAACTCTTTGACAGCAGACTCGTTTATTAACGCTTTGAGGCGATTTACAACTTGTAGAGGCAAACCCAATTGTATATTCTCTGACAACGGCACAAACTTTGTCGGCGCGGCACGTATACTGAGAGAATCTCTTGAAGAATTGAATAAAGGCAGGGTAGATCGCTACTGCTGCCAACAAAATATAAAGTGGGTTTTCATGCCCCCTAGCGCGAGCCACATGGGTGGAGCCTGGGAACGCATGATACGTTCCATACGCAAGATTTTGAACACTCTTATCGGCAGCAAAACTTTAAATAATGAGTGATTAATTACATTTATGACTGAAGTTGAAGCCATATTAAATTCCAGACCATTAGTTCCAGTGATGTACAATGATAAAGGCCAGGAACCACTTACTCTCAACCACTTGCTTCTTTTTAAGGAAAATCCAAACCTACCACCAGGTCTTTTTGATAAGAAGCATTGCTATACGCGTAGACGCTGGGCTCAAATCCAATATAGGAGCAACCGATTCTGGTGTCGTTGGATAAAAGAATTCCTACCCAACCTTTCTCAGAGGCAAAAATGGTTCCAGAAAAACAGAAATTTGCAATTAAATGACATTGTTTTGATTGTTGAGAATATGCAACAAAGGTCGAAGTGGGTCCTGGGTAGAGTAGTTAAAACGTTTTCTGATAAATCGGGTGTAGTTCGCCGGTTAGTGTTAAAACCCCTAGCTCCGTGATTACGCGGCCTATAACTAACTTTTGAGTTTATCCTTAAACATTGGTTTTGTCGAAATTGTTCAGTAATTTCTTGAGGATAAGAAGGAGAAGTTGATTGTTTTTCAATATGATGAATAAATTGAAATGTCACCGGAGAATGATCATTGATTCTGGAACGAAAAAACAAGTATTTTATTATTTGATTAAAACTTAGATTTTGTCTACTTTTTATCACGAAATATTTTTAGCATTTTACGGCAAAACAATTCACATGTTTGAATATTGAATAACATTAAATGAATTTACCTGTTTTATTAAAGTTTGTTTATTGTATTTTGATAAAAATTGATGTCAGATATGAGTCTTGCTGCATTGCAAACATTATAAAGAACAATTGCTAAAGTTACAAAACAAAAACTTTGTTGATGTACATGATTTTAAGTTAAAGTCGTCGATTTATCAGATGTTTTAAATATTTAATGTTTTACTTATTTTTAATTTGATTTAAGCGATGTAGCAGTTTGCTGTTTATATGAAATTGCTTTTTTATTTCTTGGCTATGCCTAAAAACGTCTGGAGAAACTAAAGTTACAAGAAATGCAATTCTATTTTTGATTCACAAATATGTAGTGCAGTTAAACTAAAATTAAACTGAAATTAACTAAAATTAACTGCAGTATTTGTGATTGTTTCGGAACGAAAATAAACTCTGGACTGCTAGTATATTTACGTTGGAATGTTTTCAACCTAAATATAACGAAGAGATGAATTTAACCTGTTTTCATTGTTGTAATATTTATAACAAACTAAAGGGAATTATTTTATATATGTTTATTGTTTTTATATTAATGTATTGTTTTAATCATGAGCTGTTTAAAATTATCCAAATATATTAAAACAGATAAAACCACACAAGCTTTTTTTTTAAACTAAAAAAAATACCAGTACTATATAAACTAAAGTAAATTTTTAAAAGTTGATCAGCGAAGAGGTTTTAAATCAGGAGTGACGAACCTATTGGTTATTACAGGCAGCTTTTTCAATTCCAGTTGAGTAAGCGGGCCGCACAAGTTTTTAGTCATACTATAAAGCCATATTTTTAGTCATTCCAATTTTTACTCATTTAGTTAATCCTACTTTTACCCATTTAGTCATATTTTTAGTCATTTGTATTTTTAGCCATATTGTAAAACAGGGATGTAAACTCGAACTCGAAGAACTCGGTCTTTAATTGACGAACTTGTACTTAAACTCGAAAAATAAAATTGCTGAACTCGAACTTGAGCTCGAACTCAAAAAATATTTGATTAAACTTGAGTTCATTAATTGAAGAATTTTGAAAAGAAAATAAATAGTAGGCCTATTTGGATTTTACTTTTGATATTAAACTGTTAAACTTTCAATACAATTGAGTTGTACCTTTAATTTTGATTGGAAAACTGATTTGTTCATTAATATTTGTTCTTTGCCGATTAATATTAATATTTGTCCATTAATATCTTGTTCATTAATATTTGTCCATTAATATTTGTCCATTAATATTTGCCCATTAATATTTGTTACGTGCAACCATTAAATGAATTTGTTTTTTTTTTTGTTTATGACAGCCAGTTTCATTATTGGTTTTGTTTTATTTATTTTTTTGTGGTAGCCTTTCAACTTTTAAGTGATTAATCGTGTGTCCTTGATTAGGGGTTCATAAAATATTTTTTAGTCGTTTAAAGTCGACGTGCAGAAAAGTTTGTCCAAGCCTAACTTTTTTAATCACTGAAGCACGTTTTGCCGTTTACTAATGTTACGTAATGCAAATCGCTTCTTTGTGAATTTTGTGACCTATTAGAAAATTAGATTAATTTTTTGTGACCTATTAGAAATCCAATGAGTCGCAGCTGCCAACAGCGAGGAAATGTGATAAAATTAACGCCTTTAACAGATCAATCAATTTATAGATTTTAAATTAACTGCAACCGTTCTAAATAACCTAAATGCGTCGTCCTAATTACTTAACCCTAATGTGACCTCGTTTTGGCAGTAACCTGTATAAGAGCATAAAATCGAGTTTTATAATTAATTTTGTCGTCTGAGCCACGTGGCCCAATTCGGATTTAGTATAAATAGAGTGAGAGATCACTCTTGTCATACAGTAACTAGAATTTGGCTCAGAGAACGGTGAACGTTGTATTAATTTTTGTTGTATTGTGTTGAGTAACTGCGTTTGTGAAACCGCAGATAAATAATAAATTCAATCCTCTCTTTTAAGTTGCAACTATAATTTTTTATATCGGCGTCATAGAATTACGTACATTTAAGTAAGGGTGGTTGTAATTTGGAAGGATTTCGCTGACCTTATTTAGACAAGTTCAGCATTTCAAGGACGCTTATACTGTAGTTATTGAATTCCGTTTTTATCGTTGGACACGCCGCCACCTTTCGGCGGGGAACGATAAACTGGGAGTCGCGAGTCTTTCTTTCATTAACAAGAATTTGGTCTTCTCCAAAATTTGAATTAAAGAACAAAATATAATTTAATCTTTGAACCAAAAAATTGAATTTATAAGTAGTGTTTTTACCAAAATTTGTATTTACTCTCTTCATCAACAACTAAATAGGCCTACCATTGGCAGAAACTTTTTTAACCCGAATAAAAATTGAATTTTTTAAGGCTTCAATTATGGTTTTGAAGGCCTAACCCTTTACTGCATGAATTTTTAAATTTAAACAAAAAAAATTTAAATTAAGCTAAAAAATCATTCAATGCATCTAAATTAATGTTAATTTACTAAAAATTGAAAAAAAATGAAAAATGGCGTAATTTTATGGTTGTATCATATATTGTACAAAATGTGTTTCAAGAAGATTTTGCAAAAAAATTTCAGAATAGAATTTAGCGTTTATTAAAGAAAAGTTTTACACAATTTTTTAAACAATGTGTACAAAAGTAAAACTAGAATAAAAACAGTCACCTGGATGTGGTAGATGGATAACAGCTGTATTTAGAATGACATGATCGACTTGGTTACAGTTTGAACCTACTTGAATTTATTTTGTTTTTGGTACAAATTTTGATGCACTTTTCTATTCTTGACTTGACGATTTTATAAAATATCTTGTAATTTCAGCCCTACCTCTAAATAAAAACTAAAAAATCAAATAAAAAATTTCATCTGGCAGCAATATTGAGATCTTTAAATTGAAATCTCAGTATTAAGATCTCTGAAAGTAAGTTGGGATAATTGCTTGATAGTTGGCCTAGAGAGGACGCTCCACCATTTTCTGCAAGTTAGAAGGAGAAATAGAGGCGGTGATGATAAAAATGCATATTACAACATTGAAATGGCATTTTTTATTTAAGAAGGTGCCAATTTTCATCTAAGCAAGCTTACAAAGTTGACAAAAAAAGCGTTTTTCCAATGTTTTTTTACCAAGAGTTGCTTTGTTTTGGTGAACGGTCTTCTTGTTTTACGCTTATGACTGTCTCAGATTTTTTCAGTTTCTAGAGAATTTGCTGATGAGCCATGAGATAATGCTATCTGGAAGCCAGGCTAAGAGTAAAAAAAAGTTTTTGCTGGTTTGAAGACAAACAGAAACCGATTCTACCAAAATTGAAAAGTGTCTACCCATCCGCTATTTCAGCCATTGACTTCCGATAGAAAAACGTCTTTTGCAGAACTGGAAAACTATCAATGAACAATGTTAACAAGTTCTAATGGTGCACCATGATCAAATTGAACACCTAACGTTACATTACAAGCAAGATGAACGTTCTTCATCATCTTGCTGAATTGCTTGATTCTTTTGTAATCTTATCACAGGAAACTCATTAGATCCATACCAGATCAGAAAAGCTAGTACTTCCAAGTTTCTTCTGATAAGCCATACTGAGACATTCTGCATGAAATAGGTTTTTTTCTTGATAAAGTTTTTATTTGATAAAAAAATTATCTAACACTGTTTTTACCATACGTTTACAATTAATTTTTTTCATATGACCGTAGAGGCCAAGCTTTTGCTTTCTTTTCTCAAATCGATTCAAAATTGTATAAGCCACGCGAACTCCATTGAAAAATTTGCCGTAAAGTGTCTTTTCTAAATGAAGAACAAAAATCACTTGGATAGACTGAGTATCGAACTCGCATCCTCCTGGTCCAAAGTCAGAGTGTCATAAAACTGAGCTGTATTCAGTCAAATACTAATAATTCAAATTGATTTGCCATATTATATGATTTGCCATATCTAAGTTTAAAATTGGTCTAGTATTTTTTTAGTTTCCTGTTTCCAGGTCAAATAGCATTTTGAGTTTCATATTGCAAGACATGACATCATACGTATAAGATACAACCACATTTATACGTGTAATTTGGTCAATTTACATTAAAAATTTGAAAATAAGATTTTTAATAATTAATTATAAAGTAATAAATATAATTTTTTTAGTGGGAAATTTACATGAAATGTTAAAAAAATATATTTTCAATCATAAAAGTAAATTAAAAATTATTTTGGGCTTTATTTTAAAACTAAAAAGTTTTAAATAAGAAAATGTTGCATTTTTTTTATTCAAAAGCAAATAAATTTTTTTCAAATAAAGTTTTAAATTTTAAAGTTTTTTTTAATGAAAAAATGATTGTTAATTTGGTTGTATCATATATGATACGCTATGCAGTAAAGGGCTTAGCGCTTTAATATTTATGCCAGTGCTGGAAACTCGATAGATTTTTATGATTTAATTTTTCCTTCAAACTCACAAACACTTTGCAAATTCGAATTTTTATCTCCTATTTTTCGATTTTAGGAAAGGGTCATGTTAATTTTGGTCTTAAATCTCATTCTCGTCATTATAGTATGTGCAGGACACCGGAAGTGAAGAGGAGTAAAAAGGGCAGGTGGATCCCCTACCCTTTTAACCCCTATAAATTCCGTTCCTTTTTCTTTTTCAAAAGGGAAGGTACAGGTTGGAAGATACAGAAGCATTTCGAAACTAGACCAAAATGTCTGAGTGAAGACTTTTATTTTGGTTTTATCGAAACCTGAAATTTAGAACGAAAGTAGGGATCATTGTCTTGATTGGAAGTGATGACTATTTTTTTAAGTAATCACCAAAGTTTTGTTGAAAAAAATTTGTTAAATAATAATGATTTTTTTTAGTTATAGTTTAAAAATTTTTATTTTTTGCTTTTAAGTTTATTGCTCCGGCTCATGACGTTATTGACGTCACTATATAAAAGATTGTTTAACAGAACCACTATTTAATGGAGTATGAAACTCACATCAGCAGTAGCGGCTGTATAGTAAAAATGAAGAAGTGCCACAATCAGGAGCATCGGAAAAATTTTGGCTGGAAAGGGCAAAGTTTGAAAAGGGTACTTTTTGGTCAAAAAGACACTTTTAATAAACGCAAATTTTAGCCTCGGAGAAATGTTTTTCTAAAAATACTTAATAAAGACCAAAAATAAATGCAAAGTTCTTCGCTTTTCGGCCGCGGTGTTTTATTTACTTGGGCGGAAATATTTTTGATTTAGCATACTCATAAAGGTGGAACGTTCTTGTTTCAAATAAAGACATTTTCTTAACTAATGTAAACACTGTTACTAGGGATAACTTAATTTAGAATTTAAATTAGAGTTCTTCTGGCACTATCAGAGGTAAGTTCAAATTCAACAAATGCAACAAAGGTGTAATATAATTTTTGAAGAAAAGCTTGCAAGACGATGTTTCGTCCGTTACATCGGTAAAAACAACACCCAATTTACAATGCATTTAAAAGCAAAAAACAAATCTAATGATTCCTATGGTCAGAAACAACAACAATTTAACAACTTCGTGCAATAGAACTAAAATCAACAGGTTGAAAACCCACATTCATCATATAATTTTTATATTATGGTAGGGCCGTAACTTTGTCAGGTGGGGCCCGGTGCAAATATCTCTTACGGTTCCCCATTTTTTTCTATACTTAATCCTAGAACGACCACCCCGGTCAATTGACCGGTAAGGCACTTGGTTTTTGCGATATTTTCTGCGTATGAACTTAAATTCCGCTGATATTGCCTGTAATCCTCAAATTTGGTTGGAACTATGTGCTCTATTAAACAAAGTGATTTACTTCCAGTAAATTTTGTAAAAATGATAGATATAGGCCTACCTACAGTAGAACAACCGTACTGGTCAATTGACCGATAAACAGAGATAATGGCTAAATACAAGAAATTCATGCAAAAGTTTTATTCTTTTGTTACCATTAGCACGAAGGAAGTTCAATGAAAGTTCAGATCTACAAAAAAAGTAGCTGGTCGAGCATGGGCGATGGCAGGAGAGGCGAGAGGGAGCAATTTCTCCCTTGGCACTAAAAGCTAAAGTCTTGGGTCAGGCTTAACCGCCTTCACACTGCTGTTGGCTTGACCCATTGCACAGTGCACAAATGGGTATTGATCCCACAGCATCCGGTGAATGTGGCGCGGAAGAGCACACTGCTAAACACATCATAACATCTTATTTTATTTTCCATCATCCAAGTAGGGGCTTGGTTTGAAATCAGTAAATGAGGAGACCGCGGCCTGGTTAAACAATAACTGTCCCAACATCTAAAGAGTATTTCCAAAAGTAACATCTACTCTATACCAAAAAGAAGAACAATTTTTTGGTTTGTTTCTAAAAAGTTTATAATTTTGTTTTACAAAGAGACCACAAAACGGACTCCCAAAGCTCCCACGAGGCAATTTCTGGGGGCCAAAAGCAGAAGCCTTTGCTAAAGACCTTTTTTTAGTCTTTACAAGTCTTTTGGGACAATAATCAGTGCTAAATAGCAATTGATTTATGGTCACAATAATAGAACCACTCGGCAAAAATGCTACTTTAAACCAGTTTTGAAAGCAGTTATCAGCATTACAATTGAATATCAGTAATTTATTTACGTCATTGTACAGAAAATAATGAGCTAAACACAATTTTCACCGTGGTATAGAAAAACGAATGCCGAAACAGGCTGTAAAATCGTTGACTGCGCAGAGGCAAAAACAAACAATGAAAAAAAGCTGAGAGTCTCTGAAAAGGAGCTACAAACCATAAAAGATTAAGAAACACTGTGATAAAGTTTTTAATAAGACTGTTTTATTTTATCTTATGCCTCATTACAGTAACTTTAACCACTGCTGCAAACTCGATCGCTTTTTATTTGCATTCAAGTTCGAGTACGAGTTCTATTCTGTGCTGTAAAATTTAAAAGTTTAATTAAACCTACTTCTTTAACGTGAGTATTTGCTTTTTTATTTGTACTTATACCCAATTATGTTTTCTTGCATTATATGTGAGAGGAAGCAAGACTAAAAAAGGTCTTCACTTTGACAGTTATGCATTTTTAACAATTTTGACACTGGTGCTTTATTGCTCGGTTAAGCTCAAAATTTTATTTATCGAACCCCATTCGATCCCTCTGGTGTTCCAATCGACACTGGTGTAAACAACAAACTTTTTCATCTAGATAACATGCATTGTTGAGACAAAATATTTCGAGAAAGGTCAATAAAAAATCTAATATAATATGTTTACTTCTTTCCAGGGTAATTATTGTTTAACTGTTTAACGAAAGCATGTTATTTACACACACATAAGTGTAAAAATATGTTTTATTTTGTCACTTGGACTATTATAGGCCAATACAATGACAGAAAAATAGCATTCTTGTTCTTGCAGAAATAGCAAGGGCAACTAACAAAAGTAATCAGATAAGCGTATATGGATGTGCTTACAGGATCTAAAAAAAATCTCTAAAAATGTCCCAGCAATATATGATTGTGCATGCAAAATTGAGGTTATTGTAGTTAAGATCGGCAAAATAAAAAAAATCTTTATTTTGATGAAATTGGGATTTAGCACTCGATAGTTAAAACTATAGCAATTTTGAAAGTATTAGGAATTATGTCACTTTTAATTGTTTGCGGGCCTGTATATATTTTTATTTTTTAATTATCTATATATTTATCCTCTTGACATGCAGGAATGCGACGGAGGCGGTAATACAAAGGCTAAGCAATTACCCCGACCTGCTTCCGAAGAGGCCAAGATATTTATTTTAAAATTCATTGTTCTTCTGGTAAAATCAGAGGCAAGTAAAACTTCAACAAATACAAAAGGCGTAATATTTATTAAAGCAGAACTCAACGACGTTTCGTCCGTTACATCGAGCGGACTTCTTCAGGTAAAAGCAGAACACAACGCGCACCGTATTTAAAAACCAAGAAGTTAAAAACACAAACCAATGTTTGTGTTTTTAAATACGGTGCGCGTTGTGTTCTGCTTTTACCTGAAGAAGTCCGCTCGATGTAACGGACGAAACGTCGTTGAGTTCTGCTTTAATAAATATTACGCCTTTTGTATTTGTTGAAGTTTTACTTGCCTCTGATTTTACCAGAAGAACAATGAATTTTAAAATAAGTAATATCCCTGGTAACAGTGTTTATATTAATTATAAGGCCAAGATATTGCTGTCCGCTTGTAATTTAATAGAGATATGACTGAAATTTAGAAATGCTTGCCAAGACTACCAAGCAGGTGAAAAGTGCCGTAAAGTGTCGTTCCCAAAGACACAACACAATGGCGCGAGTCGGTTTTAAACCGAGACCGTATCGATCACAATTTCGACGCTCTAACTACTCGACCACGCTGCAACAAGTTTTAGTTTCATTCTTTATTTTTCACTGTTTCAGTTTCTGTATTCAGTTTTGTATTCTATGTTTAGATACAGTCTGACGGGCTTTAAACTATTAAAACTTTTTGGTTTTATTTTGTAACTAGTAATTCAAACTATTTTTCTCGAATATTTTTATCAAGCACTTTTTTAAGAACTGATATCTTAAGATTATACAGCTTCGGCTACAGATTTAAAAATAGGATCCGCTTTCCCTTTTTCTTCAAATTTTTAAAAGTGTAACTTAATCAAGGTTGTGAAGTCGGATTCGCTGGAGTTGTACGTCTTTGGGTGGAGTCGGAGTGTGAGTTGGAGTCATTTTGTAGAATTGCTGGAGTCTGAGTTGTTTTTTAAATGTTCTGTAGTCGGAGCCGGGAGTCGGAGTCTGTTTTGCAGATATTCTTGATTCGGAGTTGTTTTTTCAAATGTTCTGGAATCGGAGTTGGAGTAGGAAAAAATTCCTAGGACTTCACAATCCTGTTTACAAGTGATAAAAATCTGGTTTTAGGTCAAGACCTCTGGAATTTCTTATTTTTGAAATTTGTCTCAAGACCGGATATTTTTGATATTTTAGTGATAAAGTGATATAACGTAATTGTGATAATTTTTCCAATTACATTAAGAATCACACGTATTTGATCGGCTTCATTTTAATTTCTATGGGCTAAAGACGCTACCAGTTTGAATTTTTTGGAATGTTACGCTACCAGGCTTGATCTTCCTTCTCTAATTTGTAGCTTTCTTGTATTTATTTCGCTTAAAATTAATATTCTGATCTGAGATCTGTCACGCGCAATCTGATTAGAAAAAAATACTATTTTTTGTGTTTCTCTTCGCAATAAAAAGTCTGGTACAGTTTGAAAAGTTTATCCTTCAACCTTAACCCACTGTGAACTTACATTAAGTTAATACGACATTGAAAAAATAAAGTAGTTTTAATTTAATTATGTAAACATTTTCATAACTTGTTTTTTTTCATTCTATATAAAAACGGAAAAAATAGTACAAAAGAAACAGAGCTACAACAGGAAGATAGATGGTGTTGTTTTAATTTTGATGCAATAGTAACTGGAAAGTTGGGATTAATTTAACTGCTGCAGTTAATCTTATTAAAATGCTTCTTTGGTACCTAGAACTGTCGTTCAATAAACTGTCGGGTCACTAACTTACAGCGGATTTAGGAGTTCCAACCATCATCGGACCTTTAAACATTATGGACCTTGGAAAAATATATACGTATAATGAATAACTTGCCTTTTTCAATTTACGAAACAATAACAATGCCTTGTGCGGTTTGGCTTCTTCTGCCCCAAATTGAGTAAATTTTTAGCCTTGGTGGTTTAATTATGAAACCACGCAGAGCATGACTCTCTTCTAACATGTTAAAAATATTTCTTTTATCTAAGATAACACCTTCCATTTAAAAAAAAACAAAATTGTTGCATGCGAAATTATAAAGTGTTCTTATTTTACATTAATATTGAGGTACCGATCAAGGTCTCATTGTTTTTGATCTCTAATAATGCCCTCTCAAACCCTAAAATTTCGAAACTTATTAGTCTTGATCTTAATCTCGGTCTCAAAAAAACCATCCGGTCTTGGTGCCGGTTTACGTAATCCCGACTTCATCACTGCTCACTAAAAATGTTTTGCAGTACCTTGGATTACTATTTCTAGTTTTTTAACTAAGTTCTTATCTCTCTTAAGTTTTAAGATTAATAAGCAAATCAAAAAGTTAGTACAAAATTTACAGGATCTAATTTTTATATTTTATTTTCAGTTTCGTTGCCCAAACAATCAGTCAAATAGTCAGGTAAAAAAACTACTGTCAACTTCGGATATAAGAGATCCGCCGGGATCAGCTCAATTAATCCCTTATATCCAAATATCCTTCATAATCCACTGATGCAAAGTTTGATCCCATACCCTAAAAACGCAAGTTTTAAACGCTCAAAACACCCTTTTTGAAGCTTTTCACACATTGCCCCCTCCAAAAAGCACGTAAAGAAAGCGCTTCCTCAGAAAAGCCCTCAAAATTAAAATCGGAACGCGCGCTTTTGGTTATTTTGACACATCATCAGAACAAAAAATTGATTTCTTATAACCAACTGAAATTACTGGAAAGTTACGATTGGGACTTGGAAAGTTAATCCTTTATAAGCGGAAATCCCTTATATCCGGATCCCGTATAAGCGAATATTTTAGTATTATTTTACATTGAAAATCATTGGGACCATTTGAAATAATCCGTTGTAAGCGAAAATTCCTCATATCCGCATCCCTTATATCCGAAGTTGACTGTACTGTAAGCCAATTTTTGTTTTGGTCGCTGTTAGCTCAAAAGCTACATTATTGGTGATTGCAAATGTAAATTAAGATGATAAAGGTTTTAGTACATATCCAAACATTAAGATAGCAAGCTTGATTAAAACTGACTATGGTTTTTGCAATTATTCTATCTGTTTTTAAGAAAATTGCACGAACGAAGAGTAAAATAAATGTTGTGGTAGAAAATTGGGAAAGCCTATACATTAACAAATTGATAAAATCACTAATTTTTGTCACGCCACTTTATATTAATATTATAAGCATTTATTTTTTCCAAAAAAATTTAACGATTCGCAATTTCTAAAGCAAGTTTAACGTTGTTGAAAGACCATTGATCAAAAGCTGTATAGTATCTTTCTTTTTGTTTTTGTTGAATCACTACAAAAAATTGTTTCATTTACTAAACATCGGAAGTTTTCCCCATAAATTTTTGGTAAATATCCTGCAGCGCAAGATCAGTGAAAACGTCACTGCATGTTGTGTATTTAATTTATGCTTGTTTAACTTTACATGTGAAAAGAGAAAGTATACAATGTGACTGTGTTAACTCTAAATATTTTATATGGGACCAATTTTGCGCCTATAAAGAAAGACAAACAAAATATAAGTAATCAACAACATAGTGAGCATTTTTATACCAACTTTAATTCTCTACTACAGCATAACTATATTTCAACAATTTATTTACTTCTTATTATATTAGAATTATAAAGCAAGTTGGCGCAGCTGGAACACTGATAAACAGCTTGATGATATATAATAACTTAATAATTGACTGGATAACAGGCAGAGGTGCGTCTCGAAACACGTTTATTGAAGTCTCGGTCACGTGACCCCAAAGTCTCGTCTCGAATCCAACTCAAGACATTGCAAATATGTGACCAAACCTCACAGGTATTGTAAATATGTCATAACGTTTGGTAAAAATAGGTTGTCTCTACGTTTTTTAGCCATTCGGACGTCATTGCCTTCTTTAAATTTGCCATTGGTCACAGTATAATTGAACTACGGCAATCTTTATACATGGCAATCCAGCAGCCTGGACACCGTATAAAGTGCTCGAGAAATTATAGCCCTCTTTTTATCAACATTTAAACGTCTTGCATTTCATATTTTTAATAAAAGATTTGGTATTTTGTAATGCGGTATATTGCCATGCTTTTGATTGTAGTCTATATAGTTCTTTGACATTCTAAATCGCAAGTAGAAGTCGATTGTTTAGATTCGGTGGAGTTGGGTATAGGAGTCCTTATTACTTTTGGAGACTTTTATTTATGCTAATTTATTTTGCATTTTTATATTTTATCTCTATGTATATATATATATCCTTTTGGCTCGCAGGAAAACGTCGGAGGCGCTATACATAGGGTAAGCAATTACCCCGACTGCTTCCGGAGATTCCAAAATATTGCTGTCCGGTTGAAGGTTTTTATTTTGTTTTTTTAGTTTTATAGAGATATAACTATAATGTATAACTGCTTGCCAAGACCGCTAAACAGGGGAAAATGCCATAGAAGTGTACTTTCTAAGAACAGAATAAAACAGCGCGAGTAGATTTTGAACCGAGACCATATTGATCACAATACGGCGCTTTAATGCGCTTTAACCACTCAACAATTAGGCTTTCAAGGTTGCGAAATTGGAATCATTATAGTTGGACTCGGAATCGCTAGCGCTACACATTTTAGAATAAAACCGGAGTTGTTTATTCAGATGTTCATGAGTTGAAGTTCGAATCGCAAAATTTTAAAGAGCTGGAGTAGGAGTCGGAAAAATTTTTTCGGCTCCACAACCCTGGTTATAAATCAAACTTAGGAACCAGGGAGGATCCAGCAGATAAAGAGCGACAACCCCTCAGAATTTTTAAAAATATAATATTAAAATTCCTTTTTTGCAATCGTAATTATTATATTGCCGAGTTAGCATTTCATAATGCCGTTTCTTGTCTGCAATTAAGAGAAGATTAAGATTGAACATTTTTTTATTTTTACTCTGGTTACACCCAACTGCTGACCAAAGCAATTTTTTTCCATTAAGTTAGTGCATGTAATAAGTATTGAGAATGAATTGGGATTGACAAGCGGTAACTTTAGAAAGTGCCCACCATTTTTAGAAAATCCCAACATCTTAGATGGGGATAAATTCCAATGAAGACTTTCTGTTATTTGAAGGTCACTTGACTATTAAAGCGATAAACAATAAAGCACATTTCGACGCACTTCTTCTATAAAATTTTTTTTTAATTTTTAGTTGAATTTTTCAAAACAACCCCCATACCAAAACTTTAATTTAATTTTGAAAATAAAAAGCCAAATTTGACCTTCCTATAAAGCCAAAAATTGTTTTTTAGTTTGCACTTCAAATTGAAGTCCAAAAGTTGACCTAAAACTCGCCACGTTTATGCTTGCTTATTTTTGAATCATTCACATAATAAATATGACTATAGTATTCAGTAATTCATCAAAAATTGGAGTCGGAGTGGCCAAAGACAAATACGAATCCCTCATCAACTCCAGCACATCTAAATAAGCGACTCCAGTTTGAGCGTCTTTTAAAAAAACTACTTCGGTTCCGACTCCGACCAAAAACATGTCACTCCGACTTCCGACTTTGACTCTGCAACCCTGGCTTAAACTAAAACAACTTACGTAAAGTCTCGCGCCTCGTCTCGGTCTCGGTACTCCAAAGTTTCGTCTCGTCTCGGTTTCGCTACTACAAAGTCTCATCTCCTCTCAGTCTCGAAGCACCGTGTCTCGACTCCACCTCTAATAGCAGATCCGATGATGCAACAAAACGTTGCAATAAAGAAGGGCATCCTACTGGCAGAATTCTAGATCTTTTTATATTACGAAATAGCAACATAATTTCGCCGTACCAATTGACAGTACTTGGAAAATCCATATTCCTTTTATAAGTAAGAAGACGAATAAAATGTAGTGCTGAAAAGTAATCGAACAACCTCACCTAATAAATGTATACAAACAAGGTTGGGTAATGTTGATGTTGTAAATGGATTTCTACAATCCTATCGTCCGACAATTTAAGGCAAAAAATGCTATTGGTCACTTTTATCAACTTTGTAAATGTTACAATGTTTGCAGCATAAAGATTTTTTTGCTTGGTTTTTGATAATAAATTATCTCACATAAAATTATGAAAGTAGGTATAACACTTGTGCTTGTCTTTGACTAAAGAGGAGTCAGCATTGTAGATAATTAGCGTGGCCCATGGAAGAACTTTTTGTCAAGTACATTTTTAAGTGGAAGAAACCACTCTGTTAAACTGAGCGTCGAACTCGCGTTCAACTGCTTTCAAATCAGAACTTTATTACACTGACGAAACACCTAATAATTTATTTATATCTATAAATACAAGATAACACTTTACAAGATGATCAAAAGCACTAATATATGTATTTAAGTTTCTTGCAATCACCTTTTGGATCCCTGTTTTTTGAATG
The DNA here is from genome assembly GCA_963680785.1 of Diplosoma virens. Lineage (NCBI taxonomy): Eukaryota > Metazoa > Chordata > Ascidiacea > Aplousobranchia > Didemnidae > Diplosoma > Diplosoma virens. Next base: position 37,661,902 of record OY796880.1, read on the forward strand.
ACTTAAATAACACTTCTAAAGATGATCATGCGAAGTGTTTTAGTGAAAATAATTATTCTGTTTTGATTTTCTTTATTGAGCTTTGTGTAAGCTATATCTAATCCAATTAAGTAATTATTGTAAGCAATTATGTGTTAATTAATTAATTATGTTTACAATTTAATTAAATGGTTATTGTTCGTTTCGGCAACAAAAAATTTGGCAATGCTTTGAATGTTTGTGCTCACATCTTGCCCGTTCAAATGTTTATACCACATTAACTCCGAGGTTAAAAAAAGTAGTAACCCGATTACGTAAATACATTTTAAAGTTAATTTTTTGCACTTAGAAAAGAAGCCTAACAAAAAGCAAAAGACCTAGATCTACTGCAAGCAGCGCGATAGATTATGTAGTTTTAATTTAAATGCACCAGTGACCCGAGAGAGTGGATATTCACTTTAAATTTTAACTATTACAATTATAAACAACCATGAAACTTAGTAAGCCAACCCAACTTGCTTTAAAATTAAAATGTTTGTTTAGAACCTTGATTTGTATGTATGAAGTCATTGACATTTTATTTTACGTAGAGACATTTAAAAGCACTGTTCATTCCTGAAGTGCTAATATTCTTGCCAAGTAACGTAACCTTTGTCTAATTTTTCAACGTTTAGTTTTGTCAATTCGCTTAGTTTGTGACATTGTTTTTCTATGGTCCTAGAAAAAAATTTTTGTAAGGTATTCCTAAATACACCAAAAATGATAGCAATATAATTTTTAAAATAAATTAGTTTTTTTTAATTTAATTATAACAAACTTTATGCTTCTTGCGTGATTTTTATTTTTTATTTTTGCTTTTGCATTCAATAAAGAGTTAAGCATAAATATTAATATTAAGTTAAGCTTACAGCAAAAAGATTTCTGCGACGTAATTCGATTTACTCGTATAATCACACGATTAAACCTGGTTTGACTTTGCTTAAATGGTTAGGGCAAGAAAATGCTTAATATGTTGATACTTTTTGGGGTGTAAAATTTTTGTAGACAAACTTATATCGGTGGTTCGCGTTAAACAAAACATTAATTTAGAGCTTGGGTTAAAAAAATTTAAAATAACCAAAGGAATGGACGAAATCATAAGTCTTTTAATTTTTCAGTATTAATTTTTCAATAACCAAAGGAATGGACGAAACCATAATTTAAAAAGACTGTTTGCTTAAGAGTTCTCTCGGCCAAATCTTGTCAAAAGAATTCGTTGGCAAATGACGAACTTCAAAAAAACAGTGTTTTATATAATATTGGAAGACATTGAAAAAAAGTCTAAAAATCTAACTTAGCCGTAGGCGAGCATTATGATATCAATCGTGCTTCCGGAAACTATATTTTCACTTTCTATGCAAACATTGCTTCCGCAGCTAAGTCAGCCTAGTTTTAACGCAATTTAAACAAGTTTTATGACTTTTTTATTTTAAGATTTTCTAATAACAAAATTTAAGCGACAATTTAATCAAAAAAGAAATTGATGTTACAAATATTGCATGATTAACTCTTTTGTTTCAATTACAAAAAGAATAGTTGGATTTTCATAAATATAAAATAAGGTTTGCAAAAAATTACACTTTGCCAAAAATTGCTTTCCAGTTACTCTGACATTTTAAATGATATGATATAGCTTCTTTCTTACTCGCTTGTAAAGAACTAAAAGTGGAATTAAAAAGAAGGTTATTTTTTTGCTATGCGTCTTCAGATGTTGCATTTGTTTTTAGGTGTTTGATGTTTCGATTGTTTGACTTATGCTTTGATCGTATACAACGCCAAAAGTGCTTTGCCGCTTTATGCCATTACTTAATTTCTGTTTAAGATTGGTTTTGCCAACAAGCGCTTCCGCTTGACTGCGCTCGTGGCTGACAATTCTTGTTTAACCTTGGAAAACGCGCGAATCGGTTTAAAGTCTACGTAGGCCTATAATAACAAGATTTTATTCAGCTTTGTGCTTTGATGCCATTTACGTAACCAAAGAGAATTTCTAGTTAAAAGAAAAATAATAAAAACGCAGAGATTTTGTGACAGACTTAGAATTTCTATACTTGTTAAAAATGTATGTCGAATCAAACTTGCGCTTAGCGGTTGCATTTTAAAAATGGTTTAAAATAAGCTTTCTTGCGACGGTTTTTAGAAAACTTGCGGTAAGCGCTAGTACAAAAAAATTAAGATAATCAAAAATTTGAAAGAACCTAAACCATGACCGTGCATTTCAATATTTTTAAGTTTTTTTTAGAAAAAGTTTGATGAGTACCAGTATCTCATTTCTTTCAAAATTTCAAATCATGCCTTGTGCATTCCGGCTTTCTTCTGCTCCAATTGAGAAATGTTTTAGCTCGGGCTGTTTAATTTTGCCACCACACAAAGCAAAGCTCTCTTTCAACATATATTGAAGATACTTTTTTACTTGAATTGTAACCATCTTTAAAGAATAAAAATTTATTGTTTTTGGAATTATCGAAACTTATTATACGTACATTATAAATTTTTTACATAAAAGTTTGCGGTCTCGGTTGTTTTTCTCATCTTGATCTTGGTCTCGGAAAAATTATTTGGTCTCTGTCTCTATCTCGAACTTTGTGGTCTCGACCGGATCACTGTCACACACACACACACACACATACACACACAAAAAAAAATAAAAGCATACACACACACACACTCGCAAATATAAGTGCTTCAATGTAGTTTCTACACTGCTAAATGATCAGAATCAGAGTAATATTGCCATTTTAAAGTTTTTACATGTTATGTGTAGCGTTTTAACCTAAATAAATAAATATGCACATATAAAGTAGATGTGGTAAGATTGACAGTAAACAAAATTCTCAACAAGTATTCTATTTCCATAGTTTATAAAAACCATCTACACGTATAGCTTCATCACTGTATCTGGTTTTTATCCTTCATACTTTTCTAGAAACAACCGAGGCATTGATAGAAACCAATGAGCAATTATGAGCTGCTTTGCAGTGCCAAAATATTGTTATTTGTTTGATGTTTTTTTAATGGATAAAATGAGGGTAATTTCAAGTTGCGTGATATGACCGCCGACCAGAAGAAAGTGCTTTACAATATCTTTTTCAAAGGCCCAACTGGATGATAAAGATAGAAGTTAAACTGAAATTATGTCTATTACAGCTGCCTATCGGTAATATTCTGCCCGGCAAATCATTTAAATTTTATTGTGGCAACTTAAAGCGTCGTTTTGGTTAACAAAGTTGGTTCGTAATACTCATGAGTTACAGAGCGCATCAGTTTGACACTATTGGCTGAGCCATCCAGTCGTGATCGCAACGACGCGATTTCATTGCTTGAGATTAGAATGGTGATTTTAAATGATAGAACAACATAAAAAAAATTTTTACAGAGCAATATGGCGACTTCGACGCAATTTGAATCTTTCCAAGCAGCTTTAAGTAACGAAACTTATTCTCAACCAACTCGAGCAGGAATCAATGAAGTCTGCGCCTTGTTTAACCCCGATTTCCAGAATCGCCTTCTAAACTCCGTTCAACAATATTGTAAAATTTATTAAATTTAAATCAGTTCATTAGCAATAAATTGTGAGATTTAATATAATTTAATTGGTAGAAATTGGTTGTTTGTTATTACACTATAGGTTTAACAATGATAAAAAATTGACTTTAAAAAAAGCTGTTCAATGATGCTGTCACAGGCTTAACACGAAAATCCAATGATTCTAAGAAAATTTTCTTGTTAATTTTTGGATAAAAATATAGCGATGTCGAACTGCTATACATAAAAAGCATTTTTTAACACCAGTCTAATAATAAAATCAAGTTATTTTTATGTTCAATCAGTGGCGTACGCAGAAATTTTTCAAGGGGAGGGGGGTGGAGTTGCAAATCAAAAACACAATTACTAAAAATGGTCCTGGCCATGCGCCAAAAATTTTCCAAAATTACATTTCAAATTAGATTACGTAAGCCTATCACGCTTTTTAAAGCGTCTTGCAGTTGCATGAGTATTTCTGCCTAACCGTAAACGCAGCCACTAAATATCAATAAGATTTTCCACGAGTTTTGCACACTGATATATTTGAATAAATTCTGCTCAAATTGACCTCAATTTTAATATTGGCTACGATCACAAACCATTGGTACAAAATTATGAGAATAATTTATCTTGTATAGCTACGTATTGAATTCTATTTGAATAAGATTATGATCGCATTTGGGTAAAACAAACTATTGGATTTTTGAATAAACTATATTTTAATTGCATGATAGTTTGATTCAAAAATATTCAGCTCTCACTGCCTTAATGAGCACTTTACGCACTTTATGCAAATTTTATTCACGCGGAAACTGTAGCCATGTCTTGACTTACAAGTCCTTTCAGTCTCCAAAAGAGTGCAACAATGCTACATCGGTTACAAAACCAAATTTTGTTAAGATTGTGGAAGCCAAATCACACGTAGAGATATTTAAAAAAGAGGAACCAATACTGATGCTCGAGGAACGTCATTTTTTTGACGGTGGAGCTTTATCCGTTTGCTGTCAAGTAGTAGGAGTAAAACTTCTGTTCCGGACAAGCTGCATGTTTCTTCTAATCATGAGCTTTTCCGACAGAATTTTTAGAAGCTTGCAGGTAAGACCACGGTGCTTTATTTTATAACAAAAAGCGAAAAAGGTTTTTTACTTAATAACAAAAAGGAATTTTTTTTTAAAAATTTTAAGGAATAGGCCTATACTTTGGGAGAATGGCTGTAGCTAAGTCTTAAAAGGGAAGAGTACGACTTAAACTTTGAGAACCAATGATCTACCAGCATATCGAAATATTTTTTGTAAATTAATGAATCATTTTTTTTAAATTTGCGTATGTTTTTAATTTTTTTACCGTGTTTTCCAGGGTATAATCGAGTTTCTCTTCTTTAAATGTTTAGCAATTGTTTTCATAGCAACGTATCCTACAGCGGAGTAGAATAGGCTCGCATCTTCTCATGCGAAAATATTGCGGTAAAACAAATGACATCAAAAGTGAAGCATAAAAAACCTGATTTTATGTTTAAAAAAATTTTTTTTGCAAGTTTTACTCTGATTAGTTAATTTTGACGCAATTGGGGCGATAGAAAAAAAGATCTTTAATAAAATTACAAATAAAGTTTAAAAAGAACAAAGCGCAAAAACGATACACCCTTAAATCATGTTATTGAAGTCCACTTGTCGCTAATTTGTTATTTACAATGTATATTTTTGATCACCATTCTCCAAGAAAGTTTTGCCACCCACCCCTCCCCCCAATGCATACGCCTATGTGTTCAATTGAGACTTTTGGCTTCGTTTATACTTGTTAATAATTACGTGCTTCTTGATTAATTTTTATTGTCAAAAATTTGTATATACGTTTGTGTACTTGAGTTATTCTTGGCTTAAAAACAACAGAAATTAGTCTGCTGGACATAGGTTGCATTCAAATTTCATGACATTCTGAAAGGGAAGGGCAAATTGAGAAATAGTTTCAATTAAATTAAACGTTATTTGCTATTCAGTGACTGCCAGTATAAAATTACTAAAGCTAAGGTTGCATATCTAACGCAGTAATAGCTTCCGAATTGAAAGGTAGATTCACAAACCTTTATTTGTAAAAAGCAACTTATTGTTACGCCCAAGTAAGTTATCCGTATTATTATAGTTCAACTTAACAACAGCAAAACTTGTTTGACGTAGCAACTCCGTCAGGTGACTAAAAGAAGCATATTAATTTGATGTAATTTTATTGTATCACTTTTTGTTTAATATCATAATGAAGATGTAAACAATAAATGCTAAACAATTTGATTTTGAACATACTTTGGCTACAGATTGATTTTTGGTACAGAACAATGTCGGAGATGACATTAAAATTAGGACAATCGCTAAGCAATTACCAATCGACCTGCTTTTGAAGATGCTAAGATATTGCTATTCGGTTAAAAGGTTTTTACTTTTTATTTTTAGGTTTTATCTAAAATGATTTGACTGAAATTCCGAATTTTTTGCTAGAATCGTCAACCAGAAAAATCATGATCTTTTTTGAGGACATAACAGAATAAAGCAGATATGATTTAAGTTGCAACAGTTTATATGACGTTTGCTTTCAATATAGCCTTCTTACCCAATAGACCTTTTTCCGGCTACCTAGTGCAAATGGCAACCGTTGCTAAGCCGAGCAAGCTTTAGCTTATTGTTTTAACATGGTTTTAACAGCCAAGTCATAAAGCGGATTATTTATTATATTGATTTGAATTTGAGTTGGGAGTATAAAATTAGTTTAAATTTTACAATCTGTTAGCTAAGTAATGAAAAGTAATTTCTTGCACTCATTAAGCCAGACTTTTCTTGTAGTTAAAACTGTAGTTATTTTGCTTGTATTTAGAACTGTAGAAATTTTTCTTAACATCTTTTACACTGTAGCTCGCGGTAATTTTGCTTTTAAAATTGATTTAATCCAATGTTAAATAGCTTAAATTAAAAATAAAATTCGGTCGACGACCAAACTTTTTTGTAATTGTAATATGGTAAGCTAATTTTGTTAATATAATTTACAAAATATTAACCATTGACGTGTTTGTGTCAACATTTTTTGTGGAAATAACCTTTTTTTCAATTAATGTAGTTGCATCTGGTTCGTTTCTAGTGCTTATGTGTATTCTTGTAACTTTTTGTATCTCCAATCTTATTGAAGTCAAGTTGCATGACATAATAAAATTCAAATAATTTTTGTTAATATGTTTTGAGAATTTTTTCCATTCAATTAATATGTTAAACGTTGGGTGACAAATTTGATAAACAATAATGTAATCAGGTCATTGACCACGATCTTTAAATTTAAAGGCAAAATTTCTTAAGATTTTATTCATCTAAAGAGGCCTAATCTGAGCCGAAAACGTTTATGGTTTCTTTTTGTTTTACTTTGGTATGAATGTATTAGTGTAGCTGTATATATGTAATTGTGGTATGGTTGAATAAAGTATACTCTCTTCCAAAACTGTGCTTCAATTACTTGAGAAAAATAAAGATAGCTTATAGCCAATGATGACCTTCAAAAGAGGGGCCCAGTGCAAGAAAAAAAGGGGGACACTTTTTGGTCAGTCAAGTTTTTCCGTCCTTAAATAAAGCGATCTCTAAAAAAAAAGTCATCACTTTCTATTTATGTCCAAATCTTCATTTTCGTCCCAAAAATATAGTGATATCAAAAAAAGGTCGTCACTTACAATCGAGTACATTATCCGTTATATGGTAATAACATTAAAGTGTAGACAAAAAAGGCCACCGTCATGATGGTACTACGAAGATAAAGAGCAATATTTCTTTAGGGGAGCCACTTTTTGACGTTTTTTAGGGGCCCGGTGCGGCCGCTCCGCTCGCTCGGTACTATAACCATCACTGCCTATAACAAATATTAGGTCATTGCTTTTTAATAAAGTATAGTTTTTGTAACCTTTATCTTCTAACGTTACTACTAAAATTAATATTTTAATAATTTTTTCGGTGCCACATAATGAAAAAAAACAGTCAGAATTTCAAAGGAACCCTGCATTAACCCTGGAACCCCTATGCTTTTTTTTTGTTACACGAACACTAACAACCGCTGTAAAATTTCTCCCATTTTTTAATAATCAAAAAAAGTTTTTTTAAATTAAGGTTTATTATAAACTACACTGAAAATATAACTCTTATTTTGTAGATTAAGCACTAATAAAGCTAATTTGTACTCTTTTTAGTACGGTTTTTTGATGAAAAGGAAAAAAGACAAAAATTTGATAAACAACTAAACTTAATCAGCCATTAAAAAAAACATTGATATTATTATGCATTATTGTTATAGTTGTATTCACTAAATACCTGAAAAGCAACCCGCGTAATACTTTACAAAATAATACGTTACTACAATGTAGGCAGAATATTATTCGAGTAAAAAGTCTTGCACTCACAACAACGTTGAGCGATTTTCTCCCAACATCACAAACTTTTTATAGAGGAAAATTCTAAGGAACTAGCACGACCTTACACTTATACCGTCAAGAATTCAGACAAAGCAATATAGCTATTGATATGGGGATAGTGGGCCTGGTTCGCTTGAATAGGAAACACGTGGCCATTTCACATGACAGGGAGATAATCTCCCGGTGTTGTGGTTTCAGAATTGACCCATATTAGGTTTCAGGGTACTTAAATTTTGAAGAACTTTTTTAAAACTAATAAAACCGACATAAAATTGGCTGAAATGAAAATATTTATAAAAAAAACTTGTTTCTTCTATCTAATGATGTACAGTATATATAACCTGTCCTTTATATTAAATACTGGGAAAGCTATATTTTTTTTTCTAAAGAGCGATAATAAGGATATATTTCTGTCATAAATTTACTCGCGAATCTTAAAAGACCAGTTAGGCTTAGACGTTGTACGCAGTAATGGCTTTAGTAGGGTGCGAGCGGTGCAGTCGCATCGCGCCCCCCCAAAAATATATCAAAAAGTGGCCTCCCCTACACAAGAAATTGCTCTATTTTTACAAAGGAGCATTATTACGTCGATGGCAAGTCAAAACAAAAGAAAAAAAGTTTTGAAAAAAAATGCATCCGTAATTGACGACATTTTGCACACTACATACTACTACAATTCGAAGTGAAAGTACATAATATACTATTGCTACTACAAAATCGAAGACCTTTTTTATAGTGAACATTATGATTTTTGGAGGAAAACCTAAGATGAATTTGAAGTGAAGACCTTTTTTTTTTTAGAGAATACTATGATTTTTAGAAGAAAATTGGGAAACCTGGGATGAATATGAAGTGAAGACCTTTTTTTTAGAGAACACCATGATTTTCGGAGGAAAATTGTTGGAAAGCCTGAGATGGATTTGAAGTGAAGACCTTTTTTTGAGTGATCATTTTGCTTTCATATACTAAAACTGCTTCATCTACCTTTTTTTGGGACGCTGAGTAGTGGCCCCCTTACTTTTCCTGCTCCGGCCCTCCTTTTGTAAGGCCATCACTTGTTGTAGGCTATTGAAATAGCAATCATTGTGCAAAAAAAGGCATTGTAGCTTTGGAAATGTAGCATTTTTGGGTGCTATTGTATCAAATTTTTAATGCCTGTTTACGCTAGTTTATTTATAGAATCATTAACAAAATTTGATGATTAAATATTTGACTTGGCAACAGTCCACATAACAAAGAAAAGGTCAAGTCTAATTCGAAGAACAACCGATTGGAGTAAGAGTTAGTTTTAAAAAGAAAGTAGTTGGTTCAAAAGAAACTTGGTTCTTCCTGAGCATCTTAACAAATTTTAAAAAATTCAAAAATTTTTGGGCCCGTTTTAGGCATGCAAAAATAATTTGAGCGGCGTTTTTTTCTTTTTTTATCTCTTAAAGCAACTAGTTTTGTTTCTTTTTTACTTTCACTCCAATCGATTTTTCTTTGAATTAGACTTAACCCAAAGAAAGAGCCCAAAGCAATTCTAAAGCAATTTGTTTTTAAAATTAATTTACAATAACTTAATGTTAACAGAATGGGAGATTATACGTATTATATTCGACTATAGTTTACAATCTAACATCAGCTCTACGAATTATTAGGAAATACAATCGAGAGCGAAGCAGATGTGCAAGGTGACAGATAAACATACATTCCTGATTACATTTCACTAATTAACAAGAATCATACACAAATCAAGACACTTGCAGAAACCAACTGAAGAAATAATGCAAAAGTAACGACTTATATACATTGCACACAGGTGATTTAAGAAGAGAAAATCTGCGCATAAAAGATTACACGTCTTGTGCTTGCGTAATAATTGAAGTTAGGACAAGCGCCTGTTTCGTCCTTATGGGATTCACCAGGTAACTGCAATAATACACAAAACATAATTATCAAAAATAATAAAATCAGAGGCACTCCACAAATTAATGGGAGGCGGCCTGGAATCCAACAGGCTTGGTTTGGTTCAATTTTAATTAATCAAGTGATTAATCGATTTCAATAACAAGATCATCATCAGTTAACAATTTAATTAACATTACAAGTTAACATTATCAGTTAACTCGAAAAGGTTCAACAAGACCCAGTCCTTTATGCAGAAGAGGCCAAGATGAGGGCAACGGCTGTTGAGTTGAGGAAAAGAGAGCTATTCTTAATGCAAAATTGGAACTGGCTAAATCTCAAGCTTTGGTGGAGGAAGAACAACCTGATAATAGATCACAATATCTATCAGAGTTAGATGCTTGGGCCTTGACAGCACATAAGCGAGTGATCAGGTTTCTAGAAAAATGAGAGACAGACTTAGAGTTTAGTGAAAATTATAATTCAGTTCAAACGGTCAATGTAAATACCATAAGTCGTAAACATGTTGCACCTAGTTGGCACCCAGAATTTAAAAATAAGGTTGAATATGGAAACTTACATAAGGAAGTATTAGGAAAATAATTATGTCTCGGTGCCAGATTGCAATAGGTTGGCAGACCATGCAAGTTCCTCTCAAGTGGTTATGTTTAACTTTCCAGATAAGTATGGGTCGGCAAAATTTACTTCTAACTCATATGGTTTTACTGATTCCAGTCCACAGTTGAATATTGATGAGCTACCCAAGTTGTTTGTTCGTTGTAGAGAGCCTCCTAATATAGCTTATCAAGATAAGTTTGATGGGAACCCTTCAAACTATCATCCATTCATTGTACTATTTCGGGATACAGTGTTAAATTACTACAAAAAATCGGATCCGGCTCATGCTTTAGCTAGACCCGTAGGAGCCACAAGAGGACGTGCCCGAAAAATTGTTGAGGCATGTCAAATGGAAGATTCTTCAGCTCTAGCTCTTCAGCAAGCTCTAGCTCTTCAGCAAGCTCTTGCAAATCTAAAATAAAAACTTGGAGCACTACAGTTGCAAGTTGATGTTAAGCTTAGGGAGATAAAAGAGAGAACGTCAATAAAAATCACGGCTGATAATCATTAGGACTTCTAGGTTAGCCCTGTTACTTGTAGAAATCTTCTTCGTTCGGCTAAAGTGGCAAGAGAGTTAGGTGCTCCCGCAACCGCAAAAGAGGTTTTTTAACGCTTTTCTCCTGTTTTACAAAAACGATTTGTTAGGTTTTTTTGTTGACCGCGGTTATCAAATAAAAAGATACCTTTTAATGAGATTTTGTATCAACTAAAAACTTGTAGGAATGATGCCAATTTTAGTTTTGGAAGGCTTTTGTAAACAGTTGGTCATGGAGAAAAACCTTTCTTTAAAAACAAAATCAAGGCAGAACGTTCAAATGCCATGCATAGGCATGAAATAGTTTATCAAGCTCCAGAGAAACAAAGGGAAATAAAATTAGAGAAAAAATTAGAAGTTCGCCAAAAAGTTTGCCCACTATGTTCAGAAAGGCATGGTGTATGGAACTGTCAAAAGTTCTTAAATCTTTCAATACAAGAGCGCCGTGCCATAGCCAAGTCTCTTCAACTTTATTTTTGCTGTTTAAGACAAGGACATCGTTTTAAAGTTTGTACTAGTAAATGTCATTGTAGGCATTGTAACCAACCCCATAATACATTGTTGCATGTACAAAAATCTTCTGCAAAATTACAAAATCTGCAAAATTACATGTAGAAGAGAAGTCTCCATCAAACAGTGTTGCTAATAAATCAAAGGTCAAATGTAGTGGCCACATTAATGCATGAGAATTGCCCTTGTACTTGCAAAACATTGTGCTTGTGCTGGTAAGAAATTTAGAAGCTGGGCGTCTCGTGAAGTGCATGCCTTTCTTGTTGGAGGAGCTGATTGTCATTTAATTATAAATCATTTTTTGAGGAATTAGGCCTTTTTGGTACCCTGTTAAAAGTTGCATTGATTTAACGAATGGGTCAGTCACCATAGAATATACTTTAATGCCGAAACTTCTAGTTGGGGTTTGGGTCACTCTGACTTCTATTAAGTGTCCCCTGTAATTGTAAAAGAGAGCTTGGCAGATGCGAGTTCAAGTATTCCAACACTTGTTGACATAAATAAAAAACCTTTTTTGGTTGGTATCACTACTCCAGTGATTGAGAAGACTACCGTTAACTTAATCATTGGATTAAATGTCTAAATCTTGCATGAAATTCATGAAAAAAAGAAAGCCGGACCAGATAAACTTTGTACGGGTAGATGTTTATTAGGCTGATTTTTGTATAGAAATGATGACACACTAAAACAAAACGGTGGTTCATCTAACCATGCATTTTTTGTTTCGTCACTGTGTGTTTCACCAAGAAATTTTAGTGTCATAACTATTCCAGAACACCAATCTAAAATTGGGACCACTTCAAGCAAAACTGTTCAAGACTGCTTAGGATGTCTAGGTTGTGGTACCTGCCAAAACTGTGGAGAAACTGAAAATAGATGGCCTGACCCAGATTCAAACTTACGCGCTTCTTTTGTAAATGATGAACTGGCTCAGTTGATTTTAGATCGCACATGCACAATTGATAGGTTGAGGAACATTATCATATTGGTTTGTTGTGGGCTTCTGATTATCCTAAACTGTTTGAAAATATTGCAATGGCCAAGGCTCGTTTAAGTAGCCTGGGAAAACATTTGCAGTCTAATTCTGAAGTGAAGGAGAAATACAGGCAAAAGATTAATACAATGTTAAAGGAAAGACATGTGACTAAAGTGTCAGATCCTTTAAATTGTCCAGTTTTAGGAAAAACTTTCTACATCCCCCATCATAACATAGCAAGTAAAAAGTTTTGTGTTGTTATGGATTGTGAGCACCTTTCCAGGAAGTTTCATTAAACTCTGCTCTTCTACAGAATTGTGACAATTTAAGCTCAATCCTTGAGGGTACTATTTCAATTTCGTTTTTACCCTGTTGCTATCGTAGCAGATATCAAAAACATGTTTCATCTAGTTAAATGTCATCCTGCTGGTGGGAGTGCTTTAAGCTTTTTATTTTGGGAAGATGGCAACCTTAAAAAAAGGATTAAGATATATTAGTTAACTGTACATTACTTTGGCCTTACTAAATATGGCTAAATATTCAGCTGCATAAAATTGCACTCAACAAATTACACACAAACTCACTATGTAAGAAACAATTTAATGCAATATTACAAAATGTTTAAATGACTTTAAAGGACCGACACATAGTGAGTGCATCACAAAAACAAGTTTTGTTTGTTTTCTGTGAATTATTTTGGTGCAATAGGAACCACATGGTTTAGGTAAAATTCCAAAAGAAGCGTTGCATGCAAGTGCAGAGAAAAGTATTTTACTATTATAAAAATGGCTAAAACCTAAAAATTTAGCTTTTGAGGTGACACAAAAATAAATAAATATCACACAAAAGCGCAACAAACTGTGTTAAATGCGTAAAAGTCAACGCTGTTTGAAAAATATTTCATTTCTGTGGTTTAGCATAATCATCATTCAAGAGTAAAAATTGCAAAAAAGATCAAACCAAATAATTTAACTTCCCTTTTTTGAACAACAGTAGAAACAACAACAGAAATTACACGGAACAGGTCTTACATCTGCTCGTCTAAATGTCGAAATAGTTTTTCCTCGAGACTCGATCAGTAATGATAGCCACAGCCCAAAAATATCCATAATTCTCCATGAACATATTTATCTTCAAAGCAGTAGCGTATTTAGAGGGGCCATTGTGCCATACCTCTCTCTTGAAGATGACTACTACGTAAGCTTACCATAAGTAGGACAGTATTTCTAGTGTCATGCCCCCCACCTCCTTGGAGATCACTAACACTTTAGGGCAAAAATCCCGCTGGGAAACGAGTACAGATTCTGTGTGCAGGCTCCATTTTTAGGTTTTCAGAGACAAAAATCACGAAATCTAAGAATTATTCAAAGTGAAGACTTTTTTTAGAGAACGCTTTGTTTTTGGAACGAAAATCACGAAATCCGAGACTGACTGAAAGTGAAGACGTTTTTTGGCTACCACTTGAAAAAATTTTTTTCAAATTACTGTATATTTGATTGTGGTTGTATGGCCTTCCCCTTTCAAAAATCCGCGGTACGTCACTGCTTCATAGATAAATGTAATTCCTTTTAGTTTGATAATATAAAAGTTAAGAATCTTACTTTATATGTTTAACTCTTCCAACAACTGATAACGTCAGTATACAGAGAAGATGCCTCAGAGCAAAAGGACTAGAAAAAGTAAAAATAGTTTGGTAAAAATTTGCTTTTTTTTGAAACCTCTACAAAGCCGTAACATCTGGATATTCTCATGCTTTTTTTCGTATGGAAAGCATATGCTCTAAACTTGAAAATTTGGCGTATGTTTTGTAAAGCACACGCTTCCTTTTGATATTTGATATGCATCCTATAAGCTCTGTTGCGGAAGATAAGAATTATAATAAAATGCTATTTAGCGGCTAAAATACTTATTGAGTTGAAACGTTTTTAGTGCTTGCAGCATTTATAGTTTGGGTTTGTTTAAAAACCGATCAAAATGTTTTAAATTTATTAGACAAGTTATCAAAATACTTTCTTCAGCTTAGGCTATATTCAATACAGAAATAAAGCTTTTGTTAATATTTTTTAAAATTAAAATTAATAATTAATAAATAAATCAATGCAGTGCATGCTGCATTTGCTCAAATTTAATTTTTATAACTTGCGCTCAAGACTTTGCAAACGTAGCTTATTACGAGTAATTTCGCTTTTTCTCATGAAACAAAAAATAATCAATTGCTACGAAAAGTATTTTTCTAGATCAACTTTTTTCACTCGATTATTGCAACTTGTATTATTGTGTGTTATTATTATTTTTATTAAATCATTTGCAGCGAAATTAAAATACAGAAGCTAATAAATATCCTTTTACATTTATCAATTACAACTTATCATTCGGGTTCTTTATCTATTAATTTTTTTATTTCAATTTTTATGGTTATCATTCTGACTTGCAGGAAAACGTCGAGACGTTATACTTAAGGCAATTGATTATCTAGACCTTCTTTCGGAGATTCCAAAATATGGCTTTCCGGTTAAGATTGTTTTTCAATTAAGAATTTAATTCAGAATTTTTTTCTGGTATTTAAGTCTTTTTATGCTGTTGGATCCTTCTATATGTTTTTTTAATATTTTTATATACAGCACTTGAAAAACTTTTTGGGAGCACTTCAGGCAGTTTTTTACCTATTTTTGCTGTGACAATAAATAAAGACTAAAATTTAATCTAAATTAAAGTCTTAAACTTTAAATTAGAACTAAAATCCTAATTGCTCCAGTAATCTTAGCTATTGTAAACGGCCTATACTGGATTCCAAATCTCCCTAACTTATTTGATAAAATGCAATGTATTTAGGGAATAGACAATGTTGTATAATAAGCGTTAAATTATGGAATAATCTTACTCTTTACATCAAACAAGTCATGTAATCAGTGGCGTACGGAGGATTTTTAAAAGAGGGGTTATACAACTACATCAAATTGCTTGGTGATAATTTTTTTAAGTGGTAAAAAAAGGTCTTCATTTTGAATCTGTCTCGGTTTTGTCAATTTTTCTTCCCGAAAACATGGTGATCTCTAAAAAAAAAGTAGGTCTTTACTTTGAATCTGCCTTTGATTTCTCGTATAAGTGATCTCCAAGGAGGAAGCCATAGTACAGTGCCTCCCTCCTAAATACGCTACTGCATGCAATTATTTTAATAAAATTTATATTTGTATATCTAAAATAGTGCTTGAAAAGGCAAAGATGGCTTTTACCATGCACCCCGCTTTGACAGGGGCGCAAAAAATGATTGGCAAAAAATTAAAAGTTATCACTTTGTAAAATTTTTTAGTTTGGCCAGTGCTGTTTTATTTTATTTCTATAAAGCTTAAAGCAATAATAATCATATAATTACTGTTTTAAATATTTATTTCATGGTTTATCTTTCGCAATAATTTTGCCAATATTATAATATTATGTAAACCAGGTATATTTAATGAATAAATTATCAAGGGGCGCACATTCAAATTTTGCCATTGGCGCCATGTTACATAGATACACCACTGGTTTATAATTATTGTTATATAAATAATAAAACAACAAAAATGCAATAAATCATTTAACAAAAGCTAATGAGCTTTTATGAATAATTACCGGTGGACGATAAAGTAGATATTAATTTTAAATTTGTTTTGCTAAAATTATTCGGCTGTACCAATAAAAAATTTTTATTTGACAGATCAGTTTTTTAAAGGTGCTTTAGTTATTACTTAACGTACAAAATGAAGTGTTTTGTAATTTTTTCTATGATAATGATTAGTTTTTTTGTACTGTCTCTAGGTAAGTCTCTAATTCTTTCAATTATAAAACAATAATTTTCATAACTATATTTATGCGTCCATTAACGAATAACTTTTAAGTAGGTCTTACTGACGTTAATGATGTTTAATTTAAACCGGATGGGGCCACAATTTTTCATTGTTGATAAACTTAAAATTTTAAAACTCGTCGAGCACAAGTGGTCTAAAATTTTCTGAATAGATCAGTGATAACTAAAAAGTCTTCATTTTAAACTAATAAAAAAAAGTATTTTTCAGCTACACTTTATGTCAATTGGTGATAAAAAAAAATGAGCTCGATTTTTGAAATTGTTCGATAGGATTCAGGTTAGTGCAAAAGCGACACACAATAAACAATTTCCGACTTATAAATCGAAATGATCTGATTAAAAAGTTGGAAATTGTTTATTGTAGGTGGCGCTTTACCACCGACATACTACCCATACTATGTACTACCGACACATCATATACTATACCACCGATATACCGATAAAAGCAGCGGGGTAATTTCTTTCCCGGTTTTTTGCCCACTTCAAATTGGCCCTTGCCCTTTTTAAAAAAGCAGAGTACAGGTGCACACATACAGAAGCAATGGGTTAAATTTGCCCCAATGGACACTCGACCAAAATATCAGATCAATTGAAAATGAAAGCTTTTATTTTGATTTACGTCTTCACCTTAAATTTAGAACAAAGTAGGCATCATGGACTCGATTAAAAGTGGTAACCTTTTTTTCACCTTAAACTCGGGAAGAAAATAGAGATTCTGAACACTGATTGGAAGAGATTACTCTATTTTAGTCTTCACCTTGAATTTGTAACGAAAAGGTAGATTCTGGACACTAATTGGCAGTGATGATCTTTTTTTTAATCTGCACTAAATTTTTGCGCTGAAAACAATTGCGGGTTAATGTTTTATCCATGTAGATTAGAAAAAAGTCATGGAGTTCTTGAGCGAAAATAAAATTTGGACAAGACTGCATTACTTCTCCAAACTTTTTTTGCTTGCTACAACTATGAATCTTAACTACAAAACACAAAAAAGTGCCTTTTTTAAAATTCCTCCTCCACCGCCAAAACATTTTCGGTGCCCTTAATTGTAAAAATGATGTCAACGTACTGTAAATACTTTTTTGTCATATTTTACATGGCCAAAAATTATTCTCAGAAATCCTTTGCCCGGGGCAGAAGAATCAACATCCTGACGAAATTATTCTATCGCAGAGTTAAAGATAAAATAGAAACTAATTTTGTTACGAGCATTTATTGAAAAATATATCTCTTTTAAAAGTTTAAAGAAAGTACTCGTGATTTTTTATGTTTAAATTAAATTTCAAAAAAAGTGACCATTTATTCAGAAGAGTGCTAGAAAAAATATTTACTAGCTTTTACAGACAGACAAACAGACAGACAAGCTTTTTATTTGTCAAATTTAAACAAAAAAGAACATAAATAACATGGAAAAAAAAAACAAACACATACATTAAGAAATTGTTGTTTGAAAATGACAGGGAGACTACAAAGAGACTGTTAAGTCTTCGAGTCAAGTAGCCTTCCTTTGAATAGCAAGGAAATGCATGCGCTTTGAAGTACTAACACGTTTAATTTAAACTAATTTTACATATTAGATTGCTAGAACGAAAAAACAAAACAAATGAAAACAGATAAAGCAAAAAACAATCAATTTGAGTACCACAAGACTGTGAGCGATAGATATTATTATTATTGTTTTTTTTTATATATAAATTTAATAAAAATTTTTTTAATTCTTTTGAATTTATTAAAACATTGTAAATTTAGTTTAGGGAACAGAGATCCAAATTAAAGCGCCTGTATATTTAATAGAATTTTGAGTTCTATTGGTTTTGAAATGGAATAACCAATAGATCATAGTTTACGAATCTGGTTGGATAAAGATGTTTTTTTGCTAAAATAAAATAGTTGTCAAATGAGAATGTTGAGCGGTTTTTCAAAAAGATATAAATCAATTTAGCTATTTCAAATTTTATTAATTGTAATAGAACTAGTGTATTACATTTTTGATATAATGGAAATGTATTGGTATACCAGTACAGTTGTTTACAATCCTAATTGCCTTATTGTGTAAAATTGTTAATCTTGTCAGATATGATAAATAGGTGTTTCCCCAGATAATCAAACCATAATTAATGTGAGAATGATTTAGAGCATAGTAGAGTTTAAGTAAAGAGGTGAAGATTAAATAATATTCGAGTTTGCCCAAATTCCAACAGATCTGTAAATTTTTGTTTTCATAAAATTCATGTGGTCTTTAAAGTTTAATTTATTATTAATTATGACACCGAGATATTTTACTTTTTTTGCAATTTTAATTGACCCGTAGAACAATTAACATTTAGTTGAGGTGTTAATGAATTTAATTTAGGATAAATAATTGTTATTTGCGATTTCGAAGTATTAAGTGTAAGTTTATTAGAGTTCAGCCAATTGTAAATAGAAGTTATATCTTTACTTAATTCAACTTGAAATAGACGAAATAGACTCATTGCAAAAACAAAGAAAATTTGATACTCGTAGTTCTGTATTCTAACCTCAAAAAAAAAGATTTTTATTGCTAAAGCAAATTTAAGCTTTATTTGTCATTAATGTCTGATCTCAATGCTTGACCATAATTTGGGGTTCTGGACTCAGTGAACTCTCATTAGAGGCTGCTTTTTTAGGGATGATAAGCAGAGCAAGTAAAATGGGAAAACCTCTTATCATTATATTGTAGTTACATGGCAGCATTAACAGGATTGGCATCCTGAAGGCGCATTGCCCCAACAAAAGTAGAGGGTTATTCATCGCGCACGTTTATGACTTCTTTTAAAATCCTATTTGAGTAAATAACAAGACAACGCTAAAGAATGCAATGTACCGCATTTTGCACGCGTGCACATTCCGTGAGCGGAGAACATGATTTCTAGTTTTGAACCATGATTAAAAATAGCTACTCAAAGGTCATAAGCCGGATATACTGTACCATGTTGCTTTTTTAGTGCAGCAAATGTATCTGTAGGAGTACAAACATAAAAGTTGTCACCATATTTCCTTAAAAAATACGAAGAAATATTTTAGGCAAAATTTTCCAGAGTTATCAATTACATGCAACTAAGTACAGTATTTTTAATTTGGTGTACGATCAAAATAGCGACTGTCTCAGAATAGCGATTGTTAAAACAGCGACCGACTTTTGAGCACAAGAAAGATTTGATTATTTTCCAGTCGCTGTTTTGACAGACACTGTGCTGAATGTCTACCTTTTAATTCATTTTGTAGTACGAGTAAATAGTTTTTGTTGTAATGATAAATGTTATAGATGCCAAAACCGACTTTAGTTGTGGGTCCATGGTAGACATTTGTCAATACATCGGCAAAATACAGTTAATATGCGGTTTAATATTTTATCTATGTAAAGTAGAAAAACGTCATGGAGTTCCTGAGCGACAATAAAATTTGGAAGTTTGCCATGGCCATTTTCTCAGAGTTGCGACAGAGCAGCGCAACTTGTTTTTTATAATTTTGTGCTGTGCTTATTATGTTTGCATTAAAGTTTCTTTTGCTTATTTACTAATCCAAAGGCATTCAACTCGTGGCCCGCGTAAAGATTTTGAGGAGGCCCCGGTGTTTTTTAAAATGAGGTTATCTAATAAGGTAATCTGTTCATGCATTTTTCTTTTATGTAAAATCAAGGCAAAAAAAGATTTGAGTACGATGTAAAAAATTACTTTAATGCAAAGCGATGACATTTTTTTAATACTACGTTGAAATCCAAGTGAAGACCAAAATAAAAGGTCATCATCCATATTTAAGGAGATTTTCTTTACCTCGGCTCTAAGTCTTTACACGGGCCATGGATTGAAGTGATGAGCTTTTTCATTGACCTTATTGACCCGCGAATATTTTTAATGCGCCAAAATGAACCTTGGATCCAAAAGGTGGACACCTCTGTACTAATCAAACTGGTTTTATTTTTAAAGAAATAGTTTCTTTATTTAGAAATTACACATATTTATTTATTTGTTGCGAAATATTTACAAAATAAACATAACAGATAATTCAAATAAAATGCAGCAACAATATCCCAGCAACATGACCGCAGAAAACTACACCTTATTGCGTCATTTAAAATACAACAACAAACAAATGAAATAAATAAATAAAAAGAAAAATTTTAGAAAAGCAAGCAGCAATTAGGCAAAAAAAGTAAGTAACAAATCAAGATTTAAAACAATAAAAAAATAATTAAACCACGCTATCAAAACTAACTTCATGTTGCATAGTTAACAGTAATATTATATATTCATTTGTAAAGTTACAATTACAAAAATTTCAAATTGAATGCTGTATAGAATTCCATATTTAGGCGCTAATGTATTTAATTGAAAATTGCGTTTTTTGTTTCTTTTAAATATTGTTAGTTCACTTTTGTTAGAGTTTTTGCTTTAGAAAGTTTCAATCACAATCTTTTTTGTCTCACCTCCTCATAATCTGGTTTTACTCCCCTTACCTATTCATACTTGAAAATAACATGTTGCTGTCTAAAAGTTTGGTGCAATCCAAAAACACTGTTGATTCGATTTTGGATTTATGTACTACGAAATATTAGCCTAAACTTTGCTGTTTATGATAAAAACAAATGATATGAAAAAAAAAGGAAAAAGCTTTTCGGCTTTTCTTCAATAATACTTAATTTCATTCTTTTTTATAAAACTATTGTCTCATAATTTGTCCTCCGCTATGGTCCCACCAATGCACCGCTTCCATAGCAGCGTTTTATTAAGCAAATAACCTCGGTCTTATATTTCATTTTCTTTCTTTTTTTTCTTTTCTATTTTTTTAAACAACTTTATAATGAGTTGAAGCAACCTTGCTTGTACTGTATATGATACACAGGTCACACTTTTCATTGCTAATTACCAAGTCACAACGTCAACTCGTTTTGTTGCTTCTTCCTTTTTCTTACCCTGTCTTTCAACAACTCAAACTTTTCAATATTTTGTTATTTTGTTCATGTGGCGGAGCAGAAATAAAAGAAAACTGAACTGAACTGAACTGATAATACTAAAACAGACTTGCAACAAATCAGTTGAATTTTGCTTTTTTTTTAATTTCTATGTTGTCTGATACGAGTTGTTTTTGCTGCATTTTTAGGAACATCTGATTTTTGTACTGAACAGAATAGTTTGGAACAGCCATTAAAAGCCATGGTGAGTTCTTGATAAAAGCAAAATTTATAAAAATCATTTGTTTAAAAAGTTTGGCTTTTGAAATAGAGTAAATCAGCTAAAAATTTTGTTAAATTTTGTTTTGATGAATAAAAACGATTTTGTTATCTTTTTCGACGGATCAGGTACAATTATTATTTCACGCCATATATTTTTTGTTTAGTTTGTACGATTTGTATGATTTGTCCAAAGCCGAAGTTTTGTCACCAAAACCAATTTCTTCATAGCTAAAAATTCTGCACTTGGTGTTTTCGCATTTGTTTCGGTCGGTTGTCTTTTGACAAATCGGGCTTTTTTATTTATTTTCATCTTTATATTTATTCTCTTGACTAGAAGGAAATTGTCGGAGGCGCCATTCATAGGGCAACTGTTAAGAATTACTCCGACCTGTTTCCGGAGATGCTAAAATATTGCTGACTAATTGAAATTTTTTATTTGGTTTTTAGTTTTTATAAAGACATATAAACATAATTTTAAACTGCTTGCTAAGCAGAGAAAAGTGCCGTAGAGTGTCTTTTTCAAGTGCAGCACAGAACGGCGAGAATAGGTTTTGAACCGAGACCGTGTTGATCACGTTCGCCATCAACCATTCGACCACGCTGCCGTGTTCTCTAAGTTTAGCAATTTAATCATGATCTTTAAATTTTTTTCTTCATAACATTGTTTATGTTGTTTGTTTTTAGGTTAAAAATTGTATAAGTACAGAGGAATTTCGTAATAGATGTTTTGAATGGAATATCGAATATCTGAAAAAACTTTGTGGAAGTTCGCAGATTTGTCGAGATGAAAAATGTAGCTCTCAGAGCAAGCCGCTTACACGAAGTGCATATTTTTTTTAAATTATAGTTAAATGACAATCTTTATTGCACAACTAAGTTGATCTATTGCCTATTTGTAAGACTGCATGGTATACAAGCTGAATTTGCAACGTTTACAACTGCGACGTGTTGAATCTGAATTAATTTAACGTCAGCAAACATGTCTTCGCAAACGTTGCACAAGTTAAAATAGTCCCGAGTAACTTTTTCATTTTTTGGTTAAAGAACCGCTTAAAAATTTTGATATTCCAAAACATAAGTAACATATTGATATTGCGAAATTTAATATTACAAAACCATAAACTCTTTCCTTTTTAGAAATCAAAAATAAGTTTTAAAACGCATTTTGCCAGCTACTGATTTTGCTAAAAAAGAAGGAGTAGCATTTTTAAAAACTTTCTGCTATTTTTTTGTCACCCAGTGGCAATGTTGGACCCGGGCCAGACAGGATTTGTCTTTACTCTGCATACTTTGACCCAGAATTAATTACTGAACTTATAAATAAACAAATGTTTTATGGCAAAATTTTTAAAGACAAAATAGTTTTTAAATTAAAGTAAATACTTTTTTTAGTCTTTACTTACTATCTAAAAACTGTTTTGGCTTTTACTTTTAACCATGGGTTCTCAGCGCTTATGCAGCCGCCTATTCATCACTTGTTAACCTCAACGACTGCCATTTCAATTTACACTAAAACACAAGATTAACTATACAGAAAAAAAATTAGGTTTTGTTACTTGAAAATTTGTTGAAAATACTCAAATAACTCAATAAGCAAAAACACAAATTAGGCATTTTAGTGATTTAAGCAGTAGCAATGTTATTTATTAAACAGAACTTTTATTTTAGTGATTTCAGTCCAGCTAGCGATTTTACTTACTACAGCAAACTATTGCTGGATAAGCTATTAGCTGGTTTGATTGCGAATATGATGATCAATACAAATTTTCAACGCTGTTTTGGAAATATATTCAATGTCTCCAACAAATTAAGCTTATAATGTGACTAGATGAATTTGAAGAACTTTACATTTCACCTCTCCTTTTACGTTACGATTTCCTCTTTAAGGAACCAAGTAAATTACTTTGACAAACAATGCATTACACTAAAGACCATTTTTAAGGTCCTCAGTTGAGTTTTAAAGACAAAATAAAACAGTCCCTGTGCTAATACTTGCCAGTCTTTCAAACCGGTTTGCCCGACCTTGACTCGGGATGGTATAAACGGCTTGTCACGCTCCTGTAATCAAGCCATGAAAGTAAAGAAAATTTTCTTTGATTTTTTGCAAAACTGTTTTAGAATCAAGTTTAAAAGATGAAACTGGGATAACTTTCTATATTTTACTGGTTAATGCTAACTCAAGGTAGTTTTTTTTAACTTGATCCAACTGTTTAGGTATTATAATATTTGATCTTGTCACACTTCATTTCTAATAATTTTATCATGGCGATATAGCTTATTTTCCGTCTTAAAAATAACTCAAGGTTTTGCCATAACATAAAAAATCGCTTGGGCAAGAGATAATCGCTTTCATGCTGTGCTATTTATTTGTCTGCGTGCAATCGTTCGAATGCAACTTTCTTTCTCTCTCGCCCAGACGGTGGTGACTAGTGATCTCAACCGCGCAGTGCAGCGTAGTAACCTTTTTTGGAGAATCTTGCCGCGTATCCCGCTGCGTGCAAATTATGAAAAGTTTACATTTAAATTTTAAGCAAATCTTATTTTGCATAATGCTATTGCTTGGCATGCCGATTTAGTTGTTCCCCTTCATTAATCTAATCACAGAAAGCAAAGTGTCAGGAGCATAATCAACTGAATAGTTTCTTTTCATAGTACCGGTAATTTATAATGTAAATAGCGCGTAAAGCGGCCAAAAAAAAATATGAGAGAAACTAAAATAAATAGAGAGGTGAACTGTTCTTGAACGTAAAGAAAGCAATGGAATGTAATTGTACAGCAGAGAAAGGCTTGTAAAAAATATTACTAAGAAAGAATAAGCAATGTGAATTTTGAAGATAAACTTGAATTACAGTATGTGAAGCTTCCCCACTTTTTCATTCATTTATTTTTATTTATTTTTATCTCTATATTTATCCTCCTGACTCGCAGGAAAGCGACGGAGGCGCTATACATAGGGTAAACAATTACCCCGACCTGCTTCCGGAGATAATTCCTTTTAGCCGATTATTCAATACCAAAACAAAGTCTTAGCTTTTTAATCATTTATTAGGGTTTTTATTCACTTTTCGCCGTTACTAACCTCGCAGCTTTTGCGGATTTCCCAAAATTTAAAAGGTAATCAACTAAACTCGGCTAATAGTGAACGAGAACCAACTATTGTTACTTAGCCCAATAAACCTTCTTTACAAAATATCCTATTGTGTTACTTTGTAAAAAAGCACCCAAACTTTAAACGCCATTGTTTTTTTATATAGGAAGTACTAATTTAAGCAAAACAAAAAAGCAGATTATAAAATCAGACATAGAACTGTAGAATGAATTTTTGAAAATCCTCCCAATGTAAAATTGAAGTTGCCAACCATTAATAAGTAATTACATTTCAATAATTAATTTTAGCAACCTGTAGATATTTCTTAATTTTTTTAAAGTTTAACTGAAAAGTATTCTGTAGCAAGTTTTTTTTAAATGAGTTTTTCAAAAGTCTTTCTGGTGTTATCTCAATATCTTTATAATTTTTAAATGGTAAATCTATGCTACTATGTAAATTATGATTTCAGTAGAGCATTAAAAAGTACTACAATATTATTCTCAGCATAGTTAGGACAAAGCTTAAAGGCTTAAAGCAGTCTGTATATATTACGAAAAAGTTAAAAATATTAAACTTAGTTTAATTTATTTAACAATAGCCCATTTTAATTTGGGTAATACAAAATGTGTTAATGGAGGTAAAGCAATTCTTTTTGTAACATGTTAGAAACTGTTAAAATAGTTTAAAATACTTACACCACAGTGTGTAACGTGTTGCATTTGGCAAAATACCTTGAAAAAATGTAAAAGCTAAAGCAGCATTAAGTAAATGTGGACAAACTGCAAAACAGGAGTTTGTAATTCAATTGCTAATCTTATATGACAGTTTAAGACCTATTTTCATCCAAGAAAGTAAAGAAATAAAGGCCTTTTGAAAAAAAATTGTATAAATGCATTAAAATTACATTGCTTTCTCTTCATGTTGCAATTGCATATCAAGCTATTATGCAACATGGTTTAACAAAACAATATCAGATTTAACTTTGAAAAGTCTATTTAGCTTAATGGTTAGTTTGGTATTATTTAAAATCAAATGAATTGAATAAAAATTGATCTTAACTAAACTTATTAATGGTTTAATTTACTTGTGTCTAATTTTCTGTAATTTCTTTCAGAATGTAATTTTTAATAGTAGTTAGCTACGCCTTAAATTGAATGTACTTATTAAATATAGTAATTTAATAAAGGTTATTTGTGAGGATTTGATGTACTGTTATAGCTGTCAAAAATAGCTTAGCATGACAACAAATATTGCTTTGACCACAAATGTATATCAAGAGTTTTGGTAAGGTTTTATGGTTAAAAAATCTAAGTTATTTATGCAATATGTTCGAGTGATTATTTTTTCAAATTCCAAGCTATAAACATTAAAAAAAAAACTTGATAGTAAGCAAGGTTTGTGTTTGCAAAAAAAGAGATAATTATATTTTCTTTATATATCTTTTTAGCTTTCAGGAAAACATTGGAGGGGCATTATACTAAGAGCAATTATTGGCTCTCTTCAAGAAATCACCATAAGCAATTTTTTTCGGTGAAACTTACCTGGAATCTCCATTCAGCACCAGGCTGGAATAAAAAAGAAAATTAAGAGAAAAAAAGGCCTTTTAAGAAGCGATGGTAACCACTGAGGATTTGGAGTTAGTTTCACAAACAAAAATTGCATACAGTGACTTCTTGAAGAGACTCTAATTATCTTATCAGCTTTTGAAGATGCCAAGATATTGCTGTTGGGTTGAAATTTTTTATTTGTTTTTTTTTTAGCTGTAGAGACATTACTGAATTAAGGCTGCTTGCTGGGATGTTAAGCAGAGTAATGCGCTTAAAGTGCTTCCAATGATATAGCAAGATTATGCCAATAGCTATTGAATTGCTAATGCCAATAGCTATTATGCCAATAACCAATAGCTATTATGCCAATAACCAATAGCTATAGAATTTGAAATATAATGGTTTACTTTGATGACTACAACAGTGAGTATTGTTTGAACAAACACCTTTTTGAAAGAAGGAAAAGATGTCAAAAAATTTTCTATTTAAATATATAATTTGCGGTGCAGCGCAGTGCGGTGTAAGTTTTTGGTAATAACTTTGCGGTGCAGTGCAATGCGGTGTCACAAATAAAAAATACTTGCGGGCTGCGGACACAAAATTTTGTATCCACGACATCACTAGGGGTGACGTAATGCGCTTTATCTGATCGCATGACCGAGTTTAGTGTATCTGGAATGTTCTCACGTACCGTGGAAAACGCCCTAATTTTAACGCACGTGACGAAGCGTTCGAGACGTTTCAGCGATTTGCGTCTCGCGACCTTTCGTCTATTACATATAATGAACGAAGCGAAGCGAGAGACACAGACGAGACAGACGAATAGGACAACGACAAAAAGAGAGACGAATACGAGAGAGACGCTAAAAGCGAAAAGTGTTGCTTCGAGAGAAAGTAGAATTTGGGGCGAGTGTTGAATCTATTTTGCGCCAGTGTTTTGGAGTTGTGTTCTACGGAGGTAGAATTATTTGTGTTGGTTGAATCAAGTTATAGTGTTGATTTCGCTTTGCAGTTTGGCAAAGCGTGGAATAGAATTTTCGTCGGTCGTAAATTTTATAATACACTCGTTTTAGTTAGAGACAGTGGTCTCTGTTTGTTGCTGAGGAAAGTCTTCAACAAATCAATCAGAACTTAGCCGAAGCCAACTGTATAAAAGCCTCAGGCTCATAGCAAAACTACTTCTTGAGTCGGAATAAAATAAAATTAGACACAGCTTTGTTTCAGCGCAGGTATTCGGATTACCTAGCTCAACAGGATTCCCAAACAAAGTCTGTGACAGATCTGTTTAAGAACAGGTTTAAATAATATTTTTTCGGTTAATAATGGTTTTTCGGTTATTGGTTTACAAGTCAAAAAGAATTTGAAAATATGAGCCCTTGAGTCTTAGATGACTCCAAGAGAAGTTTTCTGTTTTATTATTTCAACTTGATCGAAAAATAAATTCATGACACTTACAAATCTCAAAGATTCTTTTGATTATACGAGTATACTCGTATCTTGGAAGTGTTAACTGTTAATGTTGCCCTTTTATTCTTTTCCGTTTTATTTAACGGTTAAACCACTACTATCAATATTTTATATGGATACACATGGTTATTGTAAACGTATTTGTTTCTCATCATAAACAAACCAGATAATCTGAGTGTTTTTTGTTTACTCAACATGCTCAACATAATTTTAAGTCAAAATTAATATAAACTCAAAATAACTTAAATACAAGTACAGCGAGGATCCGTTTTAAGTGAGAGGAGGCGAGTCGTAAAAAAATTTTGTGTCGTAAAAATTATGTCGTAAAAAGCTACTTGCTATAACAGCCAAGCAGAAGAAAGTGCCGTATAAAGTGTCTCGTACAAGGAAACAAAAAAATGTCGGGTGTAGGTTTTGAATCGTAATCGCGTCGATCACGTTCGAACAAACACATCAAGACGGCGCTCTTAACCACTTAGTCATGCTGCCGACTTTTTATAACAAGCTTGCATTTCGATGTACATTTTTTTCAATTACATTAGGATAATATTTTTTTTACCGAAAATGAAATTGATTAAAATTTTTGACATATGGATCAAGACTTTATTAACTGAAAATTGCGCATTCGGGTTGGGGCGCACAATTCTTCAAAAGAGGAGCAAAAGTTGGTGAAATATTAATTATAAAATATGTAAAACTTATATTGTTGATTCAGAACTTATAAAAACAAGGACGACGAAACGTTTTAAGATTGAAGCTAAGGTATTGCAGCCCTAGGAATTTCAGAATATCTTGTAGAAATAGAATAACAAAATACTAAGGCCAACAGCAATCACAAAATACATCAACTTCGCTCAAACTGATTTGCAATCAGTGATCAAAATCGGTATTCATCATGATTTTTCATGTCATTGATTTTTCATTGTCATCAATAGAAATTGCAACACCACAACAAATATAATAAGACATAAGTTTGTTTAAGCTTGCTATGGTTCTTCCAGTAGAGAAAATTTAATAAAAGGTTTTATTTTTGGCGTTTGATCGAGACATCCAGTAAGCTATCAAACAAATTGTTAATTAATCAGTCAATCAATTAACCATCGGTCACTTAAAAATGCTCTGTTTGTAAAAGTGCATTTCAAATGCAAGTTGTAAAATGGGAAGCAAAACTTGTTCTTAGTTACATTAAACTAAAGGTCATCCGCAGTAATTAATGACTGTTTTTTTACAATCCGTAGCGGCGCAAATTCTTTAAATGGATTAATTAATTTTATTACCTACATATGAATCTTGTCAACCTTGTTTTTTTTTACTAATCAAACAATCCCATGTAAATTTTAAAAATTTTGGTAAAATAATTTAATATAAAAGTTACTTAAAAGTTGAAATATTAGCATAAGTTTTATTTTAAATTTTTCATTATTATAAAAAACTGTTTTTTTAGATACAGCTGGCCTACAAAAACAATTGATAAAAACACAATAAGATAATTTGAAAAGACGATATTTTTATTAATACACAATAATAGCCGACTTTTTTCTATGTCTTTCAAAATCACAAACCTCATTATATGGTTTTACATAAAACTAATCAAAAACAATCTACTTCTACTAGAAAATAGGCTCTCTAGTCAGCAAACGTTTTTTATGTTTCGACAAAAAGTTGAGCGGGATTTAAACCACTTCTTGAGCTGGTTCTAAATCTCGGCTCAAAACGCGTCATTTGAGCCAAGTTTGAACGGACGTTTCGCTTGATGCAACTTGGTGAATAAGAAAAAAAATTCAGCCGAGTTTGAGTGAGGTTGGTGAATACAGGCCTAAAAATACACATAGTTGCGCAAAAAATTGCAAAAATAAGCAAAAAATGAGTTTTTGCATATGATATTTGATGAAGTAAAATTTGAATAAATGACTTTATTCAAAATTCTTGCTTTATATTGACCCATAAAACTCTGTAAAAAGACTCCTCAGCAACCAAAATTAACTTTGTGTAAATTTCATGACGTAACAAAGTTTTGAAAATTTATGACTTCATTGACTCTAGCGGGCCCTAATATTAGTTATCACATTATTTGTTATTACATTTATTTTGTTAATTAAAATTTCAAAATTTATCGAACTTGAATTTAAGATACAAATTGAAGAAAACCTTTTGATCGTAACGTTGACTGGCACAATAAATAATCAGCGTAATAAGACTTTGATTTGCAAGCGGAAAGAGGCGAGTTTAATGCTAAGCCTTCCTGGGTGATTTCTGCTGTGCCGTTTGGAAGAGGCACGGTTGAAAATTTTTATGCGGTTTTTTAGTTTCTTCTTTTTACTGAGAAGATTAAAATATAAATTGCTTGCTGAAACTGCCAATTAGATGGTGAGTGCCGCGAAGTGTTTTCCAACGGACACAACAAAATGACGCAAGTAGGCATTGAATCGCAAACGTGTTGATCGCGTTCGCTCTACAATACAGAGCAGCAATCTACTTGGTCACGCGGCCAATAGTTTTACTTCTAATTTTGAAGTCTATGGTTTTACTAACAATGTGTAAAGTTTTCATTATCATGAAGTTAAAATACCGCGCTTTACAAAGTAAGTTAAATGTTTTTCTATGTAAATATGCATTATGTATGATCTTTAAATAACCTTAAGGTAACATTGTAGAAATTTAAAATTATGAAAAATGAGATTGCGGTCCTTCAAAACCCCTTTGCAAACACCAAAATGAAGATTCTATCATGTATTTGGTAAAATATGCAGCGATTTAAGATCTGAAATTATAATTATTTTTTTTACAAAGGCCGAGAACGATAATTTTTAGTTGATATATCGTATATGGATTTGATAAAAGATTTTCTTTTGATATTACTTGCGTTTTTGTGATACTTTGAGTTATGTTCTTAAAGTTTTTACGTTACTTCAGTTTACAACAGCAAAATTAAAATTTTACTTTGCGTCCTCCAAATAAGTGATAGTCTTGATTTTTAATGTAAACTTGATTTTGTTTTATCATCATCATTATCTTTTATTGTGCTACAGAAAATGAAATATTGAATGCAGTCAGATTCTGTTGCCGCTTCCGCTCTGATCTTCACCGAAAACCAAGATTTCTCCGACCTATTGAAATTTAAAAAGAACAATGACACTTTTTGTTTACAGTGCAAGTGTGGTGTTATCGATAAAGAAATCAAATAAAATTTGTTTGCATTTGAGCCGGTTTGTTTTTTTTTAACAAATGCTTAAAACGCTTTATAAAAGTAATCGCGACTAGATTGTTTACTTACAAACTGGTTGTTTACTTAGATAGAAATCACGTAAACAAACTCTCCATCGAAATTTTTCAATAGATGTCAGCAGACACGTGAGATTATTTAAAATACTTTCTTCAGCTTATATTCAATGCAAAAATAAAGCTATTGTTAACATTTTTTAAAATTAAAATCAATTTATTAAAATTAAAAAAAAGTAAGTCAATGCAGATGCTTAAATTTAATTTTTATAACGTGCGCTCAAGACTTTGCCCGAATTTGCCAGTAAATTGGCAGGTGCTTTCTCGCAGCCTGGGCCGTGAGTAAGTTTGTTCATTGGTGTCAAAATGACAGACCGAAACCGAACGTACCAAAACGGAAGAGTATCCACCCATTCCGATGTTCAGTGTGGGTCTGCTAATCCGCAAACGTCCTTTTCAGGACGGGGCGATGCCTGTATAAAACTTCCCTTTTCAGGGCACATTGCTAACAAATTCCGAAGACCCACTATTCCTCAGCTGAACATCGAAGGCCTCATTGCAAGCAAGATAAACGTTCTTCATCACCTCGCTATGCAGTCTGAGGCACTCGTCATCCTACTGCAGGAGACCCACTGCACTGATGCAGAGAAGTTGGTACTTCCAAACTACCAACTAGCTGGGTCTTTTTTAAGCAGGAAGCATGGCCTTGCCACGTTTGTCCACGAGGACTCAGATACACGCTTTTGGACCAATCTCCACCGACATCGGAGATCGAATGGTTGTGTGTGGACGTTGATGGCTATAAAATAGTCAACGTCTGCAAACCACCGCTAACGTAATTGCGAACCCTGGATCTCCCAGTGTTTCCTCACTTCTGTCTTTATGCTGGCCATTTTAACTGTCGTCATGCTGACTGGGGTTACTATGATAACAGTTTGGACGGTGAGTGCTTGGCTGGCTGGGCAATTATTGTCTTGCCCTCCTATATAATGCCAAGGACGTTGCCAGTTTTTACTCTGGCCGCTGGAACACTGGCACCAATCCGGATCTAGCTTTCGCTAGCGTAGGTCAAAACAGTTGCTTACCGGATAGACGTGTCCTTGAAAAGTTCCCCAGGTCACAACATCGACCTTCGCTTATTACACCACCAAGGTTTGCTATGGCAATGCCAAGCATGTCTGTTAAGCGATGGAACTTCCGCAAGGCCAAATGGAGTCACTACATTGCTTTGACGAATAAATTCGCAAAGACTTTGTTGCCGACTGATTCACTTGATGTGGATGCGGTTTACCAGGACTTCTGTAACACCATTAAGAAAGCAGCCAAAAAGACTATTCTACGCGGGTATCAAAATAACTATATTCCTTGTTGGGATGCAGAGTGTGAATCCCTTTTCAGAACTTTCCTGCAGTCTGCTAAGAGAGACGACTCAAGTTTGGCTGCTACAGCTCTGCTTTCCAAGCTTGACAGAAAGCGGAGGGATCGATGGTCCGAGGCAGTTTGGAGCATTGACTTTTCACACTCTAGTCGAAAAGCATGGATTATTTTGAACAACCTTGCTGGTAGCTCACGACATTCTCTTCGTCACTGTCCCGTCTCAGCCGATGCTATTGCATCTCAGCTGGTTAAAAATGGGAAATACGAGGCTGTGACCGCAAGTCATCTCAACTTGTCTCTTAAGAAGTGTCTGACTTATGGAGGGCCGCAACACCAGACCCAGTAAATATCTCTGACAATTTTTCACAGAGGGATTTACTGCTTCCCTCCAACATTTGAAACCAGGTAAAGCTCCGGGACCTGATTTCATATGCTTAGAGCTTATAATTTACGCTGGAGCTGCTTTAAAGTCCTGGTTACGTAACTTTTTCTCTTCCTGTTTGCGTCGACTTAAAATTCCCAAGATCTGGAGAAGAACACTTGTGGTCGCGATCCCAAAATCAATAAAACCCGTGGGGGAACCAAAGAGTTATCGACCGATATCTCTGCTCTGTTTCCCCTACAAGATCCTCGAGAGGCTTATCTACGCCTGCGTTGAGCCATTAATCGATCCACTGCTCCCTAAAGAGCAGGCTGGGTTCCGACGCGGGAAGTCAACCGTGGATTAAGTCGTTCTGCTAACCCAGAACATGTGAGAATTCTATTAGGCTAAAAAGAAGGCCGGTGCCGTATTTGTCAATCTAACAGCTGCTTATGATACTGTCTGGAACCGTGGACGTACCTACAAGCTGCTGAGACTTATTCCTGATGAGCACATGGTCAAAATGATCATGGAGCTTGTCCGAAATCGAAGTTTCACTCTTACCACCGGTGACAGCAAGCAAAGCAGGCTACGCCGTCTTAAAAACGGCGTTCCTCAGGTATCGGTCTTGGGCCCCCCTCCTATTTAACATCTATACGTACGATCTTCCTTCCATGATTTCCAGAAAGTGTGCTTATGCTGATGATTTAGCATTGTTGCACTCTTTTGGAAACTGGAAGGACTTGGAGAGGACTTTAAGCCAAGACATGTATACACTTTCATCGTATCTCCAGAGTTTGAGGTTGAAGCTCAGTCACACTAAGACGGTGACAGCAGCCTATCACTTAAATAACCGAGAGGCCAAACGTGAGCTACAGGTCTACAACAACGGTAGACTTTTACCGTTCTGTCCAACCCCTGCTTATCTTGGGGTAAAACTGGACAGATTGCTCACGTTTCGTCACCATCTAGTGGCATTGCGCAAAAAAATATCCTCGCGCGTCACACTGTTGAGGCAACTCGTGGACTCGGGAAGAGGTGCTGGTGCTAAAACACTACACATAGCCACCTTATCTTTAGTCTATTAACAGAACAGCTGAGTACTGCGGGCCAGTCTGGTGTTGCAGTGCTCACACTCGCCTCATCGACAGTGTCTTGAATGAAATGCATTGCGCATAATCACTGCATGCCTACGTCCCACTCCAACGGACCACCTACCTATACTTTCAGGCATCCAGCCAGCTGAGCTTCGCTGAATGGCAGCGACACTCTCCTTGGCTCACCGTGGATCTCTGGACCCAATGATGAATATTCAAAATTAGGGGCCTGAGGCAAAATCCAAATTAGGGGCCCCCAAAAATGACGTCACAAGAATTCTATTACCATTTTACCAATGCCATCTAGAAAGATAGGCTACGAAATATTGGAAAAAAATTGATTCTGATACAAAACTTGAAATATCTCAAATCAGTGGCAGACGCAGAAAGTTATCATGAAAGATTTACTCGTGACTCGACAGTTAATCGAAAAAAACTTAATCGAAATGACACTTAATCGAAACGACATTTGATCAAATAATGAAATAAAAAATTTACAACTTTGAATCTATCCCAATTTTGTCAATTTTTTGTCCCAAAAACACAGTACTTTTAATCTGCCCCGGTTTTGTTGATTTTTTGTCCCAAAATCATAAATCTCTAAAAATAAGATCTTTTCTGTAAACTTTTCTCTGATTTCTGCAAGAGGTCTACAAGGGTGGAGCCATGGCACAACGCTCCCTCTTCTAAATCACTGACTATACTGTATAAAAAAAAATGCAAAAAAATAATAGCAATAAGCATCTAATGAAACAACCATGACAAAAGATCTACTTTATGCCCCCTAAAATTGGTGGTGACCTTTGCCCAAAGACCTTGTTAAAAAATCTTGACCTTGACATTGGCAAAAAATTATAAAAAAATAAAAAGAAATTGTCTTCTTACTACAGGCCTCTGCTTTTTATGAATCTAATTTACAGTAACAAAGAGATTGTTTAATCGCAGAAACATACAAAAATAAATCTTTTTTTTATCAACTGTCATTTTGATCAAGTGCCGTTTCGATCAAATGTCGTTTCGATAAAGTGTCGTTTTGGTCAAATGTCGTTTCAATCAAGTGTCGTTTCAATCAAGTATTGTTTCGATCAACTGTAGTTCGATTAACTGTCGTTTGATCAATTGTCGTAGCACCGGGTTTACAAACCAAAAACAAAATTAGTATAAAAGTTAAAATAATGTGAAAGCCTTTTTTTCTCTACACTTTTTTACTGCTCTATTGTCTTTCAATTGGTCTGCATATCCTTCATTTTTCAAAGTGAGAGGAAGGAGTTTAAAAGTTTAAAGGAACTTTTAAACTTTTTCCTCCCTTGCATATGCTTATGACTAAAATTCTTTTTTTTACTTGAAAACGTCTTGGACAGACTTGAATTCAGTGATGGGATTCAGGGAGTTTGCACCGGTTTGCGCGAACACGTTCTTACGAATATCATAACGTTCAGCGAGCGCGTTCTTAATTTAACGTAATTTATGTATTTTTATATCTCTAATAATGAAAGAAACTATTATTTATAATTTCTATACAATAAGGGAAAGAACCTGTTTATTTTTTTTAATTTTTGAATTTCATCATTGCTTAAACTCGATTTGACCCATTTTTACAAAAACAAGGACTCGACCCAAGTTCTCAAATCAATAATTGTTGACTTGGAATTGGTTTCGTGTGCTTAGTAAGCTAGGTTATATGCAATGCATAGAAATGAATTGGGAAAATGGTTTTGAAAATTCGAATTTCGCAGACTCGGATTCATGCTTTCATGGACTAAAATTATTAATTTCATCATTTTTGGTAGTCTTGGATTTGGAATCGGTTCGAGCTTTTTGAAAAAGACTCAAATTTGGTTTCAATTTGAAAGTTATAATTTGTTGGACTACCCTTAGCATGCATGCAATCTATTAGAGGTATATTTTTGAGATTTTCTCACCACTACATAATAAACATTTGTATCATAATCTTAATAGGCTCAAAAAATAATAAATTTGTCAAAATATATTTCAACAGAATTAAAATTGAACTGACTAAATAGGTACGTTACTATCACAGACAAAAATCTGATCCTTTTTTAGCAGTAAAAACAAATTTGCACTGATTACATAGCAACAACAGCAAAAACCATTTTTTAATTGAATATATACGTATATAACAATTAATTCAGTCAAGCAAAATAATGTTAAATCTCAACAATTATGCCGACTCCACAATGTACAACAAGTTTTATCATAAGAATCGAAAAATTTATGGCCTAAAACATTATTAGAAAGAGAAGCTTTAGTTGTGCTTTTTTTAACACAAAAAAGATTAAGAAATGCTGGTAATATGAACTTTCGTGAAATATGAATACCTTAACTTTTACAAAAAAAAAATTTAAATTACATTTGAAAGCTAACAAAGTTTGTAAAAAATATAATTATGCTTGCTTTTAGACAAATGAGTCCAAAAAAATACTAACCTAAAATAAAATTCATATTATAAAGTAGCCAATTATTCATTTAATATTTTCAGCTTATGCTGCTTTAATTAAATCTTTTAAAGATTTTTGTCTGGAAGGAATAGAAATATGCAATGCAAACTTGCAATAAAGCTAGCTTTGAACTAAAATTGTAAAAATAATAAAAGTGTTGTGAAATATTGTCAAAACCATTTAATGTTATGATTGTTTATGCAAGATAGACCAACTGATAATCACACTTAAGAAAATCTTGTAAAATTTTGTGATGCTAAACACTTTTTTATTTCAAAATTGATTCAAAACATTTAGGTTACAAGTTGAAAAAAGTGCTTGGAACCAAAAATTAATATCTTTTAATGAAGACGGTCTCAACTAGAAAAAAGTTATTCATTAGACCAAAATCGCGTCAGTCACGCGTTGAATCAATAAAATTTTAGTTGTTAGAGTTAAATTGAATTTCTTAAAATTTGTTTCAGTTGTTTTATGTTTCATTTTTTTTATTTTTATTAAAACTTCATAAAATCAAAAATTAATAAAAACAAAAATTTGTAAAACTTCACCAAATATTTACACCTGTCTTGATGTACAGTTTTTTGGTTTTTACTATCATTTAAGTTATTTATGCGGAAAAGATATTGAAACTTAAAAAATCTGTTTTAATCAATTAACAATAAAAAAAGTAATTTTTCCAATGTTGGTTTTATCTAGAAAATTTTCGACACAAACAATAATTTTTATGAAATGTATTGAGTTTATGAAATGAGTTTAAAAAGTCTTGAGTTTAATTTCATAAAAATGAATTTTATAAAATGAGTTTAAAAAGTCTTGAGAAATCTTTTTTTCGACAGCAAAAGATACTTTTAAAAATAGTCTTTAAAAATTTTTCTTGTTTAATTATTAAAGTTAAGAGATAGTTTGTAAACAGTTCAAGCAATATCTCGTTAAACTATGATATTCTAAACCTATAAAAATGTTCGTTTTGAGAAAAAAGTGAGTAAAATAATTGTGCAAATGTCGAATATTGACCATTATTTAACAAATATAGCCACACAGTTTATTTTTTAAATTCCTCATGTTTGGATATTTGACGAAATTACAACCTTTGAAAAATTAATACTTTGTAAGAAAAAACAGCGCAAATAACAAAAAATTTGATATTGGGTTTTTGTTGATGCTACGCATTGAGAACCACTTAAAAACATCAAAAATTTAGCATAAAACACATTTTTTTTGGAATTCTGATGG
The DNA here is from genome assembly GCA_963680785.1 of Diplosoma virens. Lineage (NCBI taxonomy): Eukaryota > Metazoa > Chordata > Ascidiacea > Aplousobranchia > Didemnidae > Diplosoma > Diplosoma virens. Next base: position 37,699,286 of record OY796880.1, read on the forward strand.
TTTTTTGTTGTAAAAAAATAATATTGTTTAAAAATTTTAACAGCACTTGAAAGAAATGTAGCTTTTTAAGAAAAAATTTTAATTTTTTATTTTTCGACGCAGAAGCAATCAAGCGTTTTCATACTAAAGACTTTAAAATGTGAAGCCTTTGAAGATTTTTAAATAATAAAATACTAAACATTTTTTAATAATAAAAATTAGATTGAAAGTTTTTACACAGTAATTTTAAGAACCTGACCACAAAGTCTTCATATAAAAAAATTTTACAAACATATATTTGTAAATCCATTTTCAATATCCATAGCTGTTTTACAGGGTTACTGGTTTTATTTTTAATTTTTAATTACTCAATACGAACGTACTAGTCGTCGACGAAAAAGTTTATATTTTTAAAGTCAAATTATAATCGCTTCCTGTCAATTTTTGTTTTTCTTGGGGTGTTTTGCACAACATTTTGGTCCCCTTAATTTTTTTTCTTGGTTACACTCCTGCAAGCTAGTAACAAAGACAGAAAGTTTTACTTTATATTTTTTGTTCAATTAGCTGTAATGATGGCTGTTGGATTTTAAAATGTCTGACAGTGGTCTGAAGAAATGCTAATTTTGGAAGAAAATTTTTTTGATAAAATTAATACATGCATTAAATTGTATTTTGAAAAACACTTTTATGATAAACTTTGTCATTATAAGTAAAAAATTAAAATTAATCTTTAAAAATGTAAAAAAATTTTAACATAAACTGTTGCTACACTTGATTGGGAATCAAAATGGCAGCTGAGATTAAGTCGTGTTTTGAAATCTTACACAAATTTTTGATCAAGTCAAAATTTGTAATGTAGTAAATTTTCCTTTTAAATAATTGTATTTAAAAGAAAAAGCTATGAAATTCAAGGTGCATTACAAAAATATAAAATGTTTTTTTCGTTACTCTATTTTTATTCTTTACCAGTAATTAGATTAATTTCACAAGATTTTTAATGGAAAATGCAATACGCTATGAACAAGATATGGTCTAAACATTTTTGTGTAAGAGAGAGATCTTGACACAATTATGAAAAGCATATTGTCACGCTTACAGCGACTACAGGTAGTTTTTCTATTATTATTGAAAGTTTATAAAACAACTTTTAAAACGATCAAAAAATTGGTAATAGTTGGAAGTTACTGTAGAACTGAATTAATTTTTAAAACAAAACACTTAGAATATTAATACTGATTAAATAAATCAATACAAAATAAAATAAGTATAAAATATTTAAAATTAAATTGAATTGGGATGGTTTACTGAACAACAAAAAAGTAAAAAACGACAAACTTTTTTATTATGAAACGTTTGTTTTAAAATTTGAACACAGATAACCTATAAATAAAAATCGAGTTTTTGCGGAAAAAAACTTTAAAAAATTAAATGTAAGTGCAACAAAAATCAAGGTTATCTAGGAAAAAAATTTAAATTGAATATAGTTATCTTATGACAAAAAATCAAGCTTACCTAGGAAAAAAACTTTTTAAAATTGGATGTAGGTATCCTATGAATAAAAAACAAACTTAGTTAGGGGAAATTTTGAAATTTCCTAAAAGTATCTTATATAAATCAAGGGTGACTAGGAAAAACTTTTTACAATTAAACGGAGGAATAAAAAAATTAAGTTTAACTAGGAAAAATTTTTTTAAATCGGTATCCTATGAATAAAAATCAAGCCTGTTTAGGAAAAAATTTTAAAAAATTAAAGATAAAATTCAAGTTTGTTTAGAAAATTTCAATATAGAAACTGTTTCTTACTTTAAATGCAAAGTAAAAGGCAATTATAAACAGTCAGGTGTTGTTTAATTGTCTGAAGGCGTGAGCATAAAACCTAACTTTTGCAGTAGTTTTTTTATTTTATTTTGAATTACATAGTATTTAAATTATTCAAATTTGATTTCGAATTATGTATTTTATTTACGACAAATGAATAGTTTTGAAAATGTTCAATAAAAAATGCTTATCGTAAAGATTGAATTTTGTCCGCTTGATTGATATTCAAGCAACCTTTGTTTTTATTAGTCAAATAGTAATTGTTTTATACAAAAAAAGTAAAAGTATAAACTGTTTCCAAGTAATCGCCAAAAGCTCAGAAAAAGAAAGTGTGATTTTATATGAAATATCTTTTTTATCGCTTCAGGCACTTTGACGTTTAACAATGGACGTAATTCGCTTTGTCATGCAAAAAGCAATGAAATGGCAAAATCGATGTCATTTAATAAAGGCGTGAAATTGAAATTCCACGCTTTGCTGAGACCCCCAGCAAAAATAAAGAAATTTGTAGAAAAACTTCCATTTTACCCGTTTCCCTTGTTTGGGCCTACCTAAAAATAATATCATCTTATTCATCAATTCAGTCATCACAGTCACAAAACGCTTGAAGCTGTTGAATATGCCCAATTAAATGGCATTGAACTACTCACACTGCCTCCCCACTGCACCCATCGAATGCAGCCATTGGATCGGGCATTTTTTAAGCCCTTAAAAAATGCTTATAATGCAGCAGCCGACACTTGGTTGATTGCTAACTATGGTAAACGAATAAGTTTTTATGACGTTGCAGAAATTTTTGCCACAGCTTACAACAAAACAGCTACTGTTGAAAAATCTGTAAATGGATTTCGAGCATGTGGACTATGGCCTTACAATGATGCGGTTTTTTCTGATGAAGATTTTGCAGCAGCTGATGCTTTAGATGGTGGTTTAGGCACCCTTTGTCCAGAAAATTTTCCGTTTATTAAAAAAAGACAGAAGGCTGCAGAAAAAGTTAACCCATCTATGAATAAAAATGACATTAGCAACTCCACCCTTAGGCCTATAACAGTCCAGTCACAAGTTCCAACGGCAAATAGGAGTGTCAGCAATCAGAAGGATGTGCCATTGACTTCAATATCTATCGAAACATTGTCGATGAAAAAAGATATCGAAACTGCAAAAAATGTTTTAAAGGAGCTGTGCCGTTCTAACAGCGTAAACCCAACCAAAAAGCAATTGCAGAAACGTTCATCCGAACGATCGCAGCACATTACATCATCGCCGTACAAAGCAGTTTTGAAAAAGAAAAAGCTCACAGCAAATAACAAAAAGATTCTATCTAAATTTCTAAAAAGAAAGCCAAGAAAATTGTTTTACGATTTTTACAAGGAAGAATGGACTTGTTTAGTGTGTTGTGAGCCATACGCCAACAGCAGACCAAGAGAAAAATGGATCCAGTGTAGTTCCTGCAAGCAATGGGCCCATGAGGAATGCACACCTGGAGAACTGTTTTATACATGCCAAAACTGCATTTAAGATGATTTAAATACTGCTTGTGAGAAAGATTGAAATTATGATATAATTTTTGTGCTTGCTGATTCATGGCTTTTGTTTTGTTGCAATTTAATAATGGTGGGGTCGGCTGTTTTGGGTGACACATGCAATCACTTTGTTTCTTTGTCTGCAGTTTTGTGACTTTTCTCATGTTGGTTTCTCACATTTTTCTGTTGCTAATGCATTAATCACGCTTGAAAATATTTCTTGTTTGTATCACAAATTCTTAAGTTAAGTTTGAAATATTTGGAATGAAAAGATTTTCTTAATTACTTGCAGTTTTCATGGGGTATAAAGCCCACCTATGGGCTCTTTGCCCATTACAAGGGGTAAAACGCTCAATTTTTAATTTTTTTAAAATTAATTACTTAGTATTATAAATATTAGTGCTGTAACACTGTTTTTTGTCTTGATTTGATTCTTTTACACATTTTGAGGCATAATGTTCTGGAATATACAAACCATGTAAAAAGTTATGGATATTTGTTCTTAGGGTAGGCTCTTTACCCCAGTCTACCCTAATTTAACGTACATTCTTGTCTATTTTTCCTAAGGCATAACTTGTAGTTTTTGATTGCTAAGTTTATACATTGGTCTGCTTAAGTTGAGGTTTACAATTATTATCCAATATTTGCTTTCACATTAAAATTTGAAAACTCTTGTTGTTTTATGGATCGCGTCAGTTCTTTTCGGTCACTTACTGTATACCAGGGGTGTCCAAACTTTTTTCCAGGAGGGCCAGATTTGATAATGTGAAAGCGATCGAGTGCCAACAGCCTTTGATGATACTATTTCGCACAATAAAAGCATATTAATAGGGAGTAATTTAATGTTGTCACAATAAAAGCATATTAATAGGGAGTAATTTAATGTTGTCATTTTTGTACAATTAAACAATGTACAAGTTAAAGCAATTTGTTCTACAACACATTATCTGCACTTCTACCAAAAATTGAAACATCCAAAAAAAAAAACACAGCTGTGTTAATGTGAAGGATAAAACTGATTATTTTGATTTAAATGTACGGGTCAAGTCTGGTTCGAGAATAGTGATATTTAAGCGTAAAATATGACGTAGGTTGGAGTCACTCAGTTTTCATCTCAAGTGATTCTTGTTTAAGTTCATAACCGAGAATGTCTGCTCACCCAAATATGTTGAGCGGAACGAGCTCAATATTTTCTTTGCAAACGTTCGTATTTCTGGAAACTTGCTTTTATCCAGCTGCTGGTAAAAAGGCACGAGAGAAGGATGTTGCAGTCGGCTGTGGCACTTGTTGTCGCACTGAAGCTCAATTAGCTCTAGCTGCAGATTTTTCGGAGCTTTATTAGGATCCACGCTGAAAGGAGAAGTGAATAACAATATTTTTTTTCAATTGTTGCAAAATCCCGAAAGCGGTTGTTGAAATCACTGGCAAGGGGTATCAGGGCTTCTGCATATTTTTTGGTCTCCACACACGCGCTACCAATAGTGACATCTCGCAAAGTTGGAAAATGAGTCGGCAGGGATCCGTTTGTGACAAATGTGTCTGAAAAAGTTGTGGTTTCGTTTTAAAAGCTTTTATGTGCGAGTATAGCTGGCTGACCACTGCGTTTGGCCCTTGAAGGCTAATGTTCAGCGCATTTAGGTGCTTTGTTATATCAACCAAAAAAGCCAAGTCTGCTATCCACACAGTATCTGATATCTCTTGCATTGGCCTTCCCTTTTCAACTAAAAATTGTCCAATTTCCACTCTAAGCGAGAAAAATCGCTGCAAAGCTGATCCCATGCTGAGCCACCTCACATCGTTGTGATATAATACATCTCCATATTCAGCGTCAATGTCATGCAGGAACTGCTGAAACTGGCGTTGGCATAATCCTTTTGATCAGATAAAATTAATTGCCTTTGCCACTGGCTTCATGACATGAGCAAATGGTAGATGCTTGGCGCAAAGGACTTGTTGATGAATGATGCAATGAAGCTTCACAGCGTCGCCCCCTTCATTACCGACTTCTTTGTAGATACGTATGACAGTCCATTTTGTTCGCCAGCATAGCAGGAGCACCGTCTGTTATGATCCTACTGACCTTGCTCCATGGTAGTTTCATATCATTAACAGTTGAACAAACATTAAAAAATAGATCAGCTCCTCTTGTTTGGTCTTTGAGACTTTTGAGGTCTAGTAGCTCTTCCTTTATGTTCATGTCACTATTAACACCTCTCAAAAAAATCAATAATTGAGCAGTGTCCAATAGGTCCGTACTTTCATCGCCGGCCAGAGAAAAGAAATCAAAGTTTAATGATTTCTCTCCTAGTTGTCTTCGAACATCTGTAGACATCTCTTCGATTCTCCGCGCTACAGTATTCCGAGTGAGGCAAACGTTGGCGAAGTCCTTCTTCTTTTGGGGCAAATATGTTCTACCATTTTCATAACACTGGTTTCAACGAACTCACCTTCTGCAAATGGTTTGCTGTGTTTTGCAACTAACAAAGCCACTTCAAGGCTTGTTTTAGTAATGCTTTCATTTGACTCGTGAGCTCGTTTGAAGTACAGCTGCTGGGTGGCTAAGCTGTCCTCCAGTTGCTTCGCTTTTTCTGCACTATCAGCCTCTGATAGCTTGTTGAATGTGTTAGCATGTTTTGTCTCATAGTGCCTCTTTACATTATACTCCTTATACACTGTCTGTAAACAGTCTCGTGGCAAACCAGGCAAACACAGTTGTTTCTGCTGTCAATAAAAAAATATTGTAACTTCCACCTTCCCTGGAAACAACGTCCTTCTTTATCTACTTTCCTTTTCTTACTTGCTGTAGACATGACAATTTCACTTACAAAATCAGCTTTCTCTTTTTTCTATTCGATTGTCACTATGAATCACTATAACCTACTGGCCCTACTCTTTAAAACAAAATTAGTTGTTTTCGCGATTATTACGTAATAATGGTGATTTTTGTAAACTAGATGGGAAAAATAAAAAAATTTTTCCATGCGCCCATCTAGTTTACAAGTATTATAATGGTTCCAACTTTATCTCGCCAGTTTTTTCTCGTTTCTAAACTTATCAGAAAGCGCTGCCACCATTATTAGTGTAAAAAAGAAACTTGAAAGTTGTATTGGTATATGTGTGTCTGCGGGCCAAATATAACACATTGTGCGACCACAGGCACGGGCCATATAAAAACTCATCGCGGGCCGTAATTGGCGCGCGGGCCGGACTTTGGACACCCCTGCTGTATACCAAACTTTTTACTAGCTACACGTAACTGTCTCGCAAAACCCTGAGTAGTCCATATATTTTGCCGTTTTTGTGCTTAAACGATAATGTCTTGTTTTCGAAGTTTTTTTTAAGATTCGTCGCTGCATTATAAACCAAGGATCGGCAATCTTTTCGTAGTCGCCGGCCAAAACCAAATTCAGCAAGGTCACAGCAGGCCGTATTAAATTTCCACTAACAATTTGTAACTTTTCGAATTATATCTGGAAATACAAATGCCATCAAAAAATAGCCTACTAGGTCCGAACACAATAGCCAAATATAAGTTTTTATTTGTTCTCCTGGTGGTCTAACTTAACATCTTTTCTACATCAAATAATTTTTTTAAAGATAATACCAAAATTACATCAAATGATCTCATAAAGTAACTTTTTGAAAAAAACAAAATTAAATAAAATGTTTGAAGATGCATATCGCGATAAGATTTTGTTCTGGTCAGTAATATAGCCGAGTAAAGATTCGAAATATCGTCGTCCTTTTGAATCTTGTAAAACAAATGCAAAGCGACTTGTTTCGGTATCAATGGAGTATGGAGACATGAGTCAAATTATTGATCGAAGTACAATTTAAGTCCCATAAGACTTAATGCTTTGTGGTTAAAGATCATCGTCAGTAGCACTACTTTTCGATCTCGAACTTGCTGTGAAGAACCCTTTTGTTATTCTGCTGATTTTAATGGTCAGCAGTGGACGCCACGCCCAACCAAATTTTGAAACTTGATCAAAAAAGCTTTTAAAGTAGTAAGTTAAAGTAATCAATTTAAAACTTTTTTTAATCTTTACTTTATGTTATTTCTTCTATAAGGCTTTGAAAACCATGTTTTCGGGTTTTCTTGGGCAGGTACAAAAGGCTTGTGCCGCACTGTCAAAGTCTTTTTATTTATGTTGGTGGCCCAATTGCTAAAAAGTTTGATTTTTTAATTTAGAAGCTTGCTCTAATCTTAATTGACCTTGAAAACAAGTTTTGCGCCATTTTATTTCTGTGACAATCACAGGAAGTCTTATGACCATTACATGTGACAAAAAAAAAGGATTTATTGTTTCAAGCGTTGAACGAAACAATAACAAGTCATTTCTTAAAATTTAGTCTTGGCCAAAAGACTGAAATTTTCACGATAATTTTTCTGAGCGACTGTTATAAAGAAGTCCTTTTATTTAACAATAAAGAAAGCGCTGCATAATTTATTTGTCTATAGCTTTGTGCTGCAACATGGCAGCAATAATTTTGGCATTTCTAGCAAAATTTCTAGCAAAGGGTTTCAACCTTGTTCTAGCGCAGTGTTTCCCAAACTTTTTCGGCCTGGCGCCCCCTTGGCTTCCAGATAAATTCCCAGCGCCCCCTTGATTTTCAGCTTGATTCCCAGCGCGCTCTCGCTTCTTTTTTAAGTGAAAAGAATGTTCAACAGAGAATATTTATCTGTAATTTTGTTATTTTTCTCCCAAATTTTTGGTGATCTCTAAAAAAAAAAAAAAAAAAAGGTTTTCACTTTGATTTTAACTGTAATTTTGCTATTTTTCTCGCAAATTCATTGTGATCTCTAAAAAAATCTTTAATCGCCCTTCATGTATATTTCTTCTCATTGTTTCCTATCGCCCCCTTGTTCTCTTACCGCCCCCCAATCGCCCCCTTTCTTCTTACCGCCCCCCTAAACCTCGCCAACGCCCCTTGGGGGGCGGTAGCGCCCACTTTGGGAACCACTGTTCTAGCGGGTCGACCGGTAAAAGCAATTTTGGTTTAGTCCAGGACTGATATTATAAAAAATTTACGCAAATGTAGCATAGCAAACAAACTACAACACGGACTGAAAAAAAATGTGCAAAGGATTGGCAGCACTCGGCGGACTGCCGGTTGAGAAACATTAACTCAAATAATTTTATTTTTTCTAAGAATAAACCATTATCGGTCATAATGAAATCGTTACGTTAATGGTGAAAATGTGTTAATAGTAATTCTAGTATTCGTTAGACTACTGGTCCAGCGGTCCGTTGACTTATGTTTGCACACACAAATTTGACAGGCCGAAAATGATAGGCCCAGTATTATTTAAAACGATAAGCGATAGTAAGCCAACCAGATTTTGCAAATTTTTGATCGTAATAAGTCAATTTTCAAAACTTTTCCCTACAATTTAATTTTGTAATTTTTTAGTTATTAATGAAAAATTGCATAGGCTAATGATTTTAATCTGGGTACATAAATGTATGTATTGAGGATGTAGGGGCTATAGAAAAATTACATGTAGAGCAGGTACGGGCTTCAAAACCGGCCAGTGCAGTTTCTTATGTGTGAAGCGCGAATGAGCGAGACTGAGTAGTTGCAGAGCTTGTGTGGTTGCTTAACTATTTTGATATACGTATTTAAGACTGAAAAGATAGTAGTTCTGTAGAGGTAATTTATGGACGCTATTGAAAAAATATTGAAAATCTCGATCCAATTATGATCAATTTAAGCGGCAATAAAAATTCTGGACTTGATGTTCTTGTTGAAAATAAAAACCCATAAAAATATTTGAAAAACTTTTCAAATTTATATCAAGCAAAAAAACACTCTGTCTTTCGGTGCATGTTACGCTTACTTTTACTGATTTTGTATGTTATGTTTATGTAAAAAAATAATTGCGTTTGATTTTTTAAAATTTACTTAACTAAAGTGTGTGTTTACTTAGCCTATTAGATGTAGATATTTTTTCTCGATCACTCAAATATTTGTTTTTTGTTGCTGGTATTATTTCTGATAAATAATTTAAACGGTTTGCAAACAATGTTCATTTTCACACACTTCTTTATCTTTCTGACTTATAGGAAAATGGCGAAAGCGCTATCTCTAGGTCAACTGTTAAACAATTGCCAGGACCTGCTTTCGTAGATGCTATATTGCGGTTGCGTTAAAATTCTTTATTTAGAGATATGAGTGAAATATAGAGGTGCTGGCTAAGACTGCTAAGTAGAGGACAGTGCCGTAAAGCATTTTACTAAGAACACAATAGAAACACATGAGTAGGTTTTGAGTCGCGACTGTGCCTAACACGTTCGCAATCAATACAGCAATCTTACTCAATCGGGCAACTGCTTACGAAGTCACGTGATATCAACCAATTCTTCTCATCTCGTTATGTATCAAAAAACTTTTGTATTCGCTACTGTTTTTACTCAATAGCGATAGCGAGTGGCGTGCTGCATTTCTCGAAGCAAGATTTTTCTACGGTACGCTATCGATGGCAAGCCATTTCGGTGGTCAGCCGTTTCAGTGGCATGAACAACATTAAAAACAATAATGCGGGGTTCACATAGAGCCAGTTGGTGGAAACGGTAGCTCTTTTCTTACGATTTTATCATTTTGTATATTTATACATCTACTTTTTTGAAAATGCCTGGCTTGTTGTAAATTAAATGTTCTCTTGATACCGGTCGTTGGTTCAGATAATGCAGTGGAAAAAAGAAAAATTACTGACCTTCATGACAAACAATCAGGTTTCTTTTAAAGGCATACCAAGTAGTGATCAATAAATAAAATTGAGAAAGATTTTTTATAGTTTCTTCGATTTAATACTTTTAAAAAATAGTGATAAAAATATTATATTAAATTTAAAAAAATACTTTTAAAAAATGAAAAGCCAATTTATTTAAATCTTAATTAAGCGTAATTATATTTGCTATTGCTGGTTCTTACATATTAAAATCAACTTATTAATCACAACTAACAGTTCGAACATTTCGATTTAATGTCTCTGGCATTAGCGCTTTTTACATGGCCAAGCATAACTCTACTCAAGCGTGCAATCTAATGTTACTCAGATGTTACAAGTTGCTGTAATTGTAATCATATCTCTACTTTAGCCGCCAAAACGCCCAACTGCCAAAACGACTCAACGCCAAAACGGCTTACCGCCGAATCGTTTCACGCCAAAAATTTGCGTACGGGCATTTATCTGCCTTTAGCCAGAAAAAGAAAGGCGCTACTCATTCAGCAACCTAGCGGTAGCAAGTAGCTTGCTAAATGTTTGCAGTAGCGTGCCCACCACTAAAAGTGGAATTGTGTTTTTCTTACGACCATAACTCCGCTTCAAAAATTTTTAATATGCAAAAATCTGAAACTAAATATTAGTAAATTAATCAACTTTTTAACTCTTTCGCCTCGGTATCTGTTCGATATGATCTCCTATAGTTGCTATATTAGTTTGGGCTTGAAGAGAAAAAAGAGACATGTCACTTCTCTTCAAACTTTTAATCTTTAAAAGGCAGAACTTACGTACAGATGTTTAAAAAAAGACGCAGACTTTTTTGCTTATTGTTACGTTAATAGCGATGCCTGCGTCCCTCTCCAACGGACCACGTACACATATTTTCAGGCATCTAGGTAGCTAAACTTTCCAACTAGGAGCGACATTCTCTTTGGCTTACCGTGGATTCCTGGACCCTGACCATATGTTCTATAATTTTTTTAGTGGGTTCTCAGATGCTTGGCAATAGAGACTAAAATCTAGATGCATGCTTGCGTTAGCTACGCGGAATTTATTAAATTATCTTTCCAAACTAGGCATCCGCGCTTCTGAGTGGACGATTTATAGATAGAACATGGAGTACTGTGAGAGTACATCTAGTCTCCATGCTTTCATACACATTACCAGTACCAGCGCTGTTGGAATGAGCTTGCCCCAAACAGCTTGAGTTAAGCTCAATTGTCTACAATTTAATGTTGGGCGATTCCATTCGTCTATTCCATTTGTCTATGCACAAATAGGGTTTCGTTCCATCGCCGAATTGCAAGTGATGTGCTCCTGAACAAACCGCAGACCACATTCTACTAGCGTGCACCATACATTGAGCACCACATGGAACTCGTTGTCTGACGGTTTTGGATGACGAAACCCGATGCTGGCTCAACACCATCACTGCCAGCATCTGATCCGGAAAGTACAGCAGCCCAGGATAGTAAAAACATAAATCCTTGGTCCTAGTCCTGTTTGTGTCTGACCCGGAGTGGATGTCCTTACAAACGACAAGGAACGACTCTTGATTAAGCTATCCACTCTTGACTTGTGACGTGTAGAAGTATATTTTAACTTTTTTCATCAATTTTTTTGTGTACATGCTTTTCAAATCTGCAATGTTAATGCACTGGTGCGGTGACCATGCACACAGTTTTTTGTGCATGTTATTTTTTTTATTTTATCTCTATATTTATCCTCCTGACTCGCAGGAAAGCGACGGAGGCGCTAATACATATGGTAAGCAATTACCTGGACCTGCTACCGGAGATGCCAAAATATTGCTGTCCGCTTGAGAGATAAGACTGAAATTTAGAACTGTCGAGGTATATTGTTTAGTTGTTTCCCTAGTTGTAACCTATGCTTTATTTTATTTTCAATATTGATTATTCTTTTGGATGCACATAAAAAAACTACTAATACATAATAACAGTTCTGCAAACAAAACTATTTGTTTTTTGTTTTTTTTTGGTAAAACGTTTTGGGTACTTTAGGTTGCATAAACTTTTTTTTCTTGTGTTAACACTTAAGGAAATGAGCAAAATTTATTGATTAAAATATTTAAGAGAATTAGTAGAAATTAACCGCAATATTTTTGTTGTTGTGTAATAAATGATGTACACCGGTATATTTTTCATTGTGAAAAAATTATTGAATAAAAGAGAATGCCGTCAGCATTAAAAAAAAAGCTTGTTTAACTCTTGGTATCAAAGCAGAAATCAAATCAACATCTTATAATAACTTTTCCTATCATCACACTACCCTGTAAAACTGCTCGCCAGTGCATAATACTGATTTAGAGCAAAAAATTAAATTTGGTTTAGAATTAAAAATTGCTCTTAACGCCAGGCCGGATTTTTTCATAACAGCGCAGCTGCGAGCAACATGTCATTGCACTGCCGAAAAAGTTTGTCAATAACGAAAATTCTATTACTTAGTTCTTAAAATAATAACAGTTAGACAAAAATAGAAATTTTACTGAAAGCAGCTGATGGCCAAATGTTTGGAATAAAAATTGATGCTTGCACTTGTTGCATTGTTCTCTAATTGACATAGTGAGCTTTTACCGTGACCCACAGTTGATCGAACGACACTTAATGAAAGTTACACTTGATCGAAACGACATTTGATCAAAACGATCAAAACGACATTTGATCGAAACGACACTTGATCAAGTAATGAAAGAAAAAATTTACAAATTTGAATCTGTTGATGTTTTGTCAAGTTTTGGTCCCAAAAACATAGTGATCTCTAAAAAAAGTCTTTACTTTGAATCTGTCCCAGTTTTATCCATTTCTTGTCTCAAAAACATAGTAATCTCTAAAAAAATAGGTATTCTTTTTGAATCTGTCTCTGATTTCTGCAAGGGTTCTGCATGCAAAGATTGGGCCATGACATAATGCCCCTCCCCTAAATAACTTACTATAATGTAAAAAGAATGCAAAAAATGGCAACAATAGGCATCTAACGAAACATAACCATGTTTATTTACTTGTTGCCCCCCTAAAAATGCTTTGCCCAAGAACCTTGTTAGGAAACCCTGACCTTGATATTGACAAAAAATTTTTAAAAATAGAAACAAACTGTCTTCTTACTGATGGCCTCCACTTTTTATGAATTTAATTTACAGTAACAAAGGGATTGTTTAATCTCAGAAACATACAAAAGTAATTATTTTTTTTATCAACTGTCATTTTGATCAAGTGTCGTTTCGATCAACTGTTGTAGCACCAGCGTTTACATATTACGTATTCACAAAAAGGAAGGGAGTGATTTCAAATGTTTACGGTTTGGTTATGTTTCGTAACAAAAATTGCCTTTTGTGCGAAAATTGTAAAAAGTTGAAATTTAAGAAGTAATTATTTTCTTGAAGAAATTGTACGACAAAATAACAGCGAGAGCCTTTTGAAAAATTTAATGTTTTCATGTTTAAAATAATTGATCGACTTGTTTAGTCGGCTGTACCGATCTGTATCCTGCGGTGACATCATTGTGGGAGCATTTTTTTAAATTGTAAAATGCCGCTCCAATTTTCTTTCGTCAGTGCTAGGCGACGTTTAATGCTAAGTTGACTGAAATTTTAAATTTGGAATTGTCTTCCTCAATGGTTGTTCCTCGACATCTGCCGTGGAAACCAGTTGTGGAAGTGATGAAAACAGCGCCGATAACGAGTTAGTTTTGTTTGAATTTGGACCTGCACCACTCAAAAAATAAGTAAATTTTTGTTACCTTCTTGATTAAAGTAGTCTTAACTGCAAAATTTAAAGCAGCCATTATTGGCTATATATTTTTGTGGCGTTTTTTTATGACTTCTGTGTTTAAGAAAAAAACTTTAGTTTGTAATGACTTTTACCAATATTTTTTCTGGTATTATGCGGTTGACATAAGCAGGTCTAAATCTAAATTATAACACAACAATACAAAAGTATATACATACTTTATGGGAAGCAAATAATTTGGAATTCCGAAACAAAATTGGGGTAATACCTTATAGCGGTTGCAATAACTTAGCGGAATGTTTATCAAGCTATGTGCCGCGAAAGATTTAAAGTATGCAGCAAATAATTATGCTTCAATGTGTAAAACATATGTCAAAGCGTGTGAAGTACTTCTTTTCCAGGGTAGGATTTTTGAAATGTTTGCAGTCAAAATTTACGTGACAAAAGTTTTTCTCACTTGAAGATAAGTGAAGACTAAAAACAAGCAGAAAAGGGATTCGCGCTACTTCATCAAGTGATTTGCAATCAAAAAAAAACTAATGAGAGAAACAAAAAATTGTGCGCTAAAGTTGACTATTTTTTATTTGGGCACAAGCTTTCTCGGGCTATTGCTAACTTTGTCAGGTGCAATGGAATAAAAATGCAATTAAAACAAGATTTACACAACGGTATTAAATGTCATAAAGAGACATATGTGACGTAATGAAATATGAAAATATCGGTTAGAAAAGACTAAGTTTGAGAGAATATGGCACTCCGGTAAATTACAGCAATTTAAACAAAAAACAAATGCGAGAAAATGGCATGCAAGTATAGAACGATGCGAAATGGAGAAAAAAGTGAAAAACATAAATGACCCTCACGTTTACAAAAATAGATATTACACGTAGTCAGACATGAACGAATAATCTCTATTTAAACCTTGTTTAACGCAATCGAGTTTGAAAATAATTTTTTGCTCTTACACTTCCCGTTGTTGCTTTGTTTTACCTTTAACTTCCTTGATTACATCTGATTTGAGAATGTCCAAAGTGTGGTCAGGTTTATTAAAATGTTCGACTACCGGTTTGTTTCTGTTGTGTTTGATGTCGCTCCTGTGTCCATTCATTCGTTGTCTGATTGAGCTGCTTGTTTCTCCAATATAGATTGCTTTAGGGCAGAGATTACATGAAATTGCATATATGATATTAGATGAATTACAGCTAAAGTTTTCAGAGATATAATATAGTGAGGAACTATATAGTATAACTATATAGTGTAGAGAGAGAGAAGTATAGAGGAACTATATAGTATATAGTATATTCCATAAAAAAACTAGTTAAAGGCAAGGAAACTTTTGTATTGTACGTGTCGCAATTATGGGAAGATTGAGAATTACTGGTTAAACGTCATCGTTTTCTTGTAAGCCGGGTTGAAAGTAGGGTAGATCGGAATGAATACTTAGGTTTACCTACGTCCCGATTTTGGCGAGATAGCCCCAATTGTTAGGGCTTTTTCTAGGCAGGTTTGCCCAAAATTTGAGACAGATTTGAAGTAAAGACCTTCTTTCTTAGCGAACACTAATTTTTAAGGAAAAAAATTATGAAATCCGCAACAGTTTCAACGTAAAGACCTTTTTTATAGAAAACACTTCAGTTTGGGGGAGAAAATCAAGAAATCCGAGACTGATTCAAAGTGAAGTTTTTTTTGGAGGACACTACGTTTTAGGGACGAAATTTTTCGAAATCCCTGATTGGTTGAAGAATAGAAGCACGCGACTAACTGCGTGCTTACTTGCGCCGCAAGCGAGAAAGCTTCAGTATATTTACAAACTCTTTCTGGCGACCAAGAGAGAGTTCAAGAGACTCTATGAAGGTGGCTTCGAGCGTTGCCAGATAAAAAGACAATTGTATAATATCCCTCAATATTAACTGGTTTTTAATTTTAGCTGAAGGACGATCGTCTTTTCATGTGGAAACTCTAGTTTCCAGGAGTTTGGTAAATCAAAAATCTCTAAAAATTGCTGCTCTTTAGGAGTTTAATAAATTACGTAATTTTTTGTAAAACTATGAGTCAGCGATTTTAGCTATTTTTAAGTCTGAAAAAAATTAGTTTCTAACACGTCGTGTATTTTTTTAGTTTTATTTGAATATTAACATAAAGTATTGTTTATGTGTAGAAAGTTGCATCTATTGCAACAAAATCGACAGCAGAGATCTGTGATGCAGCGTCAGATCGTTATTAGGCTTTTTGTGAATAAAAAGTTGGGCTCGAAATATTCCTGGACGCCATTTTCAATTTTGTATCCAAGGAATTGTAATCTACATATTTTCAACCAATCAAAATTCAAAATTCTTTTCTATGTTCCGAAGAATTTTCCGAAAACTTTTCTATGTTGGTTGTCATGGCAAAGCTTTTTTAGCGACTTTTAAGATGATAAACAAACCAATCTGTTTCTTATATTGCGTTTGCAAATGTATCGAAAAATAAATATGATTAAACTGTTTATGTCAGTCATAACACCCAGTCTTTACGGCGATTTTTGGGCATGGTCAATTTTTATAGAAAGTTTATTCCTCAATGCGCAAAAATTTTGGCCCCTTTAAATTCTCTCCTCCAGGGGATTCCTGCCGGTCGCAATGCAAATCTTTTTTGGAACGAGGAGGCCTCATCTGCGTTCGAGGACATAAAAGTAGCACTGAGTAATGCAACACTACTAAATTTTCCTCAGCACGACAGTCCCACAGCATTGTTTGTAAACGCAAGCGATAAATTCTGTGGTGCTGTACTCAGTCAGATTGACAGTAGTGGTTCGCACAGACCATTGGAGTACTTTTCAGCCGCCTTTTCTGATGCCCAAAAACGGTATAGTACTTTTGATAAAGAATTGCTGGCAGCTTATTTGGCAGTACATCATTTCACATATTTTTTAGAGGGACGTCCGTTTACTCTTTACACAGACCACAAACCATTAGTTGGTGCTATATCTAGAAAAAAAACTCCTTTAAGTAACAGGCAAGCTCGACACCTATCGTTTATCTCAGAATTCACAACTGATGTTAGACATATTGAAGGAAAAAACAACGTGGTTGCCGATTGCTTGAGCCGTCCTGAAATCACTGCTGCTCTTTCGCCTTCTTTCACAGATTATACCGAGCTGGTTTTGGCACAGAGGGACGATCCATCGATTCGCGAGCTCTCTCAATCGATGACTTCATTGGAACTATGTGAACGTGCGATTCCTAATTCAGGCCTTTTGTTACTTGGAGACACTAGTACGGGAAAATTTTGCCCCATCATTCCAAATTCATTACGAACCACAATTTTTGAGCGCATGCACAACCTTTCCCACCCAGGCATTAAGGCTACTCAAAAACTCATCGGAGAGCGATTT
Source organism: Diplosoma virens (assembly GCA_963680785.1). Classification (NCBI taxonomy): domain Eukaryota; kingdom Metazoa; phylum Chordata; class Ascidiacea; order Aplousobranchia; family Didemnidae; genus Diplosoma; species Diplosoma virens. The sequence goes on from OY796880.1 coordinate 37,716,452, forward strand.
GTGTGGCCGAATATGAGACGGGATATTGCTGACAAGTGCCGTACCTGCATTTCTTGCCAACAAACAAAAATTACCCGACATCAAGTTACACCCTTACAGCATTTCAGAACCCCAGATGCCAGATTTTCACATGTACACGTCGATATCGTCGGTCCTCTTCCCGATTCTTCTGGTTACAAATATTAACTGACAGTTGTAGACAGATTTACGCGTTGGCCGGAAGCCATACCCATGAAGGATATCACTGCGCAATCTTGTGCAGATTCTTTTCTTTTACATTGGGTGGCCCGTTTTGGATCTCCTACAATAATCACTACAGATAGAGGGGCCGAATTCATGTCTCTCCTTTGGACAGAAATGTGCCAATTTTTGGGTTCAAAATTATGTCACACAACAGCTTTCCATCCGGCTGCAAACGGATTAAACGAGCGATTCAATCGCAGTCTCAAAGTTGCATTGAAATGTCAATCTTCTCCCGATCTTTGGTATCGAAATTTGAGTCTTGTACTCTTAGGCTTGCGATCGGCCATAAAAGAGGATATGGGGTGTGCTGCAGTTGAAATGGCTTTAGGGACTTCTATACGACTCCCCAGGGAATATTTTGAAAATTCGACTCCTGTAGAGTTGTCCGAGGAAAGCACAGTCCAACCAGCTTCGCACTATGCTAAAGCACTTTTTTCTTTCATGAACACATTACGTTATACTATGCCACGTCATCCTAAAAAACAACAAACTTATGTCGACCCACTTCTTTCCCGGTGTTCCTAAGTATTTGTTCGCATTGACAGTGTAAAATCTCCGTTGCAACGACCTTATTCGGGACCTCAGTTTGTACTTGAACAACACGATAAATATTTTGTCATCGAAAAAGACGGTCACACTGACACCGTATCAATTGATCGTTTAAAACCGGCCCTTGTTGAACCTATATCTCCCACTGGCTCCTCAGTCGAGGATGAATCTGCCGAAACTCGATCTTTTTCGTCCACATCTTCGAGTGAGAATGGGGACATTTTTGCGGAAGACCTAGACGAACTCCCCGCTAATCGCGTTTACTCCCGCAGAGGCAGACTAATTACAAAACCTATACGTTATCGCGACTAGTTTTTTTTTTTTTTTCATTTTTTTGATGTCTGGTTTGTTTCGACGTTTTAATCACGCGTTGCATTTTTGCGCGTTTGCTTGTATATAGTGATTTTTTGCTTCTGTCAGTGCGTGTAGAATTTTGTCGTATTTTCTATTGCAATCGATTATTTTTTCTCTTCTTTTAGTGGTATTTGCCTCTTTGCGGCCATACCACTTGGGAGGGGAGATATGTGGCGATTACCACATTTTCACGCTTGACATAATTGTATTTTTTGTTCGTTTATTCATTTTTTTCTTTTTGATGAAAAACGAGAGAGTCTTTGTTCAACGAAAAAGCACATGTCAAAAAGTTTGAATCAGAGTTGGTTTAAGAATAATTGTTAGTTTTAAAAGGATTGTTGATTTATGAATAAAAAGAAGATTTATAAAAAGTTTGTGGAATTTATATGTAGCCAGAGTTATATAAACCAGTAACCGCTACAATATCATTCCACTAGACTTTTTTCTCGTAAATTTTATTCAGATTTTCTTAAATTAAACATTATTTTATTTTTGAAATTAATTTTAAAACTATATATAGTTGAACTAAACTTTATGTATTCAGTTGGTTAGATAATCACAAAGAAAAGGATTTGCACGTGTTACAATTGACTAGCATGGTTGCCAAAATATTGCTAAAGAATAATAAAAAAGTTTTTCATAAAATTTTATAGTAT